>SJYX01001563.1:419388-445327 GCA_006410675.1 Oreotragus oreotragus | reverse complement strand
CAGCCTTGACATACTCCTTTACCAATTTGGAACCAGTCTGTTGTTCCATGTCCAGTTCTAACTGTTGCTTCCTGACCTGCATATAGGTTTCTCAAGAGGCAGGTCAGGTGGTCTGGTATTCCCATCGAGTTGAACTGTGAAGAAAGCTGAATGCCAAAGAATTGATGCTTTTGAACTGTGGTGTTGGAGAAGACTCTTGAGAGTCCCTTGGTCTGCAAGGAGATCCAACCCGTCCATTCTAAAGGAGATCAGTCCTGTGTGTTCTTTGGAAGGAATGATGCTAAAGCTGAAACTCCAGCACTTTGGCCACCTCATGTGAAGAGTTGACTCATTGGAAAAGACTCTGATGCTGGGAGGGATTAGGGGAAGGAGGAGAAGGGGACGACCAAGGATGAGATGGCTGGATGGCATCACTGACTCAATGAACATGGGTTTGGGTAGACTCCGGGGTTTGGTGATGGACAGGGAAGCCTGGCATACTGCGATTCATGGGGTCGCAAAGAGTCAGACATGACTGAGCGACTGAACTGACTGACTGACTGAACTGACTGACTGACTGACTGAACCTTATTTCTAGTGGCAATCAAAATAATTAAGCTATTCAGTTCAGTTCAGTCACTCAATTGTGACTGACTCTTTGTGACCCCATGGACTCTATCATGCCAGGCTTCCCTGTTCATCACCAACTCCCAGAGCTTGCTCAAACTCATGTCCGTTGAGTTGGTGATGCCATCCAACCATCTCATCCTCTGTCACCCCCTTTCCCTCCTGCCTTCAATCTTTCCCAGCATCAGGGTCTTTTCTAATGAGTCTGTTCTTTGCATTAGGTGGCCAAAGTATTGGAGCTTCAGCATCAGTTCTTCCAATGAATATTCAGGCCTGATTTCCTTTAGGATGGACTGGTTGGATCTCCTTGCAGTCCCAAGGACTCTCAAGAGTTTTCTCCAATGCCCTAGTTTAAAAGCATCAATTCTTCAGCAATCAGCTTTCTTTATGGTCCAACTCTCGCATGAGTACTGGAAAAAACATAGCTTTGACTAGACGGACGTTTGTTGGCAAAGGATGGTCTCTGCTTTTTAATATGCTCTCTAGGTTTGTCGTAGCTTTTCTTCCAAGGAACAAGTGTCTTTTAGTTTCATGGCTGTAATCACCATCTGCAGTGATTTAAGACAAGATGATAGAGTAGCTGTTGCCACTCATTAAATTCCTAACTCATAAAAATGAGTTGTTTTATGCCTAGTATTACTGTGGAACCCAGTGAATATTTAGGTAAACTTGCACTTCCAGTAAATAGTTTTCTAGAAAGATAGTGTTGAAAACAAAATGTAGAGTCGATTCAGAATCAGTGTGACAGTCACAGAATGACTGAGTAATCTTGTTAATGCTCTATAATAAATATTGCAAACCATGCCTTATTGTGTACTCTGTGCTTTATAGCTGTATCTTCCAGAAGTGGCAGGCTAAATAATTTGGAATTGCCCAGGCTGGCTCTAGGTAGAATTTGTATTTGACCCCTTCTCATTTCACCTATCATTGATTGGGACCTTTGTCTGTTCTTCCTTTCCCTGTTTCAGCATGCTCCTCCTGAGACATTGGTATTAATGTTTAACAGTATGTTTCATCTTCTCAGGGTATTTGTGTTTAATAAAAACTCAAAGGCCATGCTGCAGAATTACTTCCACTATTTGCCTCATTCCTTGATGAGGCTCAGGAAATTTCTTCTTCACATCATCATCTCTCTTCCAGAAGTCTATTTTGCTGTCAAGTCTAGACCTCAAGAAGGAGGCAATGAACAGGGAGAAGAGTAGATGGAGAAAAGTCTAGATGAGATGGGAAGGCAAGTGTGTAGATCATGGGTGGGAAAAGCAAGGGGTCCCAGAGAACTCATGGAAACAGCGAAGAATAGTGGTCTGTTTGGAAATGAGGCAAGTAAGGTAAATTGAAGATATTCAGGACAGATGGTTCACAAGTGAAGAAACTTCTCCTGACCACGTATAATACAGTGAAACAAGAATATAGATATGTGACAGAGTTAAGATTCTGCAATAAAAATGCATATAATACAAGATTATGCATTTAATTTTTTATGAATTATCTTTTGAATTATTCCTGGTTCACAATTGATTAAAACAATGTAAACATTTTATAAATTTTGAAATTACTAAATATAAAAGTAAACTTTTATGTGAGTTGCCACTGTTAAGGAGAGTAAGAGGTGGTGGTGATATTTTTGGTGAGTGCCTTCAGAAATGTTATCAGTGCTCATCTTTTGAATGATCTCTTTGTTTGGCTTTGTAAAAGGTTTTTCATTTGATGCAGTCCCAATTATTTTTGCGTTGGTTTCCTTTGCCTGAGGAGATATATTAAAATATATATATTCCTGAAAACCACTGTCTGTTTTCTTCTAGGAGTTTTGTGATTTCAGACCTTACATTTAAGGCTTTAATCCATTTTGAGTTGATTTTTGTATATAGTGTGAGAGTAATCCAATTTGATTCTTTTGCATGTAGTTGTCCAGTTTTCCCAACACTATTAATGAGGGTGTTTTTTCTCATTGTATTGTTTTACTTCTTTTGTTGTAGATGAATTGACCATATAAATACGGGTTCACTTCTGGGCTCTGTTTTTGGTTCCATTGATCTATATGTCTGTTTTTGTGCCAATACCATGCTCCTTTGATTACTGTAGATTTGTAGTATAGCTTGAAATCAGGGTATGTGGTTCCTCCAGCTTTATTGTTCTTTCTCAAATTCGTTTTGTGCTATTTAAAGTCTTTTTGTTTCTACCCAAATTTTGGAATTATTTGTTTCAGTACTAAGATGCCACTGGCGTTTTGAAAGGAATTGCATTGAATCTGTATTCCTTTTGTAGTATGGTCATTTTAACAATATTAATTCTTTAATCCATGAACATGGTATATCTTTCCATGTCTTTGTACCATCTTCAATTTCTTTCAACACTTTTAATTTAATTAATTTTTAACATAGGTCTTTTATTTTTTCACATAGGCCCTTCTAATTTTTCACCTAGGTCCTTTACTTCTTGGTTAGATTTAGTCCTAGGTATTTTATTCTTTTTGATGCAATTGTTATTAAGTGGGATTGTTCCCTCTTCTTCCCCTCCCCGCTCCCCCCACCACTGCCAGGCATTTTATTTGTAGTTATTACATCCCTCGAGAAAAAAATCCAAGGATTTTCCTTCCTATGTGTTTTCGTCTTGCTTTTTCATGGTTCATGATGCCAGCTGAGGTTGTCAGTACAATGAAACAAAATTGATGGGATGGGAGCAGGTTATTCTGCCATTTTTCTAGATGTTAATCTGGGGCTGATCACTCCACACTGTGAGTTCGCCTGTGGAGTGTTGCCTGTGAGGTTTGCAACAATGTTCCCAGCTCTGTGATGATCTGTGATTTCAAATTTACCAAATGTAACCATGCTTCACCATCACAGTTGGAAACCTGATGATGACTTTGGAGCACAGCCTAACAAGCACCTGGCATTTGCCTCTTTTCAGGGTTGTTGATACTCTTGAGAGCATCCGCCAGGACATTCATGCTTTTTCACTCTCCTCTTTCACCCTCTTCAAGAGTCTTTTTAGTTTCCTCTTCGCTTTCTGCCATTAGAGTGGTATCATCTGCATTTCTGAGGTTGTTGATATTTCTCCCAGCAATGTTGATTCAAGTTTGTGAGTCATCCAGCCTGGCATTTAGCTTAACGTACTCTGCATATGAGCTGAATAAGCAGAGTGGCAATAGACAGCCTTGATGTACTCCGTTCCCAGTTTTGAACCAGCCCAGTGCTCCATGCCTGTTTCTAACTGTTGCTTCTTTCCCTGCATACAGGTTTCTCAGGAGGCAGGTAAGGTGGTCTGATATTCATTCCCATCTTTTTAAGAATTTTCCACAGTTTTTTTTGTGGTCTACACAGTCAAAAGCTTTAGCGTAGTCAATGGAACAGAAGTAGATGTTTCTTTGGAATTTCTTTGCTATTTTTAATGATCCAACGGATGTTGGCAATTTGATCTCTGATTCCTCCGCCTTTTCTAAGTCCAGCTTGTACATCTGGAAGTTCTTGGTTCTTGTACTGTTGAAGCCTAGCTTGAAGGATTTTGACCATTACCTTGCTAGCATGCGAAATGAGTGCAATTGTGTGGTATTTGGAACATTCTTTGGCGTTGCCTTTCTTTGGGATTGGAATGAAAATTGACCTTTTTGAGTCCTGTGGCCACTGTTGAGTTTTCCAAATTTGCTGGCACATTGAGTGCAGCACTTAGCAGCAGTATCTTTTAGGATTTGAAATAGCTTAGCTGGGACTCCATCACCTCCGCTAGCTTTGTTCATGGTAATGCTTCCAAAGGCCAAAGGTTACAATCATGCTTAAGCTAGTGAAAATTTTCAAGATTTTTACCCATAGTTATTAATCAAATAGACTCATATTCTTTCTTTGATTTTTTTTTTAATCTTAACCAGATAGATATGGTTAAACTTTTTGAGCTTTGCCAGACCAAATACAATTCTTGTGGTGTGACAGGGAAGGATCAGTAGATCAGTAGCACATTATTAGCCCTTACGCTGGACACATACATACCTACATAATTAACCTGTTACTTGAGATCACCTTGCCTCTAAACAAGTGGTCTTGAAAATGAGGTAGAGAAAGGTAAAAAGATCAGACTGCCTGAGACAGGGAGAGGAACATGTATTAGAGGAAGGGTTTAAAGAAAATCTGGCTCATGGAATTAATGCCAGAGGGCATGTGCTGCTGTAGAATATCCTGTAGTCTAAGTTGGATAAATAAACAAACCAAGCAACAAAAAAACCTTCATATTTGACATGTGAGAGGAGCTCTCCCTTATGAAACTCTTAGTTGACATTGGAAATACATAGTATCTTGAGGGTAGAGTTAGGGGGAGACACAATAAAAAGCTTTCGTATTTTAATTTCCTGGTGGTTGAGGAGTCACATAGTCGACTTTGAAGCAGATAATACCTCGTAGTATAACCAACACAAATTATCCTCTATGTCTGGAGGAAGCGAGCATCTGGCTGTCTGAATTTATGAACTTGTACTTCAGGGAACTGATTAATTTTACTATATAGGGTGTGAGGGCTGCAGCTGCTGCCAGATAATAGTTGAGACCCATTTTTTGCCTTTTCCACTCTGCTCCTGCTATTTCTGAACCTTATTCTTTGAGCGTCTAGAGTAGATTTGAGTTTTGTTGAGCCAAAATTGCTCCTGTCACCATGGCCTTTAGAAAAGACTCTTTTATTTTATTTTATTATAGAGGAGTTTTAGGTTCTTAGAAAACTTGAGTGGAAAGTACAGACTTATCATATATTTTGTTCCCCTACATATGTACCACCTCCTCCATTATCAACATCCTTGCCGCGTTAACTGTACATTTGTTACAGTTAATGAACCTTCACTGACATATCATAATCATCCCAAGTCCATCATTTACTTTAGGGTTCACTCTTGGTATGGTACATTCTTTGGGGTTATAAAAATGTATAGTGACATATAACCACCATTAGAGTATCATGCAGAGTGGTTTCACTGTCCTAAAAATTCTCTCTATCCTGTCTATTCATCCTCCCCTCTTCTCAACCCTTGTCAGCCTTTTTTTTTTTTGTAACAGAATAGCCAGTTCTGTTATAATTCCATTGCTCTGTACAACTGTTGCACTGTACTTTGATCACAGTTATTTCAGAGGATTTTTTTCTTCTATAAGTACTGCTGATATCTTCTTTTTATTCCTTTCCTCGAAGTAATGGCAGGTCAGTGACCAGATTGTATAACAGAGATGGTTTTTTGTTTCCTGAGATTTCCCTGATAGTCTGCTAATTGAAGATACTTCTGGATATTAAATGATAAAACCTGATAATATAGCCCTAAGTAGTAAGGTTTTGCTGCATTTTAGGCTCCTACTCTCTGCTTACAGATTGTGGTCATCTCTTCCACAGATCTCAAATATAGAAATAATGCAATTCTCCTGAGTGTCCTTAACTAAAAGAGCTATATAACTCTTGATTACCATAATGCACTTGCTGATCATTTCCTCTTTGCTCTACCTGCCTTTGAAGAATCTGCACAGACTTTCAGTTCCCTTTTCCTCCTGCCCCCAATCCCTCCAAGCATCAGAGTCTTTTCCAGTGAGTCAACTTCGCATGAGGTGGCCAAAGTATTGGAGTTTCAGCTTCAGCATCAGTCCTTCCAATGAACACTCAGGACTGATCTCTTTTAGGATGGACTGGTTGGATCTCCTTGCAGTCCAAGGGACTCTCAAGAGTCTTCTCTAACACCACAGTTCAGTTCAGTCGCTCAGTTGTGTCCGACTCTTTGTGACCCCATGAATTGCAGCACACCAGGCCTCCCTGTCCATCACCATCTCCCGGAGTTCACTCAGATTCACGTTCATCGAGTCCGTGATGCCATCCAGCCATCTCATCCTCGATCGTCCCCTTCTCCTCCTGCCCCCAATCCCTCCCAGCATCAGAGTCTTTTCCAATGAGTCAACTCTTCGCATGAGGTGGCCAAAGTACTGGAGTTTCAACTTTAGTATCATTCCTTCCAAAGAAATCCCAGGGTTGATCTCCTTCAGAATGGACTGGTTGGATCTCCTTGCAGTCCAAGGGACTCTCAAGAGTCTTCTTCAACTCCACAGTTCAAAAGCATCAGTTCTTCGGTGCTCAGCCTTCTTCACAGTCCAACTCTCACATCCATACATGACCACAGGAAAAACCATAGCCTTGACTCGATGGATCTTTGTTGGCAACGTAATGTCTCTGCTTTTGAATATGCTATCTAGGTTGGTCATAACTTCCCTTCCAAGGAGTAAGCATCTTTTAATTTCATGGCTGCAATCACCATCTGCACAGACTTTAGTACCTGTCAAACACCAGTCTTTGTGGGATGAGCAGCTGACCCAGTAGAAAACAATTTAGAGACTTTGTTGAATGAATTGAGCCAACTAAATTTTCTTCCTGAGAATATGGACCCTGAGGTTCTGAGTTAATTAGATGGTGATGAATCCTTTGACTGAAGGATCATATACCTCCTTGAAAGATGCTGCATTAATTGCCTGAGGCTGCTGTAACAAACAATTACCAATTTAGAGACTGAAAGCAGAAGAAAGGTATTATTTTATGGTTCTGGAGGCCAGAAGTCTGAAATCTGGCAGGACTGCTTTCCCTCTGGGGACACTAGAGGAGAATCTGGTCCTGGCTTCTGGTGACTGCCAGCGAAAGCACTTCTGAGCTTGTGGCTACATTGCTCCGATCTCTGCCCACCTGTCTCCTCCTCTGTATGTCTGCCTTATACTCCCCCTTTCTCACAAGGATACATCTGATTTCTTTTATGGCTTACCTTGGTAATCCATTATAAGTACTTCCTTTCAAGATTTTTAATCATATTATTTGCCATACAAAGTGAATATGAATTCACTCCTTCAAAGTAATAATTGCAGGTCCCAGGGAGACCATACATTTGAGGGGGCCATCATTTAGCTGGGCTTCCCTGGTGGCTCAGAGGTTAAAGCATCTGCCTCCAATGTGGGAGACCTGGGTTCGATCCCTGGGTCGGGAAGATCCCCTAGAGGAGGAAATGGCAACCCACTCCAGTATTCTTGCCTGGAGAATCCCATGGACGGAGGAGCCTGGTGGGCTACAGTCCACGGGGTCACAAAGAGTCGGACACAACTGAGCGAGTTCACTTCACTTCACTTCATTTAGCCTACTATGTATGCAATGGCATGTTTGAATAATTTAAAAAATCTTTTCGTTCTGTCATATTCTTGACAATAAACTGCTGTGTTGAGTGAATTAATTAGTATTCTTTATCTGAAATTATAATGTCGATATGTTGCTTTTGGTGATTTATGTGATATGCTATGAAGTGAAAAGATCATGTAATGAGGAGAAAAAATGGAGTTATTTTCCAAAAAGTGGTCTATCTTTTTAAGATCCCTCATGGCAAGGAGCCATCACCTGAAACCGGTGTTTGCCTACCACACTTAATCCTAAGGCTGGCTTCTATATCATGGTGAGATAGCTCCAAGGAGGAGCTGGAACTCTTATTTCCTTCTTCACATCTGACAAGGAGAGAGTGTTCTCAGAAACTCCTGGGTGAATGATTGAGTGTTCTAGCATGGGTGAGGGAGTCACATTTTGGACCAGACAATTGCTGGTCTTGGGAGACTGTCCTGTGTATTGTAGGAAGTGTGGTAGCATCCATGGCCTCTATCCACTGGATGTCAGCAGCACACTCCTCTAGTTGTTACAACTAAAAATGCCATCAAACATTGTCAAAGGTCCCCTGTGGGTCAAGGTTGTCCCTGATCGAGAACCACTGCTTAACCCAATCAGAGCTCATTCTTGTCTCATCAAAATCTGCTGGCTAAGAAATTCTAGGTTCCTGTTAGGAAGGAGGAATGTAGAAAATAAGTGCTGGAGAGGTAACTGCAAATGTTCACTACATCCGGAATTCTAATGAGGGCCCAAACTGGGTCAAATCTAGCAGACCTGCTAAATTTTTTCTAGGCCCCTGTTGGTATATTGTTGTCCAACTCTTTGTTGTGTCTGACTTTTTGCAACCCTATGGAATAGAGCCCACCAGCCTCCTCTGTCCATGGGATTTTCCAGGCAAGAATATTGGAGTGGGTTCCCATTCCCTTCTCTAGGGAATCTTCCCAACCCAGGAACTGAACCTGCATCTCCAGCACTGGAAGGTGGATTCTTTACCACTGAGCCACCTGGAAAGCCCCCCTGTTGTCTAACATTATTTTAAAATAATA
The DNA here is from genome assembly GCA_006410675.1 of Oreotragus oreotragus. Taxonomy (NCBI): domain Eukaryota; kingdom Metazoa; phylum Chordata; class Mammalia; order Artiodactyla; family Bovidae; genus Oreotragus; species Oreotragus oreotragus. The sequence continues at coordinate 436,538 of SJYX01001563.1, read as the reverse complement.
TCTATTTTATATTGGACAAATAAAACCCAATATTATGTCTTTTTTTCCCCCCAATTCTATGGACCTGTGAATCACATGTTGGTTGTTTTTTTTTTTTCCTGCTTCATTTCTGTCAACTAGTTGGTTGCTTTTTATCTTAGAATTTGCCTCTTTCTTGTATAACTTCATTCTTTTCCAGCAAGTCTCTCTGCTGAGGTTTTCACATTCAGCTGGATTTACCTTTCCTATGACACTGCTCTGGTTTCCCGTTGCTATGGGGCTTTAACAAGCACACCATATAGTGCAAACAGCACTTAGCATAGCCAGGTATGAACACTAGAGAACTATGATTGGAATTTTTCTAAAGTATCCTCTTTTATTCTACGAAGCAATTGAAATAGAATAAAGACATATTTATTGCTTTGAAATTTTCAGTGATTTCCACGTTAACAAATTTGTACTTTTACAGGCATCAGATGACTGGCCTTTTGGGGTTATGTGTTATTTCTTCCATGATTGTGCCATGTAGAGGATCCCCTCTATTTTCATGTGAGTACTCTGGCTGTGATGGAACCCTGACTAGTAACTGATGACAGAATGCACGACATGATTGGGAGTAAACATGAGTTGCTGCTTTTTCATCACAATTAAGGCATGGTAGAGGTTATGCATACAATGGCTCATAAACAGAGTACCCCCATCGGACCAATAAAAAGTAACGAGACTACATGACATATAAGCTAGAATTTATGTGAGTTGTTCAAGCAAGTCTGGGTCAAGGATTTTGTAATTGGTAGTAGCTAAGAGCTTCATGAAAGCCTGAGGGGCTACAGAAAGAACTCTATTTTTGCCGTGGCTTTTGCTTTATTCTGTATGTATGCAGCATAGTAGAAACAATCTGCCTTACTATGATATTAGTTGCACAACCCCCGAAACTGTCCTTCCCTGTGTATTTTCTTCTTTATTTTACTAGCAGCTCATTTGGCCTCCAGCTTTGCTGGTCTAGAACTTCTGTGTTCATCTTAAGCTCTTTGAGGGAAGGGGGCTACTGTAATCATCTTCAAATGAGTTTGAAAAAAAGCACAATTCCCCAGTCTTAGTATTGTGCCTTGTATGGTTTAAAATTTGACTGAATAACTTGATATATATCCTTTCTAGACTCATTAGAACCCATAGGTTGCCCCCTTGAGTTTTCTCTGCTTCTTGGAAAACAGATGGGGGAAGAGATCTAGAAATAGAGTATTCACTGAGATAGCTCAAGCTGAATAGGAGGGAAGGAGGATACTGATAGTAGCAAGACTCATTTTACTATGGTTATTAAAGCAAAAATGAGGGCAACAATTCCTTTTTCAGGAGGTCTTGGCAAGGACCCTAGTTTTAAACAAGAAAGAGACACAGCCAAGTTATATTGAAATGATTTGAAGTCCATCCCTCCACAGTCATGTTTTTCTGAAACCAAGGTAAACAGTTGGTTAGAGGTGGGTATAGAGCCAGCCATTTTTCGATAAATGGATAAGTTGTCCCTTGGAACTATTTCAGTAGGTGGTGCTCTTGTGCCATAACGTAACGAAGTTTTTAGAAAATTTCTGAGAGCCTGTGGCTAGTTCTAGAGCCTTTGTCCGTCTGGATCCCCTTGAGTGATACCAGGTATACCACTTGGATAGCATGACGTGGGTGGTTTTAGTGAGAAATTTTATATCTGGAAATAAGGCAGACTCAGGTCTCCTACCTTCTTTAGCTTGCCTGAGCTCTGCTTTCCAGGGGAACCTGAATGAGAGGTTCACTAACCTTTATGCAGAGTTGATGACTCTTGTTCAGTCGCTCGGTCGTGTCTGACTCTCTGCCACCCCATGGGCTGCAGCACGCCAGGCTTCCCTGTCCTTCACCATCTCCTGGAGCTTGCTCAAACTCATGTCCGTTGAGTCGGTGATGCCATCCAGCCATCTCATCCTCTGTCGTCCCCTTCTCCTCCTGCCTTCAGTCTTTCCTAGCATCAGGTCTTTTTCCAATGAGTAAGCTCTTTGCATCAGGTAGCCAAAGTACTGGAGCTTTAGCTTCAGCGTCAGTCCTTCCAGTAAAAATTCAGGGTTGATTTCCTTTAGGATTGACTAGTTGGATCTCCTTGCTGTCCAATGGACATTCAGGGGTCTTCTCCAGCACCATGGTTTGAAGGCATCTGTTCTTTGCACTAAGCCTTTTTTATTGTCCTGCTCTCACATCCATACGGGACTACTGGAAAAACCATAGCTTTGACTATACTAACTTTTGTAGGCAAAGTGATTAGTCTAGTCTTTATCTAAACAATTATGATATGTGTTATATATTACCAGTTTTCTGAGACCAGTTGTTCTATTGGAAATCATCTGTGATCCTCCAGATAACTTCAGATAACATCTGTTATCTGAAGATGTTATCTTCCAGATAACATCTGTTATCCTTTCCAGGTAACTCAGGCTTTCATTCTTGTTTCTTTATGCTTCCAGACAAGATGCAATGGAATGAAATAATATGTTGTAAAGAAATTTATAAGTGGTGAAGGAACAAAGATGAAAAACATCAAGTTCAGATAGCAGCTGATAATAACTAGAGCTGACGTTGAACCCTGTTGGCATCAGCTCCTTGTCTCAGTTCTTTTACTGTATGTATAATGAGTCCATTGTTCTGAAGTTGGTCGTGATACCATGATGAACAAGACATCCAAAGAAGTCCATGTTAGGTGCTGCTGGCAGAAACATGGTGGGCAAGGAAGAGAAATTTACATTCAGACTACATATCATTCCAGGGTGGACAAATCTCTTGTTGCTAGAAGTTTTTAGAAACATTTAAGGTTCTGCTTTTTCAGGAAGCTTTTTGTCTCTCAAATGAAAGACAGTCACCTCACTTTGTATCCACCAACTGTTAAGAAAGAGGCAAAATGCTCATGGGACCTTTGCCTCAGCAAGATCGTGCTTATCTGAGCTGCTTAATTCCGCATTGTCGCTGCAGGCTGTCAGGCCTCAGTGAGCTCAGCTGCAGCTCTAGCGGCTTGCCTCTTGAGCCTTGCGACCCAGCAGATCCAGTGATGTTCAGGGTGCTTTCTGGTAGCTTTTGAGATTTTCTTTTTACAATTAATATTTTAGTCTGTGTGAGTTTTAAAAATTGATTTATTTACCTGATTATTATTATTATTTAAGTTGGAGTATAATTGTTTTACAATGTCATGTTAGTTTCTGCTGTACCACATCTGAATCAACTATTAGTATACATATATCCCCTCTTTCATAGGCCCCCCTCCATCCCACCCTTAGGTCATCACAGAGGACAGAGCTGAGCTCCTTGCTGCTGCTGCTAAGTCACTTCAGTCGTGTCCGACTCTGTGTGACCCCATAGACGGCAGCCCACCAGGCTCCCCCATCCCTGGGATTCTCCAGGCAAGAATACTGGAGTGGGTTGCCATTATATATCTATAATTATTTAAATTGTCTTTTTCAGTATTTAGAAGGTACTATTAATCTAAGAACTCATGTATTTTTGAATATTTCTTGCTTTTATTTCTTTAAATATTGCTTCTCTTCCATTCTCTCCACTTTTTCTTTTTTTCTTTTTTGCTGTGATACCTTCTAGATGTTTGTGAAACTAACCTTTATGTTTTCTAACTTCTCTCTCATAATTTTTGATTTTCTTTCTGGGCTGCATTCTGAGTGAATTTCATAGTTATTGTCTTCAAATTTTCTAGCTCTTTCAGTTCAGTTCAGTCACTCAGTTGTGTCCGACTCTTTGCGACCCCATGAATCGCAGCATGCCAGGCCTCCCTGTTCATCATCATTTCACGGAGTTCACTCAGACTCACGTCCATCGAGTCCGTGATGCCATCCAACCATCTCGTCCTCAGTCGTCCCCTTCTCCTCCTGCCCCCAATCCCAGCATCAGAGTCTTCTCCAGTGAGTCAACTCTTCTCATAAGGTGGCCAAAGTACTGGAGTTTCAGCTTTAGCATCATTCCTTCCAAAGAAATCCCAGGGCTGATCTCCTTCAGAATGGACTGGTTGGATCTCCTTGCAGTCCGAGGGACTCTCAAGAGTCTTCTCCAACACCACAGTTCAAAAGCATCAATTCTTTGGCGCTCAGCTTTCTTCACAGTCCAACTCTCACATCCATACATGACCACAGGAAAACCATAGCCTTGACTAGACGGACCTTAGTCAGCAAAGTAATGTCTCTGCTTTTGAATATGCTATCTAGGTTGGTCATAACTTTTCTTCCAAGGAGTAAGCGTCTTTTAATTTCATGGCTGCAGTCACCATCTGCAGTAATTTTGGACTTTAGTTTTGCCTAAAGTATCTTGTGTACTGCATTTTTAATTTTAATGACTGTATTCTTCACTTAAATAATTTTCAATTGATTCTTTTTTAATCATCTTTTGTTTTAACTCAGAGTTTGTGCTTTATAATTTCTTATTTTTAATTAGGTTTTTAACATCTTAAATGCATTTATCTTGATTTTTAATTGAAGTATAATTTACTTGCAATGTTGTATTAGTCTCAGGTGTGTGATGTAGTGATTTGATGTTTTTGTACATTACAAAATAATCACCACAGTAAGTCTAGTTCCCATCTCTTACCATATAGAAATATTACAGTATTACTGACTATATTCACTGTGCTGTGTATTTATTCCCATGACTTACTTATTTTATAAATGGAAGTTGGTAGTTCCTGTTAATGCCCTTTACCTATTTTGCCCTTTCTACTTAGTCACCTCTCCTCTGGCAACTACTAGTTTTCTCCTGTGTCTCTCTAAGTCTTTTTCTGTTTCTGTTATATTGTTCATTTGTGGTGTTTTTGTTGTTGTTCCATTACTTAGTCGTGTCTTACTCTTTGCAACCCCTGAACTGCAAGCACACCAGGCTTCCTATTCTTCACTCTCTCTCTGAGTTTGCTCAGACTCATGTCCATTCAGTCAGTGATGCCATCCAACCATCTCAGTCTCTGTCTCCCTTTTCTCCTCTTGCCTCAACCTTTCCCAGCATCAGGATCTTTTTCAGTGAATCCACTCTTCATGTCAGGTGGCCAGAGTATTGGAGCTTCAGCTTCAGCGTCAGTCCTTCCAATGAATATTCAGAATCGATTTCCTTTAGGATTGAACTGGTTTGATCTTGCAGTCCAAGGGACTCTCAAGAGTCTTTTCCAGCACCACAGTTCAAAAGCATTAATTCTTCAGTCTCAGCCTTCTTTATGGTCCAGCTCACATCTGTACATGACTGTTGGAAAAACCATAACTTTGGCTATACGGACCTTTTAAGACTCCACCTATAAATGAAATTTTATGGTATTTGTCTTTTTCTATCTAACTGATTTTTTTGCAACCCCTGAACTGCAAGCACACCAGGCTTCCTATTCTTCACTCTCTCTCTGAGTTTGCTCAGACTCATGTCCATTCAGTCAGTGATGCCATCCAACCATCTCAGTCTCTGTCTCCCTTTTCTCCTCTTGCCTCAACCTTTCCCAGCATCAGGATCTTTTTCAGTGAATCCACTCTTCATGTCAGGTGGCCAGAGTATTGGAGCTTCAGCTTCAGCGTCAGTCCTTCCAATGAATATTCAGAATCGATTTCCTTTAGGATTGAACTGGTTTGATCTTGCAGTCCAAGGGACTCTCAAGAGTCTTTTCCAGCACCACAGTTCAAAAGCATTAATTCTTCAGTCTCAGCCTTCTTTATGGTCCAGCTCACATCTGTACATGACTGTTGGAAAAACCATAACTTTGGCTATACGGACCTTTTAAGACTCCACCTATAAATGAAATTTTATGGTATTTGTCTTTTTCTATCTAACTGATTTCGTTTAGCATAATATCTTCTATTAATAGATCCACCCATGTTGTTTCCGATGGCAAGGTTTCATATTTTTTTATGGCTGAGTAATGTTACATTGTATGTGTGTCTACATCTGTGCTTGTCCATTGTGTGTATGTGTCTGTTTGTATGTGTCTCACATCTTTATTCGTTTATGTATTAATGGACTTCTGGGTTGCTTCCATATTCGACTATTGTAAATAATGCTGCAGTGAACTTTGGTTTGCATATATCTTGTTGAATTAGTGGGGAGTTTTTTGGATGAATACCCAGAAGTGTTATTGCTGAGCCATATGGTAGTTTTATTTTTAATTTTTTTGAGAAACTTCCATACTATTTTCCATAGTGGCTGTACCAATTTATATTCCCACCGACTATGTACTAGGGTTCCTTTTTCTCCACATCCTCACTAATATTTATACTTTGTTATCTTTTTAATGATAATCATTCTGACAGGTTTTGATTTGCATTTCTCTGATGATTAATGATATTGAGTATATTTTCATGTGCCTGTTGACTGTCTCTATGTCTTCTCTGGAAAAATGTCTTCACATCCATTATCTTTTTAATTGGATTTTAAAAAATATATTGAGCTGTATGAGTTTCTTATATGTTTTGGTTATTAACCCCTTATTGGATGTATCATTTGCAAATGTCTTCTCCCATTCAGTTGGTTGCCTTTTTGTTTTGTTGATAGTTTCCTTTGCTGTGTAAAAGCTTTTTAGTTTGATGTGGTCTCATTTGTTTATTTTTGCTTTTGTTGCCCTTGCCTGAGGAGACAGATCAAAAAAAAAAAAAAAAATGCCTAGAGATCCATGTCAAAGAGCTTACTGCTTGCTTTCTTCTAAGAGTTTTATGGTTTCAGGTCTTAAATTTAAGTCTTTAATTCAGTTAAATATACTTATTTTGTTGGACTATTTTATAATATTCATTTCATCTGAAATGAATTAGTGGTTTGATGGCTGATTTTGTTAGTTGCCTTTATTGGGATTAGATTTCCTCATGTACTTTAGAACTTTGGTTGAATGGCATGTTTTGAATGCAGCATATTTTTTAATTGCTTTCATTGATTCATTTTCTGCCTCTCTTTCTGCCTCTCTGCTTAGTCTTCCTTGTTTAAAGCAATTTATAGTTGTCTCTGGGGCTTTCGTGGAGCCCTAGTCCAGAACTGCCGTGCTGTTTCAGTTACTTGGGCAATCACAGGCTGCTTCATTGAATTCCTCATCTCTGGCTGGTCTGTGTTCTCCCTCCTCCCTAGGGACAGCTCCATATGAGATAACCAATCTTCTTTCAGGAATGGAGGAGCCCTCCTCCAGTTTCACCTCCAACCCTGCCTCAGGTAGGATCCTAGGTCTGACTCTGTCTTTGGTGGGTTATGGTTAGTTTGAGCAAACTCTGGGATATAGTGAAGGACAAGGAAGCCTGCCATGCTGCGGTCCATGGGATCACAGAGTAGGACTCAACTGAGCAACTGAACAACTACCACCAACTTTTGTAGGTTTCATGCTTCCAGTTACAGTGCTTGTTTTTGGATCCTGAGCTTAGGAGGCTAAAGGCTTTAACTCTGAGAATTTACTGCACTCTGTTTCTGCCTCATATCTATTAGATAGAAATTTTTCTATTGGTTTTGAACTTGCTTGCATCCTCTTGGTTTTCTCTTCTTGTTTCCTCTCTCTTTGCTGTGTTTGGAGTAGAGGGGATCTATCAAGGAGTGAATTTACTTGCCATCTTAACTGGAGGTCGCATGGGCTGAGGGTTTAAAGGAAACAAAGTGAGATATTTGGTTTTACATAGTACTAAAAGCTAACCACAAAAATGCTTTTCTGTTTGAGTTCAGTGACCCACAGCATACAATCATTTAAACTCCTCCTTCAGAGGCTTGCAGCCCCAAAAAGATGAGTGGGATTAAGCAGGTGGGATTTATTAGGATGCCATGGTTCTCTACAAGGATTTCACTTTTTATTTTGATGGTAATTTTAAGAATTCAATTGTTTCCAAACACCCACAGTTCTAACTAAATAGTGTCTTAAGACACCAGAGCCTGCAGTTGTGTTTGTCTTGGTGCCAAGTAGCGCTACTTTTAGACGCTGAAAACTGAACAGAGGTGAAAATGTAAGTAATATGTGTGAATGAGAGAGTGAGTGAGTGCTGTTTCTGGCTGGCTGGGGTGCCCCTTTTTGATGCTGTCTGCAGCATTCCATGTTTTCTTCTCTCCCAGCCCTTCCCAGAAAGAATTATGTTTTATCTGTTTGCAGTTCGTGATTTCCTCATTAGCCATGGGTTGCTTGAGAGGAAATGGGAATGCTGCCATTTTTTTATTTGCAGTGTTTTTAGAGTTCCTGTCATATGGTAGTTTTCCAATAAATATGTGGGATTTTTTGTTTTTGTTTATTTAGTAATAAATTATGAGTAGAACCAAGGATGGAGAGAGGCAGAAATAACTTGGAGCCAAGTTACTAATGACAAAGGCAAGAAGATTTCTAATATTTTAATATCTAATGTGCTCCTCAGCCCATTTTTTTTCCAATCTTACTGAAAGCTCACAGTCTTACTGTCTGTCAGTTAAGTGAATTGAGGACAAGAATGCAATGAAAGTAAGTCACCACTGTTTCTAACAGAGTGTATGTGTGAAGACTGATATTTCTCAAGTCCCAGTGATAGGTCCTTGCTGCTCTGATGGAAACAAGGTCAGGAGTTTCTATCTGAGCAGCTTCAAAGGCAAGCAGTCCTAAAGGGATGTTTCTATTTGGAGGCCAGATCCAGAGAGCAGCTCGTTTTCCCATGTGGGTTGGGGCATGGATGGGAGCATGGAGCTCAGTAACCCCCCAGGAAGTTATCTGCTAGGTTAAATTTCCTTAATTCTTTGCAAAACTGAGTGAAGAGTATGTACACTCTGCACCTGGATTTCAGTTGCCTCCTCTGATTTCTTTGGTCCAGGTTTTGTTTATGATTGGGGTTTGTTTGAAATTATCTGCAAATTTCAGCTCTGTGTTTTTGATTAGAGTGTCTCAGAGACAAAATACTCCTGACTCAACAGAGAAAAAGCCAGCTCCTCCTAGTGGAATTTTTCTTAAAACCTCATTGTTTTAACAGGAAAAAGTGTATTATTTGTTTCTTTCATAAGCACTTTATGGGAGCAAGAATATTTTATTGTGAGATTTTTTAAAGAAGGCTACAAATACATGGACAAATTTATCAATCCTGTTTAAAGTAATGAAGCAAAGAAACATTAAAAAGTAAATTGAAAATACTGGTATCAGGGTTTCAGTAAGGAAGAGGAAGAATATTGTCAAGTTTAAGCATGGTTGAGCATAAATTTCTTAACTTTATATTTGATTATATTTAATGAGGGTTTTAAGTAGTTTCTAATAAGGCTATTGTACCCCTAGTTAACGACACTGACTGGAGGCTAGATATTTGTCTCTTTTCCTTCTTCCATAAATACTGTGTTTTCTAGCCTTCTGTCCGTAAATCTCTGTGTAGTGCTTATTTCATGGGAGAAGTGACTTCAGTTGATTCATACTCAGGGAAAATGGGGGAAAAAAACCCCAAACAGTGTTTTTTATCAGGTTGCCACTGAGTAGGTTATGGTCTATATTTGGCAAATGTAGACTTACCTCTCATACTTGGAGATTGTGCAGACCAAATGAAAGTAATTTCAGAACCTTTTGGCCACCCTGACAGGTATATAATACGCAGCCATTTTTGATACTATGAGATTTATAGCAAACATCATTTTAAATGTTGGTAGTATGGGAACTGCATGTCTTTCTGTCAGCCCCAAAGCCAGCATTTTATCTGAGTCTCTCCTCTACAGCAGCCTTAGTGGATTTGTTTGTTTACTTATTTATTCACACGTTTGTTCGGCAGATATTTATTGAACTTCTACTGTGTGCTAGCTACATACATAGCCTTGGTTTTCAGAATGTGTTCAGCAAACTAGGTTCTGAGGAGATGTGCCAGCGAGGACATATTTGACTGTAAGAAAACCCAATAAAAGGTGGCTTAAACCAAAAGGAAAATTCCAAGGTTGGCTACTTCATTCCCTTAGCTGTGCTAGTGAGGGGACCCAGGTCCATCTTTCTGCTTTGCTGTTTGCAGCATGTTAGATTACTTACTCCTTGAATCCCTAGGTAACTTCTGCTGTTGTGTCCCATGAAGATTGCAGTGTATAATATGGGGAACAAGTGAATTTATCCACTAATATTCTCCAGTGGAAGCTCAGTTCTTATTGTCCAGTGTTGTATAACATTGCCCATTCCTATAGTTAGTTGGAAGGCAAATGGAAATACCATGACTGGAATGCACCAGCCATTCTTCAAATGTGTTGCTGGGTATCTCTGAGAACTTTCAGAAGACTGATGAGGGCAAAACTATTTTCATAGTAGTGCTAAAACATCATTTGTGTTTCTTACTCTAATTTTCTCACTAGTCTACAGTAGAGTTGTTAAGAGTTGTTGATTTATGGTGATGTCATTGCTCTGGAATATATTCCAGCTAGTGGAATAGATTCTTGGGTTTTAAATTTTGCTTAATTTTAATTTCTAATGTGGTAAATATTGTTATATATCACTCACATAAATAAAAGTTGTCAGTAATGTCCTCAGTGATGTGTATGACTATAAAGGGGAGTCTGAGAACAAAATATTGAAATCCACTGGTCTCATTAATCAAGATTCACCCCTGGCGAGAAAATAATAGCAAATGAAACAACTGACAAAGGATTAATTTCCTAAATATACAAGCAGCTCATATAAGTAAATACTGGAAAAACAACCCAATCAAAAAGTGAGAAAAAGACCTAAACAGACATTTCTCCAAAGAAGACATGCAGATGGCTAATAGACACATGAAAGATGCTCAAACATTGCTCATTATTATTGAAATACAAATCAAAACTGCAATGAGATATCACCTCACACCAGTCAGAATAGCCATCATCAAAATGTCTACAAATGACAAATGCTGGGGAGGGTGTAGAGAAAAGGAAACCCTCTTGCACTGTTGGTGGGAATGTAAGTTGATACAGCTACTGTGGAAGACAGTGTATGCTGTGCTTAGTTGCTCTGTCATGTCTGACTTTGTGACCCCATGGCCGGTAGCCCACCAGGCTCCTCTGTCCATGGGGATTCTCCAGGCAAATAGTGGAGTGGGTTGCCATGCCTTCCTCCAGGGGATCGTCCCAACTCAGGGATCAAACCCAGGTCTCCTATATTGTAGGCATATCCTTCACCTGTCTAGGTCACCAGAGAAACCCTGGAATGGGTAGCCTATCCCTTCTCGTGGGAACTTCCTGACCTGGGACTTGAACTGGGGTCTCCTGCATTGCAGGTGGCTTCTTAGCCTATCCCTTCTCGTGGGAACTTCCTGACCTGGGAATTGAACTGGGGTCTCCTGCATTGCAGGTGGCTTCTTTGCCAGCTGAGCTACCAGAGAAGCCCAGAAGACAGTAAGGAGACTCCTTAAAAAGTCAGGAATAAAACCACCATATGACCCAGCAATCCTGCTACTCGGTATATACCCTGAGGAAATAAAAATTGAAGAAGACACATGCATCCCACTGTTCATCACAGCTCTAGTTGCAATAACTAGGACATGGAAGCAACCTAGATGTCCACTGACTGATGACTGGGTAAAGAAGCTATGGTACATATATACAGTGGAATATTACTCAATCATTTGAGTCAGTTCTAATGAGGTGGATGAACCTAGAGCCTAGAGTCAAGTATGTCCAAAAAAGAAAAACAAATATCATATACTGACACGTATATATGGAATCTAGGAAGATGGTACAGATGAAACTATTTTCAGGGCAGCAGTGGAGACACAGACAGAGAACAGACCTATGGATATGGGGGAGGAGGGTTGGGGAGGGAGGAGAGGGTGGGATGTGTAGAGAGAGTAACATGGAAACTTACATTACCATATGTAAAATAGATAGCCAATGGGAATTTGCTGTATGACTCAAACTGGGGCTCGGTAACAACCTGGAGGAAGTGGGATGGGGTGGGAGGTGGGAGGGAGGTTCAAGTGGGAGGGGACCTATGTATATCTATGGCTGATTCATGTTGATGTTTGGCAGAAACCAACACAGTTCTGTAAAGCAATTATCCATCAATAAAAAAAAAAAAAAAAGATTCACCCCTGGTATTTGGGAAGATCCCAGCCTTCCCCAAGACTCAATAGCTATGAGATTTCTGGACAAAACTGATTCTCTTAGCAAAGAAGCAGTAGAGGGGTTAGGGCTATTGGATGGGCAACCAGCAGTGTTTATGGAATTATTCTGAGAGAGGGGGCTTTGGTGGAAGGGCATGACTGGAATGCAGGATGTGCTCCAGGTCCTACCTCAGCTTTGACTGGAGTCACTGCTGGTCTATATATATATATATTTTTTTTGGTCTATTCTTTTATTTTTATTTTTTAAATTGTGGTAAAATATACAAACCATAAAATTTATCATTTTAGCCATTTTTAAAAAGTGTACAATTCGGCAGCCCTGAATTGCATTCATGTTGTTGGGCAGCCATCACCACCATTCATCTCTAGAATATTTTCACCTTCCCATCTGAAACTGTTTACCCATTAAACAGTAAATCCCTGCCTTCTCTGTTTCTCTCAGCCCCCAGCAACCAGCATTCTGCTTTCCGTCTCTAAGAGTTTGACTACTCTGTAAGTATCTCTACTAGTGGGATCATATAGTATTTGTCTTTGTGTGTCTGGCTTATTCCTCTTAACATAATGTTAACACGATGTGGATTCAGGGTTCATCCATATCTGCATCAGAAACTCCTTCCTTTTTATGATTGAATGATATTTCACTGTATATATCTATATATTTAGTTGACCCATCCATCTTTTGATGAATATTTGTGTGGTTTATACCTTTTGGCTATTGTGTATGCTGCTATGAGTATGAGGAAAAAATTATCTGTTTGAGTCTTTACTTTCTATTATTTTGGGTATGTATATAGAAGTGGATTGGATGAATTCAGTGTTTAATTTTTTAAAAGGAGCCACCATACCATTTTTACACAGCAATACTATTTTGCATTTCCACCAGCAATTGAGGTTCCAGTTTCTTCACATTCTCACCAGAACTTGCTATTTTTTTTTTTTAAAGATCCAATCTAAGGGGTATAAAGTAATATCTCATGGTGGTTTTGATTTGCCTTTACCTAATGATTAGTGTTGAGCTTTAAAAATTTTTTTGTTTCAATTTTATTCAAGTATAGTTGATTTACAGTGTTGTGTTAATTTCTGCTATACAGCAACATGATTCAGTTATACATGCACACATACATATGTATTTATTCTTTTTCATATTCTATTCCATTATGGTTTATCACAGTATATTGAATATAGTTACCTGCCCTATATGGTCGGGGAAGGCAATGGCACCCCACCTCAGTACTCTTGCCTGGAAAATCCAATGGACGGAGTAGCCTGGTGGGCTGCAGTCCATGGGGTCGCTAACAGTCGGACAGACTGAGCGACTTCACTTTCACTTTTCTCTTTCATGCATTGGAGAAGGAAATGGCAACCCACTCCAGTATTCTTGCCTGGAGAATCCCAGGGACGGGGGAGCCTGGTGGGCTGCCGTCTATGGGGTCACACAGAGTCAGACACGACTGAAGTGACTTAGCAGCAGCAGCAGCAGCAGCAGCCCTATATGGTAGGATCTTGTTGTTTATACATTCTGTATGTAACAGTTTGTATCTGCTAATCCTTAACTCCCAATACACCCCTCCTCCACTTCCTTTCCACCTAAGCTCTAGGATGTCTCTAGATGGAACTGCCATATGAGATGTGAAAGTGTCACTCAGTAGCAGTGCTAATTGAGGGCCAGAATATCACAGGTTAGATTATAGATTGTGTATTTTTTTACCCTGAAGCTTAGTAACTTAGGAGAGGAAAATAATGTCACATAATGTTAAACAAGAGGCTGAAGTTGCTCACGTCACTAGTGGTCACTGGTCCTAGCACTGTGGTAGACTCAACATCCTGTGCATCCCTGCCTGTGGCTCTTTGACGTTGGGGCTGCATAAATACTCAGGTGTTAATACGCAACTTTAGGAGCCTACTTTGCTTTTTGAAAGATAATCTGAGAACCACTGTATTAGGGCAGTCCCTTGCCAGGTTCTTAACACTTCTTGATTACTAAATTAAGGGAAATGTTTTTATTTTCAGTGAGTTAGGGCACTTTGCTCCAGTCTATCTCCCATTTGTTTCTTCCTTTTTTGTTACCTTTCTTCCAACAGTGCTTAAGTGTTTTGATGCTTTTATTTCCTTCTTCCAATCTAGTGAATTATGCTTGGTGAATTCCTCATACCTTGTGTAAAGCTTTCTATGAAATTTTTGGTTATCTCCTTTTTTCCAAAGAAAGATAGCACTAAGTCCAACTCTTGTGATCCCATGAACTATATAGGCTGCTAGTTTCCTATGTCCATGGGATTCACCAGGCAAGAATACTGAAATGGGTTGCCATTTCCTTCTCCAGAGGAACTTCCTGACCCAGGAATTGAACTCAGGTCTCCCACATTGTGGGCAGATGCTTTACCGACTGAGCTACATGGGAAGGTTTTCTAAAGCCAACCCAAATGGGGAACTTTTAGCCCTAGAGTATTACCTCTCTCACCTGCTATACTTTGAGTCTGAGCCCTGTCAATTTGGCAGCTTTCAGTATGAACCTTTATAGACAGTGGTTGGGCTACAGAGTATCTTTGTGCCATGGTGATTTGAGTTCATAAAAAAGTGCTTTAACAAGCAACAAAGTAACTTTTGACCAGTTTATAAATAAGGAAAGGACCAATGCCCTTGATCCAAACCTGAGACATTTGGACTGTCTCTCTTTTCAGTATCTCAGATGTTTGAAGGACCCCAAGGCTGGTTTCCCTTGCCACTTTGTTCCTTCCCCTCCCACCTCCTGCTTTCTGCTGATGAGCAGGAAACAGGGACATGAACGAGCACGTGGGAGTCTTTCACAGGTTAGTCACTTCTGTTCAGATGCCCAGGTCTCTCTGCTCATAGGACTGTTACTTTAGTTCAATCTACATGAGAATTTCTGAAGCTGATTTTATTTTCTTTGGGAAACATAAACTGAGACTAACAGTTACTGTTAATTTTAGTCTTCGTATGTGGAGAAGGTGAAAACATGATTTGATTCTGTATATTTAAGAAATGAAAAGAGAGATTTCCTTCTAACTTTCTATGCCCTTTGCTTTTGCTATATTAGTATGTATTGGGGGGGTTTGTGTGTATGGAAAATGCTTGATAAAATCCTGAGTTTTGAGGAAATGTCATTGAACATCCACCTTTCTTTTATGCTCTTAAATAAAAAATGCTAAACAATATTTCATTAGTTGTTTGTATGAAATTAATATAGGCAGAGATATCCATGTGAGGGCATCTGTACTCAGCAGGATTGTAAGAAAGCCAAGGATTTGTATTGGGGGCAATATCAAGGATTTGATATCAATCAAAAGTGTAGTTTTCAGTTCTCTAATTAGTGTGTATATTCATCAGTTCAGTTGCTCAGTCTTGTCCGACTCTGCAATCCCATGGACTGCAGCACCTCAGGCTTCCCTGTCCATCAGCAACTCACAGAGCTTGCTCAAACTCACGTTCATTGAATCGGTGTTACCATCCAACCATCTTATCCTTTGTCATCCCCTTCTCCTCCCACCTTCAGTCATGCCCAGCATCAGGCTCTTTTCCAGTGAGTCAGTTATTTGCATCAGGTGGCCCAAGTATTGGAGTTTCAACATCAGCATCAGTCCTTCCAATGAATATTCAGGACTGATATCCTTTAAGATGGATTGGTTGGATCTCCTTGCAGTCCAAGGGACTCTCAAGAATCTTCTCCAAATACCACAGCATCAATTCAAAAGCATCAATTCTTCGGTGCTCAGCTTTCTTTATAGTCCTCACACCCATACATGACTACTGGGAAAACCATAGCTTTGACTAGACGGACCTTTGTTGGCAAAGTAACGTCTCTGCTTTTTAATATGCCATGTAGGTTGGCCATAGATTTTCTTCCAAGGAGCAAGTGTCTTTTAATTTCATGGCTGCAGTCACCATCGGCAGTGATTTTGGAGCTCCCCAAATAAAGAAAGGAGCAGTGACCTGACAAGAGACTGACCCAGACTTGCCCACGAGTGTCCAGGAGTCTCCGGCAGAGGCATGGGTTGGTGTTGGTTTGCTGCAGTGTTGGGGGCACTGAGTGCATCAGTGTGTGAAGCCTTTTGAAGGAGGTCGCCATTGTCTTCATTACCTCCACCATAGTTTGGCCTCAGATCAAACAACAGGGAGGGAACACACTCCCGCCCATCAACTAAAATTGGATTAAAGACTTACTGAGAATGCAAGAATCCCTTAGAAGAAATGGAGTAGCCATCAAAGTCAACAAGAGTCTGAAACGCAGTACTTGGATGCAGTCTCAAAAATGACAGAGTGATCTCTGTTTGTTTCCAAGGCAAACCATTCATTGTCACAGTATTCCAAGTCTATGCCCCAACCAGTAATGCTGAAGAAGCTGAATGGTTCTATGAAGACCTACAAGACCCTTCTAGAACTAACACCCAAAAAAGATGTCATTTTCATTATAGTTGACTGGAAAATAAAAGTAGGAAATCAAGAGATACCTGAAGTAACAGGCAAATTTGTCCTTGGAATATAAAATGAAGCAGATCAAAAGCTAATAGAGTTTTGCCAAAAGAACACACTGGTCATAGCACACACCCTCTTCCAATAACACTAGAAGACTCTGCACATGTAGGTCACCAGATGGTCAATACTGAAATCAGATTGATTATGTTCTTTGCAGCCAAAGATGGAGAACCTCTATACAGTCACTAAAAGCCAGACCGGGAGCTGACTGTGGCTCAGATCATGAACTCCTTAGTGCAAAATTCAGACTTAAATTGAAGAAAGTAGGGAAAACCACTAGACCATTCAGGTATGACCTAAATCAAATCCCTTAGGGCTATACAGTGGAAGTGACAAATAGATTCAAGGGATTAGATCTGATAGAGTGCCTGAAGAACTGTGGACATAGGTTTGTGACATTGTACAGGAGGCAGTGATCAAGACCATCCCCCAAAAAAGAAATGCAAAAAGGCAAAATGATTGTCTGAGCAGGCCTTACAAATAGCTGAGAAGAGAAGAGAAGGTAAAGACAAAGGAGAAAAGCAAAGATATACCCATTTGAATGCAGAGTTCCAGAAAATAGCAAGGAGAGATAAGAAAGCCTCCTTCAGTGATCAGTGCAAAGAAGTAGAGGAAAACAATAGAAAGGGAAAGACTAGAGATATCTTCAAGAAAATTGGAGATATCAAGGGA
>SJYX01001563.1:405800-416986 GCA_006410675.1 Oreotragus oreotragus | reverse complement strand
CTCCATCGATGGGATTCCCCAAGCAAGAATATTGGAGTTGGGTAAATCTAGCTAAATCTCTACCACACAAATGTATTTTCTGTTAATTCCGGGACAGCCTGACTCTTTTTGCAAGGTATGACAGAGCTCACTGTATCACACAGTTTGGTGTTTACTATAATACTTGGTTTTCTAGTTTATTTTTTTATCAATTAGAGAGTCATTCATTTAGCTAATTAGCTATTTACTTATTTTCACTCCTTTCCTATCCAAAGTTAGATTGTCAATTTATTTTGGCAAAGAAACTACCTAGCAGATTTTGAATTTAACTCACTATGACTAGTGTTGGATAATTAAGGATGACAAACTCTGATTAAATGATAATGTTTTTAATGAAAAAAATAAATATGTTATCTTAGAAAAAATAAATAGATTTTTCCTACCACAGAATTTAGAATAAATGGGAGTAGCTCTTTGGTACCGCAAGCTGAGAAAGTTTCATAAGTTGAAGAGAAAAGTGCTTTGACAAGTTCGGAGTGAGTCCCATGGGACTGACTCTGTCATTTGTGTAAGGACATGAAATGTGAGGCACACTGTTTTGCTTAAATATCTTGTTTGTCAAAACAAATAGTTTCTATGTATGTTTATGTAAGTTATCTGAAAGAAAAAAAAATTAACCAAGCATAAAATATACTTTATGTGCATTTTGACTAATACTTTCTCTATATAATAATATCATGTATGACACTAAAAGATTTACTCTACTCTTCTCAAATTTAAACTTTTTTTTTTTGAGAATGAGAACCACTGTGATATTACGTGATAAAACATGACATTACGCTTTTCCTCCAAATGTTTGCTTTCCATGTAATGCTTCCTCAAACTTCTTGATCCTTTTGTTTTTTTGGAAGGGTGGGGCTAAGCATTAAGTAGTGCCTGATAAATGAATTCAATAATTCATATACCAGACTGCTGATCTGCAGAAGCTGCACTGATTGAAAAATGCTTGTTTGATGACAAAATAAACTTGAAAGTAATTGCAATTACATAGAGACGGTACAATATTGCTATATTCACATCACCTGAATTTAGATCTAACTTGATTGCAGCTTTGTAATTTATTCCTTCTGTATTATTGTGAGATCCACACTATAATTGCTATGTGGCTTTTCTATCACCCCTCAAGATTCCCTTCTTATGGTGTCCTCACAGCTCTACTCCAAAACTGGCACTTGTAGAAAATGTAATGAGAAATAACGTACAAACTAAAAACAAACAAAACAAAGACAGGAATTGAGAGGTAGTTTCATGGCTTTTTAAAAAGGAATATTGGGAAGGAGTTGATTTTACAAGAAAGACCACTGGATTGGTAATCTTTTAGTAAGCTATGTGATAGTGAGCAAGCAATTTTATGTGTGTCAATCTTGTTACCCATTAAATGGTGAGAATAAACCATTGCCTTTCAAATATGCAATATTGGTGTGAAGGTCAAAGAAGGCCAATGATGTGAAAACATTAAATATATTCTTATACATGATATATTATTTAAATAAGCGGCTTGAAAGATATAGAAAAATTTATCTCTAATTAAATGTTAATTTTTAATAAATGTTCCAACAAGGCAAGGAATGATATAAACACAGAACTATCTAGAGATAAAAGAGGAGGAACTAAAGAGCCTCTTGATGAAAGTGAAAGAGGAGAGTGAAAAAGTTGGCTTAAAGCTCAACATTCAGAAAACGAAGATCATGGCATCTGGTCCCATCACTTCATGGCAAATAGATGGGGAAACAATGAAATCCCAGTCAGAGACTTTATTTTTGGGGGCTCCAAAATCACTGCAGATGGTGACTGCAGCTATGAAATTAACAAGACGCTTATTCCTTGGAAGAAAATCTGTGACCAACCTAGATAGTATATTAAAAAGCAGAGACATTCCTTTGCCAGCAAAGGTCCATCTAGTCAAAGCTAAGGTTTTTATAGTAGTCATGTATGGATGTGAGAGTTGGACTATGAAGAAAGCTGAGCACCGAAGAATTGATGCATTTGAACTGTGGTGTTGGAAAGACTCTTGAGAGTCTCTTGGACTGTAAGGAGATCCAACCAATCCATCCTAGAGAAAATCAGTCCTGACTATTCATTGGAAGGACTGATGTTGAAGCTGAAACTCCAATACTTTGACCACCTGATGCAAAGAACTGACTCATTTGAAAAGACCCTGATACTGGGAACGATTATAGGCAGGAGTAGTAGGGGACGACAGAGGATGAGATGGTTGGATGGCATCACTGACTCGATGACATGAGTTTGAGTAAGGTCCTTGAGTTGGTGATGGACAGGGAAGCCTGGCGTGCTGCAAGTCCATGGGGTCTCAAAGAGCTGGACATGAGTGAGTGACTGAACTGAACTGAGAATGGCCTTGCCCATCAGAATAAGACCCAGTTTCCCCCTCTTCCATCAGAAAGCTTCCCTAAGTCTCTTATCCTTATTCAACAGAAGGCAGACAGAATGAAAACCACAATCACAGAAAATTAACCAAACTGATCACATGGACCACAGCCTTGTCTAACAGTGAAACTATGAGCCATGCTGTGTAGGGCAACCCAAGACAAACGGGTCATGGTGGAGAGTTCTGACAAAACATGGTCCACTAGAGAAGGGAATGGCAAACCACTTCAGTGTTCTTGCCTTGAGAACCCCATGAACAGTGTGTAGATTAACTGGGATTAAAAAAAAACCAAAAACACACACACAGTGCATTTGTGAAAAAAAAGTTGATATCTCTGTGAATCTGAAGAACCATCCCTATTTTACAAGGCATTTCTTTCTTTTTGAGATGCATTAACCCTGCCTGATACATGAACATAGCTCACCTCATGCTCTCCCCAGTTATCCTCCTCTGTGTGGTAGATTGGATGTCTTCCTTCTTGTTGCAGTAGCCCTTACGGGGCAAAGCAGTAGCTAAGGGACTGGAGATGGAGAGAGAAGCCTTGGATTTTCTCTTCTTCAGAGCCAAGACTGGGAAGACGGAGACATTATATGAGGACAGGAATGAGGAAGACAAAGCAAGCACTGGAAATATATCCCTGGCCAATTCTGGTGGTTTTTAATTTTTCTAGAGAACTTAGCTGAAAATAGAAAATGCAGACTATTTCAACAATTTAAAACCTTTTATTGTGCTCATTAGTACGTTATGTCTTGATGGCTGCAGTTCATGAGGTCACTAAGAGTTGGACACAACTGGGCGACTTCACTTTCACTTTTCACTTTCATGCACTGGAGAAGGAAATGGCAACCCATTCCAGTGTTCTTGGCTGGAGAATCCCAGGGATGGGGGAGCCTGGTGGGCTGCCGTCTCTGGGGTCACACAGAGTCGGACACGACTGAAGCAACTTAGCAGCAGCAGCAGCAGCAGGATTTATGAACTGTACATTTTCATTTTTTCCTTACCTTTGGGGCGAGGTCTGTACAGTAAATATGTAGCTGGAAGTTAAAAAAATTTTTTTCTGTTATTGTGGAAAGTAATACATACAGAAAAGTGCATAAGTATAATTTATACTTTAATAAATTAGTAAAACATTAATACCCTTGTTACTTTCATCTAGGTCAATCGATAGACTTGCCAGCATCCTGGAAACCATTCACATGTACCCTCTCCAAAGGACTGCTTTCTTTCCTCTAAAGGTAGCAGATTTCATGGCTTTTTTAGGGTAATCACTGCAGTTTAGTTTTACCTGTTTTTGAACATTATATAAATGAATCATATCTTATGGCTAGCTTATTTTTCTCAACCTTATGATTGTCAGATCATCTCTGTGCCTATAGTGCTTATGTGTGTGTGTGTGTGTGAAGTCGCTCAGTCGTGTCCGACTCTTTGAGACTCCGTGGACTGTAGCCCACCAGGCTCCTCTGTCCATGGGATTCTCCAGGCAAGAATACTGGAATAGGTTGCCATTTCCTTCTCCAGGGGATCTTCCCAACCCAGGGATCGAACCCAGGTCTCCTGTGTTGCAGGCAGATAGTAGTAGTTTCTATATTTTCATTGCTCTACAGTATTCTCTTGTGTGAATATTTTGTTTATTCTACTCTTGATCGGCATATGGGTTGTTTACTTCCTGAGCACTCTGGTAGTTTACATAAATGCTTAAGTTCATAGGGTGCTTTGAGGGAAGATGTGTACTTTGTAGATTGTTGTCTGATTATTCCATAGTTTACTGTGAGGTTTGTGGAAGTTTCCTGCTGTGAGTCTCTGAAATTGCATTGGTCAAAAATGGAAAAAATAAAGGTTAGACTGTGTGGTTGAGGTATTGCTGGGGATGCTCAGCTCGAGGATAGTCTCTCTAGAGTTTTCTTTGAAAGAAGGTTTAGAAAGGTTTTTCATTGATGCTGATTAAACTCATACAGGTAACAGGCAAATCTATGCTATTCATTCTGATTTGGTAACTCAACCAAAGTACCATTTGAAAGGAGAAAAGAAAAGAAAGAGAAGCAGGAAAAAGTGGAGGGGAAAGAAGAGAAGGAGGAAGTTAAAGGGAAAAAGAAAAAAAGGGACCAGAGGTGCGAGAGGGGACTCTCATGATCACGATCGACATTAGGGCCTGAATCCCTCTTGTGAGTATCAGAAGTAGAAGACAAACTCTTCCGGTTTGGGGGTCAATGTAGACAAATTAATTCAAATGATAATATAAAGACTAGTTAATGAGTCTTTCTTAAAAAATTCCTGCTGTGACTGCAGTTAATTATTTTTGCTTGTAGTTATGTTAATTTCTGTGTTATATTTTAAGCTTTACATTTTGTTTTACATTTCCATGTTATCAGGTGCATGCAGGCTTAGAACTCTCACATATTCCTGGTTAATTCAACATTTTGTCATTATGAAGTGATCCTTTTTACCTCTAGTAAGCTTTTTGCCCCCAAAGTGTGTTTAAATAGAAACTGTTTGATTATTTTGGTTAGGTTAGCATGGTATTTTCCCCCTATTCTTCTTTTAACCTCTCTATAATCCCAGTATCCTTATGTGTTAGATATATCTTTTATAACAGCATATAGCTTTAAAAAAATTTTCAAAACTGATAATCTTTGGCTTTTGCTTATAGAACTTAATCCATTTGTGTATTATGTAATTACTGACATATTTGAGTTTAAAATCAACCATTCTTATTGTGTGTTTTTTTTATTTATTTTGCCCATTTTGTATTCCTTTTCTGTACAGTCTTGCCCTCTTAGGAATTAAGTGTTTTTTACTATAAATTTTTCTCCTCTGATAACTTAGAAATTATATACTACCTTTTTTTCTTTCGTTAGTGGCTAGCATAGAAATTATGATATTCATTTTTGAATTATTAAAGTCAAATGTTAACACTTCTTTCCTCATTTTCCTGGATAATGCAGGGAATTTAGAACTCTATAAGTCTGTCCTTCTCCTAGAGTATGTACTATTGTTTTGCATATTTTAAATTAATATATATATAAAACTCTAATGATACTATTCTTACTATACATACTGATTTAAAATTTCCCATGATATACCATTTTCTATGGTTTCCGTTTCTTCTAACATCTCTAGACTTCCACCTGAGGTCATTTCCATCTGCCTGAAGAGCATCGTTTAGAGCCGGTTTACTGGTGAGAAATTCTTTCAATGTGTCTGAAAGTCTTTCTTTTACCTTTTTATTCCTGAAGAATATTTTCGCTTGATGTAGTATTCTCAATTGGTCCTTTCTTCCTTTCATTGCATTGAATATATGTTTTCTAGCTTTTTCTTACTGTATTTCTGTGTATCTTATCCATTCTTCTGTAATTTCCCATTGTTTTTACTTTCCATGTTGAATTCTGGATAGTTTCTTCTAATATATCTTCTAAGTCCATCAAATCCCTTTGCAGCTGGGTCTAATTAACTGTCAGACCCATTTGTTGAATTCTTCATTTCAGTTTTTTTTTTTTTTTTTTTTTTTTTTAGTTCTAGAATTCCCGTTGTATTGTTTTTTCTTCTGCAGAGTCATTTTTTATAATTTTTAGTTTCTTGACGAAATTTTTACTTTCATCTTCACAAGGGACCCTCTTAGTTACTTTATATTTTTTTTTAATTTATTTATTACCGGATAATTGTTTTACAGAATTTTGTTGCTTTCTGTCAAACCTCAACATGAATCAGCTGTAGATATACATATATCCCTTCTCTTTTGAACCTCCCTCCCATCTCCCTTCGCATCCCATCCCTCTAGGTTGATGCAGAACACCTGTTTGAGTTTCCTGAGACATACAGCAAATTCCCATTGGCTGTCTGTTTCACATATGGTAATGTAAGTTTCCATGTTACTCTCTACATACATCTCACCCTCTCCTCCCCTCTCCCCATGACCATAAGTCTGTTCTCTGTGTCTGTTTCTCCATTTTTGTCTAGTTTTTGAACTATCTTGAGTCCCTCTCTGTTTCATTTTGTGTTTGTTTTTGTTCGTTGTTTTGGGGCTTTTATGTTTTTTTTTCCTTCCTGTGTGTTTGTCTTTATGCAACTTTTGTTGGATTTGAAATATTAACTTTAGAAATAATTAGAAAACTATGATGCTATTACTTTTTTCCAGAGAGGAAGTTGTTTGCATCCTCCAGGTGCCTAGCAGCACTAGTAACCTGGGACACCTTAATTAAGTTTTGGTTTCATAGCTAGGCTAGAGCCTATATGCTGACGAGTTCACTTCCGGGCCACCCGTGAGCTCACGGTGCATCTCTGTGGGTGCAGTCCTCAGTGTGAGGTGGCTTACCAGGACTTCACTTAGACAGGCCTGGCCTCCTCCTTTTACTCTCTAGTAAAGTTGTCAGAAGAGCTGCTTTGCCATTTAACCGCCTCCACTCGATCGGAAAAGTCTCCTTTGGCCTGTGCAACCTTATGTGCCAAGATCTTTCTCTGAAAATTCCACACTCTCTTGCTGTTACTTTGATGATTTTTGAATTATGTTTTTATGTTTCACATAGCCTTGTAGAATAACTTTCAGCAGGAAGGTTGGTCTTAACTCTGTAGTCTGAAATAGAACTGAAATTGGGTACAATTTTAACTAAATATGTTTACATTACTTTTGTCTGCCTCACCTATCTTGGTTAATCAAGAGAACGTGTTATAGATTTTACTTCCAACCAGCCTGATGAAACATATTTGGAAGATATTGGAGAACTGTGAATGTACGCACAACTCAAGGGTTTAAGATCTTGGGATGAAGGCAAGTCCTAAGTTCTGAGCAGACATTTTACTGCAGTTTTTCAACCTCAGGGCATTGCCATTCCTTGAGAAGCTAGAACCTAGAAGAGGGCCTCGGCTACTAAAAGTGAGAAAAGTTAGCAATACTTTTGTTAGGTTCACAGGATTGAGGAGACATACACTGGAGTTTCAAGGAAAATTTTGTTAATCTGACTACCTAAAAATATAAAGCTTTAAACATCAAGAAATATAAACACAGGAGAATGGAAAAAATTAGAAAAATCAGTATTTATCATCCTCTAATGGACCTAAAATGTCATCAGTGGATTCTAAAGCCATTAGGGAAAAAGTGGTGGTGACCTTTATAATGGATGGATTTGGTTGATAATACCTGAAACCAATCATCAGTTTCAACATTGTGATATGTGAGACTACCAAATATTATGTATACCTTCTCAATTAATTCGAAGTACACAAATCCACAAGTGAAACATTCTTGCAAAGGAACTGACTCTGAATCTAATGAACCCTCTAGATCTAGCTATCAGTTTATAAGCAATAAAGAAGAGAACAAAGCACATCACACAGTACCACAGGAATGCTAAATGTACAAGTATGAGAAATTCTGTAGGTCATATGTGTTGGTTTCTCCAGGGGTTAAATGAAAAGGTTAAAACAAATAAAAGTGGGGTACTTGTTACAGGTTAGAGATTTACATTGTTTTGTTACAGCTTAAAGGAAAGATATCAGTATTGACTGCATGCAATGTGTTGATGCTGTTTGGATTGTAATATAAACAATCCAAATATAAAGGGAAGTTTTTAAGAAATCTGAACATAGAAGGGCTGTTTGATATTATTGGTGACTTTATTGGATATGAAAGAGATGTAGTTAAGTTTCTTTTTTTTAAGTCTTTTTAAAAAGATATAAATAAAGGTATTTTGGGTAAAGTGATATGGTATCTGTGCTTTGCTTTAAAAATGGAAAATCTCAATAATTTTTTGAACTGGTTAAAGGGTACATAGGGTACATTTGGCTGTTTTCTCTGCTGGTTTTTGTATACTAAAACATACTCATTGAACAGTTACCAAAAAAAAGAGAAGAATAAACAGCATAAACAGAATTTCACTTGTGCCCCATAATTTGTGTTTTAAATGAGATCATTATAAATTACTCTCCTTATTGGGTGAAAGTTTATGGTTTATGTCAGATAAAAAGTGCATAAACTTGTTTTATCTGTATGGTATATTTCCTAGTTGTTAGTTGTATCTGTTAGAACCATGTAACTCTTCCAGTTCTGAGGAGGCAAACCTTAGTCTCATTAAAACTATGCAGAAGAGAAGGGAACTTTTTCAGAGCAAAAGTGAGGTGCATATGCAGTTGTCCCTCTGTATCTGCAAAGCGTTTATTCCAGGACCTTCACAGATGCCAAAATACACAAATGCTCAATTCCCTTATATAAAGTGGCATAATACTTGCATATAACCTATACACATTCTTCCATATACTTTAAATCATTTCTAGATTACTTATAATACAATGTAAATGCTATATAAATAATTATAAATATAAGATAAAAGTTATGTATATAGTAGTGGCTGCATGGTAAATTCAAGTTTTGTTTTTTGGAAACTTCTGGAATTAAAATTTTTTTCTATCCATATAGATGCAGAACCTGCAGATAAGGAGGGCTGACTATACATTAAAAGAACAGGATAGGGTGTTGGGGGGCAAAAACAACAGATACATCCACTGTCTCATGTTGGTTACTCAGGACATTCAAACCTATTGCTTTCCATACACAGAATTTTAAAAACACTTTCCACTAACATAATTTAGCTCTCTCTTCCTTCCAAAAAGGGAGATAATTCAAAGTAATGCCTGGTTAATGCATTTAACTTCAAGTCCAGGAGTTCTGGATAATGTCAGTTCCTTTTCCCATCTTTGTTATTTTCTGTAAATTATAGATTTTTAGCAAATCTATCCACTAATAATATACTTTCTATATGCAGTAGTAGAAGGGGAAATGAAAGAGAAGGGAATTTTTTTAAGTTATATGACATTGGCAAGCAAGACGTATACAGATAGCATCCAGAAACCTCATTCATGCATTTTGACCAAGCAGGCATAATTTGCACATGATGATAGACTGCTGCTGGGTACACCCAGCTTTGTGGCTTGGAGATCAGTCCAGTCACTGAGGGCTGTTATAAGCTTTTTCCAGAATCCAGATCTTCCACACAGGTTTTCAAGAGCATAGCGTGTCACAGCTGACCAGAGCTGGGTTATAGCTGAGTGGCAGAGCACTTCAGTATGGACAGATAAGTTGTGCAGTGATTGTTGCTCTGGGCCCTACCCATATTTTCTCTTTTTCTGGCAAATTGATAAACCAATGAGTGGTCTGAAACCCATGTAGTACATGTTACCTTCAGAATCCCAGAGGTATCAGGCAAGCATTTTGCCTCTTAGCAGGTGTAAGGTAGGTACAGCAGTTATCATTCACCTTATTTTTGTTTGTTTATTATTTTGAGTCAGTAACTAGTATACATGACATTAAATTGAAAAAGTGCAAAAAAGCGTACAGTAAAATTACAGAAACGGAGATTTCCTTTCCTGCACTTATCATCTAACTACCTCGGTCTCCACAATGGAGACAACCTTTGGTACTAGATTCTTGTGTATCATCATTTTTAAGGACACATTCTCATCTGACACAGATCATAAGAAACTTCTGAAGTGGCAGACCCTGTATGTTCATGTAATTTGTATCCCACCATATAGAATACAGACAAAGCACCTGTATCTTCGTAGTTTCCAGGTTCTGTCATCCTGGTATCTTCACTGTGGTAGACCAGTGTAATGTGCTGTATCTGGAGTTGATATCTCTGAGGCAGGTAAAAGGCAACTGCTTGCTCATATCCTCAGTTTATCTGCATGGAGAAATGAAGATAACCAGTTTCATAACTGAATTCTCGGTGCCAAGGGTATTAATTTGCCCCAGTCAGGACTCACATCTAAAAGTGTACCTTGAGTTGGAGTAACCACTTGATTATGTTTATGACAATGTAAGATCACTGACTAAGACCCATTGGCTCCTCATCTGGGAAGTGGGGTTCTCTGCAAATCATCATGCTTGACTGTTTTGATAGTCCAGTGGTTTCACTTAGCCATGCCTACTAGAATATCTTAATGATTCAGGGCCCTTGTGTGAAGGTGATGCCTCATTGATCTGTATTACTTTCTTCCATGGACTTCTGGTTTCCAATTCCATAATAGAAACAGGACTTTCACTGCCATTTTACCTGACTTGGCCTAGGAGCAGTTCTAAATTCCCCTCCTTTCTGCAGAGGTATGTTGTCTGCAGCCCACTATCTGGTATCAGTTTGTATCAGATATTGTATAACATCAGAGATATCAGTTTGTGTTCTTGTGTTAAAAATCACAGAAACCAACAATGGTTAATTTAAGCAAAACTATTATTCTTGGAAGGCTCCTGGGTAACTGGCAGAATCAAAGAGAAGGCTGAAAACTCATAGTTTGCTAAGGACATGCATAGAGATCTAGATCAAGAGACTCTTTGGATAACTTAATTCCACCCTTATCACAATCTACTGAAGATTAAGATTCCCAGAAGAGAGTCTACTTTGTTAAATTTGAATCTTCCTCTCACACTGCTGATGAGTGAAAGGATGGTACCTATGCCACTAAGATGGCATCAGTTCAGTTTAGTTGCTCAGTTGTGTATGACTCTTTGTGACCCCTGTCTCTTATACACATCTAGATGTGTATAAGAGACAGGTGCAACTAAAGGCCACTGTTTCCCAGAGGGGAAGGAGCCAGCTCAAGAGTGCCCAGCAAGGAGCCCCCAGTGACACTGCCCTGCCGGCCCCAGACCTTCAAGATGGCAGGCTGAGCCCTTCTGAGTTCACACACCCCGGCCTTTGCACCCATATGGAAGTCAATATCAAGTTGGGTCATTCTTCTCCCCAAAGCGAGCCGGTCTCATCACCTAAGCTCA
>SJYX01001563.1:381083-405763 GCA_006410675.1 Oreotragus oreotragus | reverse complement strand
TATCCCCTCTCTAGATGACATTTATTACTACTTTTACACTAACAGCAGACATTTTGAGAGAAATTAAATGCTATTATCTATTGGAAAATTTTAAGGATGCTGACAGATGTACATGACCAACACAGGACACATCCAGGAATCATCTCAATAAGATGATGCACTGGAAGTTTGAGGTGTCTTTAGTAAAATATTTAGAAAGATAAAATATTTTATAATAATATTTATTCTAATATTAAGCATTTCTAGGTAGAATATTTGATGCAGAACATTGAAATTACCAAGTGAAAGCGTTAGATGCTCAGTTATATCCATCTCTTTGCGACCCCATGGACTAGCCTGCCAGGCTCCTCTGTCTATGGAATTCTCCAGACAAGAATACTGGAGTGGGTAGTCATTTCCATCTGCAGGGGATTTCCGACCCATGGATTGAACCCCAGTTTCCTACATTGAAGGCAGATTCTTTACTATCTGAGTTGCCGAGGAAGCCAAAATTACCAAAATCTTTCCTTATATATAACAAGCAAAACTGTACTTGTGCTCAGCACAAGACAGACCTAAGGTTAACTTATAGGAGGAGGGAAACTGATTTCAAATACTCTAACAAGAAATGTTCTTTAATTTAAGCATTGCACAAAAATGAAATAAATCAACTAAACTATAAAAATATTCATTCTGAATTAAAATGAGCAACTATCAGAGATACTATAGGAGAGCATTGTATTCATGCAACCTTATCTTTATGGTCGTCTCAAGATAATATCACATCTGTATTGAGAGTTGAGGTCTCTGTTCCCTCTCCTTGACTGTGAACAAATGAGCAAATCTGTGACTATGAGAGATATCAAGGTATTCTACTTCCAAGATAAAGTTAGAAAGATTGTATAACCTCCTCTCCCTCTTTTTCCCTCCCTCCCTCTGTCTCTGTATCCTTCTCTCTCAGTCTTTGATATACCCTATTGAATCTGAGTGGAATAAAAGCCTAAGATATATAGGAAAATCAAATCTTGTTTTTACTAACTTTGGGTTTATTAAAAATTCTCTGAACCTGGACCAGACAGCTCTGTGCAATGGGTTGGATGTTTGAGTTTATGATTTTCAAAAACCACCCCAAATTACATAACTGGTATTACTGTTGTGAAAAGTTGCTTCCTGGCTTCTTTTGTGGATAAAGGATGCCAGAATCTATTATCTTATCCTAAATAAATTCACAGAAACCCAATTCCACTTTCCTGATAAAGATAGAGTTACAGGAAGGAGATGCAATGTGTAGTTCATATATCTCTATTGGTGTTTGCTATCTAGAAGACAAAATGTGTTGCTGGGAAACAGAAAAAGAGACTACATTAACAGAGGCTGATTGCTCTCTCCACTAGATTGCTTTATGACCATAGACAGATGCATAACCCATCTGAGCCTCAGTTTCCTCACCAGAAACCTGAGGATAAAAGCATCTGTCTTTCTTTCCAAGATTACGGACAAAATTCTTTCAAATCTCTAAATTCAAATAAAATGCAACATTTATAATCATGTAAGAGGTTTTGTTTTAATTAGCTCAGAGAAATGTGATTCATACCTATTAAAATTATTTCCATAACTCCAATTACCAACAAGTAATAATATCTGATCTTAAATTAAAGAAAATGCATTTCCTAATATCTAAGAAATGTTGGAGTTTTAGTGCATAGGACTTGATTATGACAAAAAGGATATATTTTATTACCTGCTGAGTTTCACTATTGACTTACTTACTGAAGTCCCCTTACAACACCTGCAAAGGTAATTATGGAAGCCATCTGGAACAAGAGCAGAGGGACACAACAGGCACCATAATAGATGGCATGTCAGATCTACAGTGATATTAACAAAACTACTCTCATTAAGAGGAAGAGGAAAGAGATTTACCTAAAGGAAATCACAATTGTCCCTTACAAGGCACAGTGGAATCATATGAGACTCTACTGCTAAAACAAGAAAAGTTTCATCCCTTTTGCTTTACTGAATCACCAATCTGGGGCCTTTAGTTTAGTCATCATGGGAAGCGGTTCATTTTAATGGACTAAGTGGGACTGTGCTGGTTAATAACTCGTTCAGTCAGCTTGGACAAAATAACTCATGTCTTCAGAATACTAGAATCATTGGAAAAATATTTAATTTTACCACATGCTGACCTCAAAAGGTCACAGTATTATTTGTGAAAGACAATGAAATATTAATAAACTAAACCTTGTGTTTGGAAAAACAAAGAAAAACAGAGACCCCAAATTCAGAATGTTTCCAAATATGTTGTAAGTTCCAAATTCCACTTAGTGAGAGTAATTTTGCTCATGCAATCATCAACTTCAAAGTAACCTTCCATGTTTTCTTTCTTATTAGAATCCTCTAGTTTGATTAATTGATTCACAAAACTCTGTTTTTGTTGTTTTCCCTGAGCATTGTGAGAAAAAAGTAGGAGTAGCTACTTTCTTATATTAGAAATACATCTTGATTTGAGGTGGTGACAGCCTTGTTCAGCCAGCTAAAAATACTATCAAAGCTGCATCTCAAGTTATCTCAAACTTGGACCCATTCTACCTGGTAGAGAGAACTGTAGATGGGAAACTTGTTCATGGCAGGTATCATCTCTATTTCTGGTCATGTCATGTGCTTAGAAGGCTGGGTTACTGGCTTGATTTATTCTTTAGAAACTTTGTAGTTTTAACCTTCATTATTAATATTTGACTTGGGGCTGCCTCCAAACCTAGTTTTGCTTTCCTGACTTCAGGACTACCTCTTCTTTTGATCTCTCATAACCAGAGGATTCTGTACCACTTCCTTGATCCCCAACCCAATGCACATCTATGACAGAGTAATTCAGAATAAGAGATCACAGCTGTTAATGTCTTGATCCAGTTGTTCATTTGATATGGGAAAGAAATCACAAATGAGCATAACACTGAATCATGGTATGTTTAATGAAAGGTGAATGATATAGAGAGACTACAGTGAAGACCTGTAGCTTTTGACATAACTTCACTCAGAGTTTGTGGGACTGAATACCCACAGAGACCAGAAAGGTAGCACAAAAATAATGACATTACAGAGATCTTGAATACCAAAATAAGCATCTGACAGAAGTAGCCTTTTAAAACAATCTCATAAATAAAAGATCATAGAAATTATGTCTTTGAGTCACACACATGCTTTACATTGCTCCGTGTGGTTAGTATCAAGAATGGTCACACAGTGATACAGCATGCTCAGTCCAGATGGAATGCTAACCCCTACTTCAGTTTTCCCTTTAGCTCTTTCTAGAGCACCATGACTGAAACCATTTTCTTCATCTGTGGGCTCAGAATTCTACTGTATGTAAGACATCTAGGATGGAGGTAGAGAAGACCTTATTTTCTTTAGCTTTCCTTCTTATACTCCTCCGCAAATTCACTGCACCTTAAGTTCCAGCCTTCTTTCTATTTGGCCTGACTGGCAATCATGCAGGACCCAGGGTCTAGGACTCCTCTTGTTCCCAGGGACAATCCTTGTCATCCATACCCTTCAGTATATGCCTTTCAGGTCCTCATATTTTTCTCTGGTCTGCATCAAACCTTTAAACTGCTTCTGTACCCAAGCTCTTAAAAATTATACCCTGAATCCTCTCAATACTTTTAGAAACGTTGCTCAATCACTGTCCTCAAAATGTATGCAAAACCGTCTGACACTTCTTAAAACAATAGAGGAATTTGGTACAAACTTTCCTGTAAAAACAATGTCTCAACCAAGGGCTTCACAGGCTGATTTACAAAGCATTTCTGTGTCGTCTAGTTGCAGACAAGAAAAGGTTCCAAGAATTTTATTTAAAACTCTGATTAATAGACCAGAATGCATTTTTGGTGTTTTAATTACACTAGACAAAGAGAATAACTTTGATTACTTTTTCTGTCAATGAATTTTTATACATGCTGTATAATCAACATTCTATTAAGTGATGCAGAGACTATATAAGAAAAGTAAATCATAGTCTCACCCTCAAAGATAACCTGCAAAACTCTTAAAATGAAGTTGAGGCCACAAGACAAAGACCTGGGAAACAACAGTACAGACTATATGGCAGAATATAATCACAATGTTTAGGACTATTGAGTTCTTGCTTAATTAAATGCCCAGCATAAGAAACTTCCTAATCTCACAACAGCCTGGAAATATACTACTTATTGTCATACTTTATAGAATTTTTAGCCCAAGGTCATACAACTGGACAACGGTGGTGCCATTTCTAAGCCAACAAATTGATTCTTGGCTATCCATCAATATTTTTGAGTCTATGTCAATAACAAAGAACAGGACATCTTCAGGGATTCTGATTCAGATAAAGATGGTAAGTTTTCACAAGGCCACAAGCTATTATCATGAGAAATCAAGGTGAAGAATCACTGCACTAAACCATATAATCAGTATATTGCCCAAATTCTAAAAATGATTATTGTCAGAAGTAAGAGTTTTCAGATGGCAGCAATGTATTAGTACATGGACTGAAACAATACAATTTGTCCCTGAAACTGGTTTTACCATCCAGAAAAGCCTAACTTTCAAGTAAACTATTCCAAAGTCACAAAATTAGTTCCATTCTTCTTCATCAGCTTGTCTTTTATTTTTTACTTTTTATTTTTTGTGTAATAAAGTTTTATTAAAGTATAAAGGAGATAGAGAAAGCTTCTGACAAAGGCATCAGAAAGGGGCAGAAAGAGTACCCGCTTGTTAGAGTTAGCAATGAAGTTATACACTCTCCAATGAATCCAAAGAATGTCTGGAGGTTGTAAAGACCTCACCAGACCTACTCCCATAATTTACATTTTAAGATAACGGAATTAGCCAGAAGGTTTAATCCAGAGACTGTCCTCAGGCAGAATACATTGTTGTTATATAATCCTAAAGAATGTAGCAAAAAAAAGTTTGTCCTTTCTTCCTCCTTGAGAATTCCAGACCCCTCTCTCTTTGGGGACCCCCAGACTTCTTATCAATCTGCCTAGGAAATTACTTATTCCCCCCTTTTCTTTTAGGAGAATTACGTTGCCTAGGGAAAAGGGGCGTCGTTCTCGTTCCATAACTGCTTCCGAGCTGACAAGGAGTGTTGTCCCTAAATTGGTGAGGCAACATATTCTCCTAATCCTCATATTGAGGATATCTAATCCAGGGGCCCCAAATAGTAGTTGGAGGAAGGTGCAGCAGTAGCAGGAGTTTGAGCAACCAGTTGTAACTTAAAAGCTTTCCTGCAGCTGGAAACAAATTTAGTTACACAGTTACAGATGCAGGGAGCAAAGTGTAAAAACAAAACAATCAGAATCAAAATTAAAAGTCACATTATGTCCATAGTTAAAGTACAAAGTGTTGCACCAGTCCATTTTAGGGTTGATAGGTGTCATCAGATGAAGAAGAGGCATCGCATGTGATTGTTGTCGAAGGTATTCACAAACTTGGAGAAAATCCTTTCCTTAAAGTGGAGATGCCCACCACCAGAAGCCTTCCACTGATGAAGAGAATCTTTAATAACCTCCTTAGCCTGTTCACTATGACAGAGAAAAGCCTCAATCCATCCATCCAGTAAAAATATCTACCCAAACCTATAAGCAAGAATATCCATTAGCTTTTGGTAAAATCAATTTCCCAGTCCTCTCCAGGATACTTCCCACTTCGTTGTAATCCAGATTTTGCTTGCAAATCCTGTGCAGCAGTCACCACGGCATAACCTGCTTTACGCTTTCCATCCCGAACAAAAGAACTGCCATCTGTAAATATTTCCATGTCAGGATTGTCTAATGGGGTATCCATTAGATCCTCCCGAGCTGCATAGCTTAAAGTTAGGAATTGAGAACAATTGTGATCAGGTGTTTCATTTTCCTTCTCAGGAAGGAAAGTGGCAGGATTTAAATTTCCACAAACTTAAACTTAGTTACTGGTCCTTCTAACACAATGACTGGTATTTAAGAAGCCTACTGTCTTCATCCAAATATTAACCTTAGAATTTAAGATTCCACTTACATCATGAGAAGTCAGTACAGTAAGGTTTCAGTGGATACTGCTTCTTATGTGGAAATAAGTGCGGGTCTTTGAGTTTGACAACTACAGGAATAACATTTTGTGCTCGACCCACAGATTTTCCATCAGCCCATACTCTAGGATTTACATATTGTTCAACTAAAGGGAGAGAAAGGGAGGGCTCCATATTCATGAAAACAGAGGCATGGACCTTGCTCAGTATATCTCTCCCCAAAAGGGGTGAGAAAGACTGGTACAATCAGAAACTCGTGTGAAAATAGGACAGAATCCCAGTTGCAAGATAAAGAATAACTGAAATAATATCTTTTGGCTCATCCAGACAAGTCCCATTACGGAACTGGATTGGGAAGAAGGTGGGCCAGGGGCTTCAGTAAGCACAGAGTAAGTTGCTCCAGTATCTAAAAGGATTGGCCCCCCACAGTTATTAATACCCAGGGTTCCTCAGGTGTAATTAGGACGGGAGCTTGTGTGGGGACCCCTGGGCACTTTCAGTCCTGATTGTCTTGAGAGTCTGACCCCGGAGACCTAGGCCTCTGAGGGCAGTCTCTCTTCCAATGTGGTCCTTTGCAGACGGGACATGGAGCTGGGGGCGGCTTAGATGCCTGAGGGCAATCCCGCTTGAGACGCCCCTCCTTTCCACAGTAATAGCAAGCCCATCCCTTTCACCTGGGTCCCTCTGGGCATTTTTCTCAGGCTGTTTAAGAACGATTTTCATAGCCATTGCGAAGGCTTCCACCTTTTCCTTTGTCTTTTTTTTGCCTTTCTTTCTTTTCCTCATATTCCCTACCATAATAGACTAACAGAGTATCTAAAGACTGATTTGGTCCATACACCCGTTTTTGTAGCTTACAGCAGATATCTGAAGTCGACCGAGTGAGAAATCGATCTTTTAAGATCACTTTTCCTTCTTTACTTTCAGGACCAATCTTAGTGAATCTGCGAAGGGCTTCTTTTAGTCTATTTAGGAACTTACCAGGAGCTTTCTTCTCCTCCTGTTCTATGTCTGCCAATTTGCTATAGTTTAAAGGCTTAGAACGCGCCTGCCTGCGTCCTTCAAGAATACATCTGACAAAATGACTCTAATCCCATCTTCCTTTAGCTGTGTTGTAGTCCCAGTGTGGTTCTATAGTTGGGACCGCCTGATCTCCAGTGGGGAGGGCCGCTATCTCATCCTCTGTCTTCCCTACTGATTCATTAACAAGCCGTTCATCACCATAAGCAACTGCTTTTCCCAAAACCGAGTCTTAGAGTCGGGAGTCAGCGTTTATCCCAAGATACACATCACATCCTTCCAAGTAAGGTCATAAAGCAGAGTAACACCTTTAAAAACTCTAATATATTTTTCTGGGTCCTCTAAATAGTCTCCAGATCCTCCTTGATTCTTTGTATTTCTTGATAAGAAAAAGGCTTATTAACTCTCATAGACTGATTATTTCTCCTGGTGGNTACCCTTAGGACATAAGTCTGGCATATTTCGCAGAGAGAAAAAGGGAAACATGTATGCTACTTCTACCCACTTCCCTTGTTCCTTACAGAATCGGTCTAATTGTAAAACAGTATTATACTTAAGAGACCCTCCAATGGATACCATGGCCATGCAGTATCGCATAGGAAGACCAGGTGTGTCTTCTTTAAGCCCTGGGGATCAAATCTATCCCAGTTTTTCAGTATACAGTTCAAAGGAGTGAGGCTGGAGTTGTTAGCTCCCATCTGTAAGAGAGAAAAAAAGCGACCAGGGCCATTTTTCTACCGGAGCTGTCCCTCCCTTCTCTAGATGGGGGTGTAGACGGACTTTACACCAAAAGCTTTTCCTTCCTGGTCGGACTTAGTCTGTCCCTTACTGATGCAGGTGCTGTCTCGACCCTCCCGGTTCTACCACCGAGATGGGGTGGGGATGTACCAGGGGGTAGACCTGATAGCATCTTTACTTGATGTCCAGCTCTTCACCTTTAACCTTGCTTGCCTCTGATGCCACCCGGGGTGCAATCAGAGTAACCTTCCGGAATGCCTTCCAAGCTAAGACTGCTGGGGAAACATTTGTCACCTGAGTGCCTATGCACGACTCTGAGTATATTACTGACCACAATAAGACCGATAGGAACATAAAGCTGAGATGTTCTTTTCAAGCATCACCACACCAGTATGAGAGCCTCCTCTGGTCCACTAAGAGCCAGTGTTACCAAAGGAAAAAACCCATTGCAGTCCCAATCTGACTAACCTTTAACCTCAGAGATGTTCTTGGAGCTAGAGCTCCATCTAG
Organism: Oreotragus oreotragus; assembly: GCA_006410675.1. Lineage (NCBI taxonomy): Eukaryota > Metazoa > Chordata > Mammalia > Artiodactyla > Bovidae > Oreotragus > Oreotragus oreotragus. The sequence goes on along the minus strand of SJYX01001563.1, from coordinate 397,473 downwards.
TTTCCGAACTTCCGATTCCTATCGAGGCTAGATGCTTTTTTGACTACCAATCCATGTTTGGGACCTAAGCCACAGTACACTGTAACAGGATAGATCACAAATCCCTTGAAAGTCTAAGATCTGATAGATTAGGTTAGTACTTCTAATTCCCAAGGAGTTATGAAATGGTCAAAGAGACCGAAAAGTTTGACCGAGAAAGGAGAGTTCGGTCCACATGATTTGCCCATTTCTGGTCGGTTCCCAAAGGAGTCATTGGGTGTCTCTTGGCACTGGCAGGTCGGTATAAACCCCCGACAAGTTTCTGCCATAAGTCCTACGAGATCACCGTGGAACCACAGAGCAGGGCTCCTTACTTGCTTCATGCAGGGCATGTCATTTATTCACACAAGCACACTGTAGAGTTAGTAAAGCACAGCAGAAAATGTGTTTGCTAAGAGAACAAAGAACTAGAGCTCCAAACATCCTTACCTTGTCCTGAAGGATCCCGGAAGAACCCCCAAGATGAAAGGTTGTTGTTGAATCACGACGCCGGGATTCTTGGCCTCCAGAGGAGAATTCAATCTGGGGCCAGAGACGAGGCTTGATCACTCAGAGCTTTTGTGTAATAAAGTTTTAGTAAAGTATAAAGGAGATAGAAAAAGCTTCTGACATAGGCATCAGAAGGGGGCAGAAAAACTGTCCTGGATAATAGGGATACATTTCAGCCTCCAACTGGCTTTTATATATAACATTATATTTGAATAGGACAGCAACCTGAAGAAGATGTGGGTGTAGCACAGGTAAGGTAATGTGGATGTGGCACAGGTACTGTCTTTCACTAAGGAGAATATTGAAGTACAGTGTGGTTATATAACTTACAAGGGTCACACAGCTAGCTAGTGATGCAAACCAGTTCTTACTTCATTATACAACCCTGTATTACTAGCTTCACATCATAACCTCAAGTCACTAAGCCTCCTCTGCAAATTGATGCATTTGAGAGGCACTTCACAGAGCAAAAAAAAAAAAAAACCACCTAAAATATGTGCCTAGTGGTGTTATCAGTGAAAAACAGATGTTTGCAAGTGAGCTGGAATCTGAGGTTTCAGTTCCCAACATGATCTGCAGTGCTGAAAAGACTGCTGTTATCAGACACCCTGGGAGAATCACTGAACCCAAAGAACTAATTAGCCATGAGCATCAGCTCATGTGTGAGGAAGGAAATCTGTGTGGGGAAGGAAAGGGAAAACTTCTCTTTGTCATTAATGATTTAACATTTCTATAAAAAAAAAAAAAAACCACCTAAAATATGTGCCTAGTGGTGTTATCAGTGAAAAACAGATGTTTGCAAGTGAGCTGGAATCTGAGGTTTCAGTTCCCAACATGATCTGCAGTGCTGAAAAGACTGCTGTTATCAGACACCCTGGGAGAATCACTGAACCCAAAGAACTAATTAGCCATGAGCATCAGCTCATGTGTGAGGAAGGAAATCTGTGTGGGGAAGGAAAGGGAAAACTTCTCTTTGTCATTAATGATTTAACATTTCTAGAAAATCTGATAAATGGGAATTCTAATACTACAAAGTTCAAAGAAAATGTTCCAAAAGGGGAACTATATTAGTAATTGGGGAGTAGAGGAAATGTCACTACAGCGAATTCTGTGATATTTCTTATCAAAAATCAGTGTTTGGTCTTTGTCTCCCTTTTTGGCAGGGGACTCCTTTACTGTTGTTCAGTTGCTCAGTCGTGGCTGACTCTTTGCGACCCCATGAACTGCACCATGCCAGGCCTCTCTATCCTACACTATTTCCCGGAGTTTCCTCAGACTNTTGGTCTTTGTCTCCCTTTTTGGCAGGGGACTCCTTTACTGTTGTTCAGTTGCTCAGTCGTGGCTGACTCTTTGCGACCCCATGAACTGCACCATGCCAGGCCTCTCTATCCTACACTATTTCCCGGAGTTTCCTCAGACTAATGTCCATCGAGTCGATGATACCATCCAGCCATCTCATCCTCTGCCGTCCCTTTCTCCTCCTGCCTTTGATCCTTGAGTCAGCTCTTCAAATCAGGTGGTCAAAATAATGGAGCTTCAGCATCAATCCTTCCAATTAATATTCAGTCTTGATTTCCTTTGGGGTTGACTGGTTTGATTTTCCAGTCCAAAGGACTCTCGAGAATCTTCTCTAACATCACGTTTTGAAAGCATCAGTTCTTTGGAACTCAGCCTTCTTTATGGTCCAACTCTCACCATCCATATATGACTACTGGAAAAACCATAGCTTTGACTATACAGATTTTGTAGCAAAATAATGGCTCTGCTTTTTAATATACTCTCTAGGCTTGTCATAGCTCTTCTTCCAAGGAGCAAGCATCTTTTAATTCCATGGCTGCAGTCACTGTCTGCCGTGATTTTGGAGCCCAAGAAAATAAAATATTTCACTGTTTCCATTGTTTCACCATCTATATGCCATGAAGTGATGGGACCGGATGCCATGATCTTAGTTTTTTGAATATTGATTTAAGCCAGCTTTTTAAACAGAACTCCTAAAAACTCTTACAACTCTTAGAATGTAACTGATGAGAGGGATGATAGTCTGTCTTTTGTTATGTTAATTAGGTGACCTAGATAACCTAGAAAGTCCATACATAACCTCAGGATGGGAAGGGAGGAGATGCACTAGTTGTCAAGGGAACTGATCTTTAGAGAGTTAGAACTTTCAATTCCACCTCCATGGAAGGCAGGAAAGTACAAAAGTTGGAGATTTATTTTAACCACTAGTGATTGATAATTTATTCAATCATGTCTATGTAATACAGCTTCCATAAAAAAAAAAACAAGGATTGATCTCAGAACACTTCTGGCTTAATGAACACATGGAGACATGAGAGTGGTGCGCTGGAAAGGACAGAGAAATGCGTTGCTCCTTGCCTGTAATTTGTATTATGTATTTCTGCCATTTGGCTCTTTCTGAGTTATTTCCTTAAACAATAAATTGATAATCTAGTGAATAAACTATACACTTCCCTGGTGGCTCAGATGGTAAAGAATCTGCCTGCAATGCGGGAGACCTGGGTTCAACCCCTAGGTTGGGAAGTTCCCCTGGAGAAAGGCATGACAACCCACTCCAGTATTCTTGCCTAGAGAATCTCCATGGACAAAGGAACCTGATGGGCTACAATCCATGGGTTCCAAAGAATCGGACATGACTAAATGATTAAGCACACAGTGAATAAATTAGATTCCTGAGTCCTGTGAACCTTTCTAGAAAATTAATCAAACATGATGAGGGAGTCATAGGAACTTCTGATTTTTAGCCATGAGGTCAAAAGCACTGATACTGATAACAAGTGGACTTGCCATTGGAACTGGGAGTGAGTGTGCTGGTATGAGGAGAAAGTCTTACAGGTCTGAACTCTTAACCTGTGAGATCTGATACTGTCTTCAGGAAAGAATTGAGTTGAATTGTAGGACACCTAGGTGGTGTCTGAGAGATGCTTATTGGTGTGTGTACCATGCACATTTTAATTGGTGATCAGATTAGAGTCAGAACAATCTCTCCACATTCTTAGAGCCACTCTTTCCATGTAGTCTTTCATCATCAAGATTGTATCATTACAATCTACCCATGTTCCATCAATCCCAGCATTTGATTTATCCATACCTGGACAGGACATTTGTCTATTTCTTCACTTACTGTTCTATGAGCTTACTTCCTAAAGTTGTTTGACTGCTTATGGGTGACAGCCTTGCTAAACTGAAAGAATCACTTGAGCCAGCAACTCAAATCATTTCAAAAGAATCAAATGATGTTCTTAATCTCTTGAACAAAATCTAACCAGAATAACTGCCAAATTATCCATTGAGCTTCAAAATAAGCAACTACATAAATTCATCATGGGGATTCACAGCTTCACAGCACAGATGAACATAACAGTGAAACATGAGATGGCTTTGTCTCAGTCAAGACTTAATTATGGAAGTTGTTTAATTGCTCAGTCATGTCTCACTCTTTTGCAACCCCATGGACTGTAGCCCTCTGTCCATGGAATTTTCCAGCTAAGAATATTGAAGCAGGTTACCATTTCCTTCTTCAGGGGATCATTCAAACCCAGGGATCGAAATTGCATCTCCTGCATTGCAGGCAGACTCTTTACCACAGAACCACTAAGGAAGCCCCAATTACGGAAGTAGATTCAATTTATTGTGTGAATAAGAGACAGATAAAGGCCATTAGACATTGTTAAATATAGGAGGAGATGGAGAAGGGAAGCCTAAAAGGGCAGCAGGGGACAGTGGATCAGGAAAAGAATCACTAATCAGTCTCCCAAAGCACTAATGTGGGTGGATATGTTGAAATGTGTAGGGAAATCATAGGAGCCAAGCATGTCCAAGATGGTAAATGGAGATGAACATTCATGGAGATAAACATAGGGAGATAATACCACCCTATGGCTCATGCCTCTGTGAATCTTCAGCTATCCGTCGACTGATAGGATGGGGGTCACTGCTAGTCTGCAAAAGCAGCTAATGGGGAGACATAATGAACATAGCGAGGAGGAAAATAAAGAGAAGCTGATATCTGCAGAGTAGTTCAACATCACCTTATCATATATCTAACTGTGATGCCTCCCAAGAGGCATACTACTTGCTGTACTACTGTCTTTCAAACCTTGCATAACTTCCTTTTTTTTGCCCAAGTTGAACACAAAACTATACAGAGAAAAGTATTCAGAAAAGTGTTGCATTCAGTCTTAAACAAGCTGATATAGCACAATCCTATGCGCATTTGCTTTTCTAAGTCATATTTCTGCAATAATATAATTTAAAAATATGAATTGCTGTTGTAACCAGAGGAAAAGGATCAAAATGAAAGGAACAACACAATTTAGATGGCGAACCATTCCATGTTTGTTCCTCTTGCATTGGTCTAAGATTTCAATGTTTTCTCTTTCCTCTATAGAAGACCAGATTTTCTTCTCTTTAGAGTAGTTGTGATGGTTAAAGTTTATGTCAACATGATTGGGCTACAGTGTTCAGAACTTTAGCCAAAAGTTTTGGATATTTCTAGCAAGGTAATTTTTGAATGAGATTAATATTTAACTACATGAACTTTGAGTGAAACATTATTCTCTATGATGTGGGTAGAGATTACCATTATCTTTATGATTATCATCCAATCAGTTGAAGCCTTTAATCAACCAAAGACTAATCTCTGCTGGACAGAAGGAATTCTGCCAGCAGACTGCCTTTGTAATTGAACTACAAATTTTTCTTAGTTCTCGATCCTCCTACCACACATCCTCCCTGAAGATTTTGGACCTAGCCGGCCTCCATAAGTGCATAAACTAATTTCTTAAAATAAATGGATAAATAAGTAGATCTTTCTCTTTCTCCACACACACATACATATCCCTACCATGTCAGTTCCTTTTCTCTGAAGAACACTGACTTAATTTTTAGCCCTTTGTTACCTTGTTCTAAAGTCCTTATAAATCATTGTCATGCATTTCATACTGCTCAGACAACCAACCTGCAGTGTGGAATGTGACCAAAAGGCTCTAGATCTGAATTGTCCAGAAGGATAGTTATTAGTCACATGTGGTTCTTTAAATTTAGATATAAGTAACCTAAGTGAATACAATTATAAATTCACGTTTCCCCTCACAATAGTCACATTACCAATGAGACACAAGTGGGTTTACACGCTTTCTAAGCCTTCACTGTTCTTGATCTCTATATAGTGCAGTTATCATTCATCTCCAAAACAGTGTCGCATTCTACAATGCATAGACACTGTGTTAATAAGCAGTTTTTGTTTCAACAAAAGAAACAGAAATCTGATAATGAGATATAATATCAGGTAAGCTCAACATTCAGAAAACTAAGATCATGGCATCTGATCCCATCACTTCATGGGAAATAGATGGGGAATAAACTCCAGTACTTTGGCCACCTCATGCGAAGAGTTGACTCATTGGAAAAGACTCTGATGCTGGGAGGGATTGGGGGCAGGAGGAGAAGGGGACGACCGAGGATGAGATGGCTGGATGGCATCACGGACTCGATGGACATGAGTCTGAGTGAACTCTGGGAGATGGTGATGAACAGGGAGGCCTGGCGTGCTACGATTCATGGGGTCACAAAGAGTCGGACACCACTGAGCAACTGAACTGAACTGTACACATCTATACTCTTGTCTACAACATAAACAGTTTTAAGTACTTAGAAAGTGTGACTTACAATGCACATTTTGTTTTGCCAATGCTGAAGCATTGTTTCAAAGAGGAAGTCTTCAGTTGCAAGTATAAAACTAATTTTAATTATTTATAACTGCCACTGTTCTGCCTTGGAGGAAATCATTTCAACTTTTTTGCAAGTATGTTTCCATCATTTCAACAGCAGACACTGAGTCAGATTAAGGATAAAAACCTATCAATAAATAAGCAAATAATAGACCTATTTTGACATTTATAACATCATTTTCTTATTGTTTCTACATTTCATCCTCAACTAAGTAGTGCTTAAAGATTTTTTTTCATTATTCAGAATTAGATGGCTAAATGCAAAAGAAGCAAAACTTTAAAAGGACAAGGTTCTGATTTGTCACTTCTACCTGTAAATTGGAGTTCATGTCAATTCTCTCTTTTGATTAATCCCACCTCCCTAGAATCATCTGAAAACATTCAGATGCAACGATCCAAGACAAAGTGTTGCACCTCACATACCTTTGAACAAAGAGAATGGGAGAGTGAGGATAAACAGGTGAATAGGGACTCCAATAATCTGAAAAGCACAAACCTATCTATGAATCTTTAATCACTGAAGGAATTCAAATCCAACATTATTTGTTATTGTTCAGTTGTTAAGTCCTGTCCAACTCTTCACTATCTCCCAGAGTTTACTGAGACTCTTATCCATTGAGTCAGTGAGGCTATCCATCATCTCATCCTCTTTCCCCCTTCTCCTCCTGCCCTCAGTCTTTCCCAGCATCAGGGTCTTTTCCAATGAGTCAGCTCTTCACATCAGTTGGCCGAAGTATTGGAGCATTAACATCAGTCCTTCCAATGAATACTAGGGTAGATTTCCTTTAGGAATGTCTGATTTGATATCCTTGCTGTTCAATGTCACTGGATTTTTCCAGTTAAAAGGGAACTTGAAGTCCCATTATCTAATTTCCCCGATTTTTAACATGCTGGCAGATAGTTCAAAATATTTTTGAGCCAAATAAAGTAGTTTTCCTTCAAATTAGATTCAAAAGAATTTCTGATTTCAGTGAGGCATATCTCCCTGAAAATAAGAGTATGATTGTTTTCTTATAAGTGCAGCCTCCACTAAATAATAGACACAGTAGTCCTTTAATAAAGAATGACTCATAAGTTGGGAGTTCATAGCACTCACTCTGGGAAAGGGCACAGTCATGACAGTCACTGATGGAAATGAAAAACAATTATTGTGTTCTATAACTGTGGATCTCAACTGGGGCAATTTTGTCTCTTGGAGACCATCTCAAATTTCATTCCAGTCCCAAAGAAAGGCAATGCCAAAGAATGCTAAAACTATCACACAATTGCACTCATCAGACATGCTGGCAAAGCAATGCTCAAAAATTTCCAAGACAGGTGTCAATAGTACATCAACTGAGAACTTCTAGATGTTCAAATTGGATATAGAAAAGGCAGAGGAACCAGAGATCAAGTTGCCAGCACCCATTGGATCATAGAAAAAGCAAGAGAATTCTAGAAAAACATCTACTTATGTTTCACTGACCACTCTAAAGCCTTTGACTATGTGGATACAGCAAACTGTGGAAAATTCTTAAAGAGATGGAAATACCAGATCATCTGACCTCCCTCCTGAGAAACCTGTATACAGGTCAAGAAGCAACAGTTAGACCAAGCATGGAACAATGGACTGGTTTAAAATTGGGAAAGCAGCATATCAAGGCTGTATATTGTCACCCTGCTTATTTAACTTCTATGCAGAGTACATCATGTGAAATGCTGGGCTGGATGAAACACAAGCTAGAATCAAGACTGCCAGGAGAACTATCAATAAACTCAGACATTCAGATGATATCACCCTTATGGCAGAAAATGAAGTGGAACTAAAGAGCCCCTTGATGAAAGTGAAAGAGGAGAGTGAAAAAGCAAGCTTAAAACTCAACATTCAGAAAACTAAGATCATGGCATCTGGTCCCATCACTTCATGGCAAATAAATGAAGAAATAATGGAAACAGTGACAGACTTTATTTTCTTGGGCTCCAAAATCACTGCAGATGGTGACTACAGCCATGAAATTAAAAGACAATTCTCCTTGGAAGAAAAGCTATGACACACCTAGACAGCATATTAAAAAGCAGAGACATTACCTTGCCAACAAAGGTCTATCTAGTCAAAGCTATGGTTATTCCAGTAGTCATGTATGGACAGGAGAGTTGGACTGTAAAGAAAGCTGGGTGCCAAAGAATAAGGATAAAACTGGAGCTGATTATACAGAGTGAAGTAAGCCAGAAAGAAAAACACCAATACAGTATACTAATACATATATATGGAATTTAGAAAAATGATAATGATAACCCTGTATGCAAGACAGCAAAAGAGACACAGATGTATAGAACAGTCTTTTGGACTCTGTGGTAGAGGGAGAGGGTGGGATGATTTGGGAGAATGGCATTGGAACATGTATAATATCATATAAGAAATGAATTGCCAGTCTAGGTTCAATGCAGGATACAGGATGCTTGGGGCTGGTGCACTGGGATGACCCAGAGAGATGGTATGGGGAGGGAAGTGGGAGGGGGCTTCAGGATTGGGAACACGTGTACACCCGTGGCAGATTCATGTTGATGTATGGCAAAACCAATACAGTAATGTAAAGTAAAATAAAAAAATAATAATAAAATTAAAAAAAAAAAAACACACAAAGAATTGATGCTTTTGAGCTCTGGTGTTGGAGAAGACTCTTGAGAGTCCCTGAGACTCCAAGGAGATTAAAACAGGTCAGTCCTAAAGGAAATAAATCCTGAATATTCATTAGAAGGACTGATGCTGAAGCTGAAGCTCCAATACTTTGGCCACCTGATGCAAAGAGCTGACTCATTAGAAAAGATTCTAAAGCTGGGAAAAATGGAAGGCAGGAGGAGAAGGGGACAACAGAGGATGAGATGATTGGATGGCATACTGACTCAATGGACATGAGTTTGAGCATGCTGTGGGAATTGGTGAAGGACAGGGAATCCTGGCGTGCTGCAGTCCATGGGGTTGCAAAAAGTTGGCTATGACTGAGCAACTGAACTGAACTGAGAGGCCCTTGGTGGTATCTGGGGACATTCTTGTTTGCCACAACCTAGTTGGGATTGCAACTGACATCTAGTAGTTAGGGACCAGAAATATCCCTGAATATCCTACAAGGTATAGGATTAATCAGGCCCCAATAAGCAATAATCCTGAGGATGAGAAATCCTTCTCTATATCCTGTTTTTCACAGAGGATCAATTCTTATTTGCCTACTCTTGACACTGGTGATCTCAGGACTGACAAGAAGATGATTTATCAAGTTTGTCATCCCCCTCATTCTCAGCATAGGTATTTAGAACTGGCTTACTTCATTCAGACTGGAAAAAGCCCAGAAACTATTGAACTTTCAGAGATAGTGGTCCATAAAGAAGTAGAAGACATAAGATTGTCAAAAATTAAACAGTCCCAAAAGCTCATGCATGGGTGAGGAACAGGATTGTTAAAATTTGTTCATATACATTGTGTGTGTGTGTGTGTTAGTCGCTTCAGTCGTGCCCCACTCTTTGTGACCCTATGGACTGTAGCCCACAAAGCTCCTCTGTCCATGGGATTCTCCAGGCAAGAATACTGGAGTGGGTTGCCATATTCTCCTCCAGGGGATCTTCCTGACCCAGGGAATTAACCCAAGTCACTAATGTCTCCTGCATTGGCAGGTGGGTTCTTTACAACTAGCACCACCTGGGATAACTGAAGCGAAGCGAGCACAGGAGCTGGGTGTGCCGGGTCCCTGGTGTAGGCCGATGCACGGCGGAAACCCAGGAAATGAGGATGAGGGTAGGCGATCATCTGGGCCAGACAGACCTGCCCCACCCTCGGCAAGGACAACTGACTGCCCAGGCTTGGTCCAGGAGGGGTGCAGTGCTTGGTCCGCCTTGGTCCACGAGGGGGTGACCCCTGTCGTGCAGGCCCGTTGGCCGGGAGCAGGGCCAGGGACACTAACCCAGTCGGTGTTGGAGATGGCCAATGCACTCTTGCATCCTATACATTGGTGAAGTACAAATCTGAAAATCCAGAGGAGGATAAGCCAGCAGTACTTATTTAGATTTCAAAGATACAGACCCTTTAGGAAAAAAATTGTTGATCCCTGCTCTATAGCAATGATTTTAAAAATGTGATCGACAGAAAGTAACATGGAAACCTACTAGGCAAATTTTAGGGCCCACAACTTACCTAACAAATCAGAAACTCTGATGATGGAACCTAGCAATCTGGATTTTAACTAGCCCTCCAGAGTACTCTGATAACAACAAAAGTTTGAGAACTTACTTGGATAAAAAATTTTAACTCCTCATTGTGCCTTAAAATTACTTGGAAGTAACTCTGAGCACTGAAGAATTGATGCTTTTGAACTGTGGTGTTGGAGAAGACTCTTGAGAGTCCCTTGGACTGCAAGGAGATCCAACCAGTCCATTCTGAAGGAGATCAGTCCTGGGTGTTCTTTGGAAGGAATTATGCTGAAGCTGAAACTCCAGTGCTTTGGCCACTTCATGAGAAGAGTTGACTCATTGGAAAAAGTTCTGATGCTGCGAGGGATTGGGGGCAGGAGGAGAAGGGGATGACAGAGGATGAGATAGCTGGACGGCATCACCGACTCGATGGACATGAGTTTGAGTGAACTCTGGGAGTTGATGATGGACAGGGAGGCCTGACGTGCTGCAATTCATGGGGTTGCAAAGAGTCCTACATGACTGAGCGACTGAACTGAACAGAACTGAACTCTTAAAAATGAAGAAAGAGTGTTCCATTTCTGGAGATTCTAGACAAATCTAGGACCACTGATTACCTCAATATCCAGGGCTGTATCCTAGCTTCTGTCAGTAGAGAATCAAGGAACTGACATGCTTATAGACTTATTACTATGACCTATGCTTTCATAGGTACAGTTTCCAGAAATAAAATGGAAACAACAGTTACCACTGGGCTGGTATCCTGAACTTTTTCAAGTGAAAATTCAAGGGCAAGTCTTTTGGACTTCTTTCCCAAAGAGTAGTCTAGAGGCTCTTTTGTCATGTGCAATTTTAGTATAGAAGGCAGACAGAATCTCAAAGTAGCCAAGTTCTGTACTATTTCATCTTGAGTCATCTTCATACAAACAAGCATCTTGTAATTACTTCCACATGAGAGAAAAATTACCTCACTGATATGCTTAAGAGTTTTCTCCTTTAAGATTCTGTGCAAGTCCTGGGCTTAGCCCTTAAGTGGCCTAAATTCTGCTTCTAGCTGCGTGAAAACATTTGCTGCATTTAAGTATAGACTTTATGAGACCAGTATAGTATAAAAGCCCTATCTGTGTGGAGAACTCTGGAAGATGAGACAATACAGAAAGGGATATGATAGATAAACAGCTAAGTGAGTGAGAGAGAGATGAGACAGCGAGAGAAAGCGACAGACACAGAGGGGTACCATGTGCATCACAGCTGAATCTCATGAGATAACCCAATGAGAATTGTCCAGTCTGCACACCTGACTGTTAGAGACAGTAATAACTTGGTGTTGTTATTTTGAGGTGGTTTATTATATAGCAATAGATAATGAGACCATGAAGGGATATTGTTTTAGAAAATCAGTTGATTTTGGAAAAAGCAGTTGATTCTAGTTAGAACCAGTAACCTCTTCTTGCCTTAATCCTTATTTATAATAGCTCTAAACACTTATATTTCCCCACACAAAAATGTGAATTATCAACTGTTTGTCAATGATAACAAATCAGGAGACTGCACATGTGAAACTCAATTTTTATTTTAATGCTATGTTTATTTATCATCTTTAAGGCTCTGAGAACATTAATTAACTATAGGGATACAAGCCTAATCATACCTTTAATGAAGACAGGACCCATTATAAACTTAAATTCATAAATTTAGAGATTAAACAATTATTAAGAGGCTATTTGTCAATCAGGCTAGTTGGGCTTAGTTCTAAAAATTTAAAGACTAAAAAGACATGGTCTTTCCTTCTCTTTCTGTTCTCCCAGTCTACTGATGAGGCTGCAAGAAAGGTGTGAGTGAAGTGTTTGGGGGTACTTGGGGCCAAATATGTCATAATTCTTGAAATATCTGGCATTAACAGAGACCTTGATCTATTTACTAGATCATTTAAAATTCACTATCACACTGAGTATCATTGTCATATACTAAATTAAGCTCAGAGATATTAAATACTGTGTTGTCTGAGGACCCACTACTAGCAAGTAGTAAAGCTGATATTTAATTGAATATAGAACATTAAGTTCTAATTACAGCGTTTATGCTTTTTAACTTCACCATCCAAAAAGTAACTATTTACTCAATGTTGTTGAAATGGCAGCTGGACATTAACCTTCACTGGAAGTTCAACAAGGAACATATTTTGAAGAACCACAGGGCACACATACACAAAATTAAACACAAGCACACCTAGTATACTCCCTAAGCCTGAACCATATTGCACCACTTTTCTACAAAAATATTTGTTTTGGCACCAAAGACTGAACTTTCAATTCAAAAGGTCAAATTTTGTTCTTACTATATCACTTCTGAAGTAGAACAAGGGAAAAGAGAGAACTAGTAAGAAAAACAAATCAACTATGTCACCCTTCAAATTCAAAACCTGAAAGATGAACCTCTTATTAAAATCTTTTGCAGCTTAAAATGCACCCTAAATTATATGGAGAACAAATAGCACCTGGCATGTTTCTATAGTCCTTTAAAATACTTTCTTCTTACTTAGCAATGATGGTGAACAAAGGGTTTGTGTGTGTGTGTTTGTGCTAAGTCACTCAGTTGTGTTCGACTCTTTGCAACACTGTGGACAGTAGCCCACCAGGCTCCTCTGTCCATGGAATTCTCTAGGCAAGAATACTGGATTGGTTTGCTATGCCCTCCTCCAGAGGAGTCTTCCCAACCTAGGGATTGAACCCACGTCTCTTAAGTTTCCTGCATTGGCAGGCAGGTTCTTTACCGCTAGCACCACCTGTGAAGTCTGAACAAAGGATATTGAAGGATACTGGCGTTAGCTAAGTTCTGTTCACTACTGTCAGAATGATGTATTTTTGGACTTGGGTTCTCTGGGAATGTTCCATAGATCAGAGGATGATGTTCAGTTAGCATCAATACTCCCAGACTTTCAGCCATTCACCAGAGGTCACTTTTGACACAGCAACTTTTTTTGACCTAAGAGTAGGAAAGCTGCCTTTTGCAAGGAATAAAAATTATATTCCTTCCTAGTGGCAGGGCTGTATGAGCTCTTCCCTGAGAAGAACAAAGGAAGAAAAAACAGGATAGGTGGGGAGGTGGGGCAGAGGAAACATGTTAATAATCTGGGCCTTATAGAGAGTTTCCTACATTCATAAAGCATAAAGTTAGATGCTATTAATTCATGAAATATATTTTTGAGGGCTTTTGATGTGTTAGGATCTAAGCTTGATACTGAAGATACAAAGCTGATAAAAACAGATATGGTTCTTGTCCTCATGGAGTTGAAAATGAGAGGGGATAAATACCAGGCCAGAAAATCCCAAAGAGATTGTTATAAATTGTGTTCCTCAGGAAGCTGACTCTGAGATGGAAATTAGAATGAAGTTTTGTTTTATGACCACAACCTGTGGGAAAGAAGAAGCAGAAGCAAAACTGGGTAGAAACTGGGTTGTAATAGGAGCTGTAGGTGGCTTAGTGGTAAGAACCTGCCTGCATTGCGGGAAACCTGGGGTTCGATCCCTATGGTGGGAAGATTCCCTGGAAAAGGGCGTGGCAATCCACTCCAGTATTCTTGCCTGGAGAATTCCATGGACAGAGGAGCCTGGCGGGCTACTGTCCATGGGGTCGCAAAGAGTTGGACATGACTGAGCAAATAACTCTCCTACTCTCTCTGGGTTGTAATACAGGATCAACAAAGGCCTTAGTCATCACCATGAGGAAGTCTGGCACTGACATAGTTCAGTTCAGTTCAGTCACTCAGTCATGTCTTTTTGTGATCTCATGGACAGCAGCACTCCAGGCCTCCCTGTCCATCACTAGCTTCTGGAGTTTACTCAAACTCATGTCCATTGAGTTGGTGATGCCATCCAACCATCTTATCCTGAGATAACCTTCTGAGATTTCCTGAGTTGGGCAAGGTAGGCTGAACTTTCTACCTCTGGGCCAGGCAATCATTAGAAGCAAGATGTCACAGTTAGCAAGAGGAATTTCTTCAGGTGTGGCATGTATAAATAAGACTAAAATTTGAGGGAACCCCACCAAGATAACTTTTGTCCTGAGGGTGAATCTGAGTAGTTCAGCCAAGGTTCATAGCCTGGTTACACAATTACGGACTGTGATAGGTAGTAAGAACAATATTATCCAACACTATGTATGCATATTCCAAGAGGATCTGACCTAGCCTGAGAAGTAAGATGATTTTATCTTTCTCAGGAAAGGCTTAAGATTTGAAAAATGTAGCTAGGAGAAGAGATGAGGGAAAAATATTCCCAGCTTAGAAATAATCAATGAAAAGGCCCTCTGGCTTCAGAAACATTGTGCACTTTAGAGGCCCCTCCCTACAAAATAAGAAGAGTCTGGAATGTGGAGAAAGTGATCTTGGAGTCATGGTTAGAGATAAGACCACACAGGGCTCTGTAACCCAATTAGATAATTTAATTTTGAGAGCAACAATAAGTCATTGAAACATATTGCATGACAATAGGTGAGTAGGTGTTGTGAGAGAAATTACATGATCTGGTTTGCATTTTACAAATATTATCCTGGCTGCTAAGGTTTGGGGATTGAGTGGAAGGCAGAGTTGATCTCCAAAACCCCATAGAACTCTTGAGTTTCTACAAAGTCTTATAGGCAGCATTACTGATGTGAACAATTATCATCTTGTCTCATAGGTTGCAGATTCCAAGTTGTGAAAATATGGTAATTTTGATGATTCTGCTTTTTATATGTGTCCACTAATAATTCTAGCAACAACCCATTGAGGTAAGTACAGAGGCCCTTGAATAATATGAGAAGGAAAGAGCAACCCCCTCCAGTATTCTTGCCTGGGAAATCCCATGAACAGAGCAGGCTGGTGGGCCACAGTCCATGGAGTCACAAGAGTTGGACATGACTTAGCGACTAAGTAACAAACCTCACACTAGAGTGCCTCAACCAAAGACTATTAACATGCAATGTAAATTACATAAATTAGCCATTACCATACACTTAAACTAAAAAGTTGGCAATATTTGTTTAATAATGGTGAGCTAAAACATGGTCTTAAATGTCACAAATACAAGACACTGTATTTTGTTTTTGATTTGCAATGCAATTTTAATGATATAGTTAGCAATGTAAAACACATTTATCAGATGATATTTAAAATGTAAATAAGTAATTCTTAAGGGGCTCAAGGGCCTACCTATATATGACTGTTATGTTATTTAGTGAAAGTATCCTTATCTGCTATATAAATATACTGCCAAATCATTTACTGTTTAACACAATAAATGCATTAATGATCTATTAAAAATGCATGAATAATATATCCCCAGTGAGCCCCCCATATTTTTCATTGTTGCCTGTTTTTCCATAACCCTAGCAAAGATTTGGATTTCATCCATCTTTGGGTTCTTCCCTTATTTATATTTATGTGCAGAATCCCTTCTTTTGGTAAACAAAAAGAGCAAGGGAGATGGGAAAGGATGGAAGTGGACTATATTATTTCTGTCTACCTGCCATGGACCAGAATTTATTCTCATCACCACATCCAAGGGGAAAGGATCTTAGGAATATGGACTAGCTATGTGGAGTGAACTCTAGGAGATGGTGATGAACAGGGAGGCCTGGCATGCTGCGATTCATGGGGTCGCAAAAAGTCGGACACGACTGAGCGACTGAACTCAACTGAACTGAACTGATGTGGCTGTGGATGTCAATGAGCATCTGTCCTGATTATAAAAGCTTTTATAATTCAAAATGTTTGGTTTGGGAGAATAGCATTGAAATATGTATACTATCATGTAAGAAACAAATCGCCAGTCTATGTTTGATGCAGGATGCAGAATGCTTGGGGCTGGTGCATGCGGATGATCCAGAGGGATGATGTGGGGTGGGAGGTGGGAGGGGGGGTTCATGTTTGGGAGTTCATGTACACCCGTGGTGGATTCATGTCAATGTAT
>SJYX01001563.1:268963-373777 GCA_006410675.1 Oreotragus oreotragus | reverse complement strand
AAAAAAAAATACAACCTAAAAGTTGAGAATTATGTTTTATTTTGTGGACTTACTGAAAACTTAAGCCCAGGATACTGCCTCTCTGACAGCTGTGATGGACTGTTCCAAAGACATAGCAGAGAAGCCAGGATATATAAGAGTTTTTTATGAAAAAGTAGTAAGGCATCAAAAGATTACTGTTAATCAAAAAACACTCAAAGTTAATGATTTTAGTGATTTTCTATCTATGGGGGAGGTCAAGATGCCCAGCTCATTGAAATCCCTCTCCTGATACTACCTTATGGGTCTAGGGCCAGTATCCTGCTTTTCTCCTCCCTGTCTTCCCTTCAGGGTGCACCGTCAGGGCAGTTGCAGTGGGTGATGGCTTTATGGCCTTGACAGCCTTGTTATGGAAGTGGCAGATGATATTCTTTGTCTGCAGCTATATGACCTTGTCACATGGGTTCCTTGGGCCTCACTTTTCTCTCCTGAATAAAGAGAATGTCAATTTTCATCAAGGATATCTCTGCTCATCCTAGGTTGCATTTTAGTGCAATAAAGAGAGGAATTAATTAATACACAGTGAAAGCACATGCTCCATCTTAGGTAACATTATAAAGAAAAGTAAGAGATAAAATTTTTCTAAAAAGAATCCCCTCATCTTCTGAAATTATCAAGTATATTTATGAAAGGATTAGCTCCAGCTTACTCTTAAGAAATGGGAAACCGTGGTTACTCATACATTGTGCATTATTTGTGATAATTCTGCTATATTTTTCTTTACTAAATTGTGTGCTTTTTCGTTGCTCTTCCTCTAGTTAAGAATTTAAAAAATTGACCTATACCTGGGAAACAGGGGAAATACCTTGGTGACCTAAAGTTGTTTAGAATGCGTTTGTATTCCACTTTAAGAAATACAGTAAATCAAAGAAGAGTAAGTAAAAAGTTGCCCAGGGCTACTTTAACTGATGCACCAATGGCACACACAGGATTCACACAGTGCTTTGTACAACTATCACTTTTCTCTTTCTACTGAAAAACAAATGAAACAGGACCCACTTAAGCATTAGTCTTGTCAAATCTATGTTGGATTTCTCTTTTTCCCTGGAGGCACTTATACTAACAATGTATCATTATTATTATTAAAGAAGCTGAGGCTGGCTTTGTGCTCAAAATGCCAAAATAATTTAGTCACTACCAAATGAATTGTTTGGCATCATACAAACATAGCTTTATTTGGAGTAGTTTGACTCATTTGAGATTGTTTAGGAATAAAACATAAGGCGCCAGTCAAAAAGAAATGAAATCAAGCTTTAGTCCCAAAAAAAATGGTTAGCTAATAGTCATTTGGGGATAAAGCAATGCCAAGCTCATGACAAAATTATTTCAAGAACAAGGAAAGGCAATTCAGTCCGTTTAGTGGGGGAAATTCTAATGAGACTTTAATAACAGAAGAAATATACATCTCCAGGCTTAAAAGGGATACTTCATCAAACTCCTGGCTATGAATTTGAAAGCTTCATTGCCTCCACACCTGCTATCCTGCCTCTGTCTATTCACATAGTAATTATGCAACATCTACTATATGCTAGATGCTTGCTGGTCTAATGGAGATGAAAATGTAGCATGGGATCTGTACTGATAATTGTTGTGGGAGGGATGTTTGACTAATGATACAACTTCAGAGAGGATGTCCTAGAGAAGGAAATTATTGACCTAAGCCTTAAAGGCAGGCAGAACCAGGCCAGGTAACAAAGGGATATCTGGCTACTCCAGGGGAAGAAGGCATCTTTCAGTAAATGATGCAGAGAACTCCTAGCAAATAGGTTACTTGTACCAGAAGAGTCACAGATGAAGTTTCAGAGACAAGGGTGAGATCATGGAGCCATGAAGATTAAACTAAGAAACTTTAATTTTGAACACTTTGGGGAGCCATTGGAAGAAAAAAAAAAAAAAAGCAGAGTAACAAGATTTTGATTTTTTTTCAAAACGTTCTTTGTACCTAGAATTTAATCTTCTCTTCATATATTCAGCAAATATTTGTTGAGCATCTACTGTGAGAATGTAGTGTATCAATAAATAAAAGTGCAACTATAAATTAGAAAGTCAGGCTCCCTGCCCTCATGGAGTTTATAGTTCCTCAACAGAGATGGGTGGCCAACTGCTTATAATTTAATAAGTTGTTTCAATAAACATGGTGAGATGGGAATACAGTTCAGTCAGTAGCAATAAGTACTGTTGAGAACATAGAGAAGAAATACTGCTAACTATAAATTAGAAAGTCAGGCTCCCTGCCCTCATGGAGTTTATAGTTCCTCAACAGAGATGGGTGGCCAACTGCTTATAATTTAATAAGTTGTTTCAATAAACATGGTGAGATGGGAATACAGTTCAGTCAGTAGCAATAAGTACTGTTGAGAACATAGAGAAGAAATACTGCCAAATAGGAGTAGAAGTAACAGGATTTAGTTATTCTATTTTTTCCAGTAGTCATGTATGGATGTGAGAATTGGACCATAATGAAGGCTGAGTGTGGAAGAACTGATGCTTTTCAATTGTGCTGTTGGAGAAGACTCCTGATAGTACCTTGGACTGCAAGGAGATCAAACCAATCAATCCTAAGGGAAATCAACCCTGAATATTCATTGGAAGGACTGATGCTGGAAGCTGAAACTCCAAAACTTTGGTCACCTGATGCAAAAAAACTGACTCACTGGAAAAGACCCTGATGCTGGGAAAGCTTGAGGGCAGGAGGAGAAGGGGACGACAGAGGTGAGGTGGTTGGATGGCATCACTGACTCAATGGACATGAGTTTGAGCAAACTCGAAATAATGAAAGACAGGGAAATCTGGTGTGCTGCTGTNTATGAAAATAAATAAATGAACCCAAAAAAAAAAAAAAAAGAAACTTGTAGATGGCTTGCAGAAATTAATCTTTACTTCTTCGCTTTATGATCTCTAAAAATAATGAATCTGAAAAGGAGTAAGAAAAGATGTTAAATTTCAGCCAAATTTATTCAGTTTTGAGGGAGTTATTTAAGATACAATTTATAAAGAAGGACTTTGTGTATTGTTTACTGCTGAATATATTCATGTAACACTAGTTTCATTTTCTCTTTTTCAAAACGCTAAGTGTGCCTTGTCATAGTCTACAGATATAATAAAATTTATCCTTTATTTTTTTAACTTACTTTTTAATTGAAGGATAATTGCTTTACAGAATTTTGTTGTTTTCTGTCAAACCTCAAAATAAATTAGCCACAGGTATACATATATCCCCTCCCTTCTGAACCTCCCTCCCGTCTCCCTCCCCATCCCACCCCTCTAGGTTGATACAGAGCCCCTGTTTGAGTTTCCTGAGCCATACAGCAAATATCTGTTGGCTATCTGCTTTACATATGGTAATGTAAGTTTCCATGTTACTCTCTCCATACATCTCACCCTCTCCTCCCCTCTCCTCATGTCCATAAGTCTATTCTCTATGTCTGTTTCTCCTTGCTGCCCTGTAAATAAGTTCTTCAGGACCATTTCTCTAGATTCCATATATTTTTAAGCAATAGCTATGTACCTGATAGGAGAAGGAACTGGGAACCCACCCCAGCATTCTTGCCTGGAGAATCCCAGGGACAGAAAAGCCTGGTGGGCTGCCGTCTATGGGGTCGCACAGAGTCAGGCACGACTGAAGTGATTCAGCAGCAGCAGCATGTTGCTGATAAACAGGTACATCTGTTGAGTGGCTACTCTTTGTCAGGCACGGAAACAAGCACTGTATTTTACCCAATGCTCATGAAAACTCTCAGGTGTATATTATATGTTAATCTTATCAAAAATTAAGGATGTATAGATTTCAACAATAGCTTCAATACTTTTCAGCTTCCCCCATTAAGAGATGAAGCCTTTTTCCTCACAGGGCTTGGTCATGTAGCTTGCTTTGACCCCTGGAAGGCAATGGGAGTGATGTCATACCAGTTCAGAGGCTGGACCTCTGTATTGTGTGCCCCCTGTGATCCATCCATCCCTGATCCAAAGCACACGTTAAAGATAATGGGATGAATGAACAAAACCGGGAGTAGAGCCCAACCATGAAGCTTTCCTAAATTTGTATTTGGGAGACTTACTTTCAGCTTTCTCAGAAAAGATCCTACTCTGCACATATCTTTTATTTCTGCACACACGTCACTCCCCACTTTTATTGACATAGCATTCTATTTTTCAGACAAATCCAGAGACCATTTAGATCAACTCATGTACGTGGATAAATCAAGATTTACTAGCTGTTTTTAGGATCCTGTGTCAGGTTCTTGTGGTACAACCTCTCTCATTGGCAGTGAACCTCTGATGTGGTTTCATAGATATTTTAAAATGTAGTTATCTGGTTTTGTGACTGTTTATCGGGGAAGGCAATGGCACCCCACCCCAGTACTCTTGCCTGGAAAATCCAATGGACGGAGGAGCCTGGTGGGCTGCAGTCCATGGGGTCGCTAACAGTTGGACAGACTGAGCGACTTCACTTTCACTTTTCTCTTTCATGCATTGGAGAAGGAAATGGCAACCCACTCCAGTATTCTTGCCTGGAGAATCCCAGAGATGGGGGAGCCTGGTGGGCTGCCGTCTATGGGGTCACACAGAGTCGGATACGACTGAAGTGACTTAGCAGCAGCAGCAGCATCGTAATAACTATAAAGCAAGAATGATGCCATAGAGTCATTCATAGTAGAGTAGGTCAGAGCTAGAAGGGTAACTAAAGAAAATGTATTTTAACATATTTCACTGATGAGAAAACTATGATGAGTTTCAGAAAACAGACGAGGTTCAGAAATATTGTGGCCAGCCCAAAGTAATACCATTCATTATTCAGAGAGTTAGAGTCAAATACAGGTGTTCTGAGGTTCTGTCCAGTGCTTTTTCAACTATCAAAAGTACTACTTAGAATCAATGACTGGTTAATAAGAAAGGAAACCAAAATAGGCACTTTCATCTCCCTAGGAAATGTTCAAGTTCTACAACATAAAGTACAAGTGTGAGTCGCTCAGTTATGTCCAACTCTATGTGACCCCATGGACTATAGTCTGCCAGGCTCCTCTGCCATGGAAATCTCCAGGCAAGAATACTGGAGTGGGTAGCATTCATAAAAGTGCAACTAAATGAAAAAGAATTGAAATGCATGGGGAAGGAAACAAAATGAAACAGTCTTTCCTTAACAAGCTACCTTTTCAACACTCTTCTTGAAAAGCAAAACTCAATTTGTACATGGTTCATTAGAGAGGTAAGACTCTGTGAAGACTATCTTTAAACAAAATTACACATCCAAGACAGTAGTTAATATACACTTTAAATAATTTGGAAAAAAATAAGCATTATAGAACAATAATTAGTACCTAAAAAAGAATCATTGTTGAAATAAAATGATTGTGATTATTATCATTCCCAAGGTAGTATTACCTGCAATAATCATTCTATGTTTTTTAAAATAGTAACAACATCTGAAGCTTAAACAACTGCTCCTATTTCATCTGAATTTTAATATATACAACTGAACCACCTAAAGCTACAATGAATTGGGCTTTTCCTCAGATTCTCAAAATGATGCATACAATTATCTCATTTATTTTTACAATGAGAATGTTTGTAAATTTGTAATTATGGGGTAAAAAGTTTCCATGGCTTTTTGAAATTGCATAGAAAATCTGGAATAAATATGGAAATAGAAAAATAACTAGTGATTCTATAAGTAAACCATGGGATATCTTCCCAGCCAATACTTATCTGAGAAGCCTCCCCAGACCTAGGCTCTGATGAGGAGTTAAACTGCCCTTCTATGCACCTGTGACTTCCCTGCAAGCACTGCTAATGAGAACAAAAGTGGGCATAAATTCCAAAATAACCTAGCCTTATTGTTTCTTTCAGAAGTTTATGTTTTCCGATTCAGGGACTTACTTTGTTGGTATTGGTTCTTGGAGTTATAAGGTATTGTTCAGTTCAATCAGTGTTTGAACCAGTGTCACAGAAACCTAGAGTCATCATGAGCTGTGAAGAGACTCATTGACAAGACTGCCTATCTGAAGGGAAAGAATGAAGGCAGTGTGCAGTACGCAGCCTGAGGCAAATAACTAGAAGAGGGAATCTTAGTGTAAGAAAGAGGACGAAAGAATAGAACAGAGGCTACTTATTAACCTTATACACATGAAACTATCTGTATTCTTTACAACTTGATTCCTCAAGAGTACTCTTGTCCCTAAGTGCTTCACAGACATATCACAATGGTACAGAGCTAATTGTATAAGTTATTTCCTTGTCTGAAGATATTTTACAAACAGCCAAGGAAAAAAAAAGAAGTGAAAGGCAAGGGAGAAAGGGAAAGATATACACAACCGAATCAGAGTTCCAGAGAGCAGCAAGGAGAGACTAGAAAGCCTTCTTAAATAAAAAATGCAAATAGAGGAAAATAATAGAATGGGAAAGACTAGAGATCTCATCAAGAAAATTGGAGCTATCAAGGGAATATTTCATGCAAGGATGGGCACAATAAAGGACAGAAACAGTAAGGACCTAACAGAAGTAGAAGAGATTTAGAAGAGGTGGCAAGAATATATGGAAGATCTATACATAAAAAGACCTTAGTGACTCAGTTAACCGCGATGGTGTGATCACTCACCTAGAGCCAGACATCGTGGAATGTGAAGTCAAGTGGGCCTTAGGAAGCATCTCTATGAACAAAGCTAGTGGAGGTGATGGAATTCCAGCTGAGCTATTTCAAATACTAAAAGATGATGCAGTGAAAGTGCTGCACTCATTATTCCAGCAAATTTGGAAAACTCAGCAGTAGCCACAGGACTAAAGAAGATCAATGCCAAAGAATATTCAGACTATCATACAACTGTGCTTATGTCACATGCTAGTAGGGTAATGTTCAAAATCCTTCAAGCTAGGCTTCAGCAGTATGTGAATCAAGAAATTCCAGATGTACAAAAAATGGAAACAGTGGCAGATTTTATTTTCTTGGGCTCCAAAATCACCGCAGATGATGACTGCAGCTATGAAATTAAAAGACACTCTGTCCTTGGAAGGAAAGCCATGACAAACATAGACAGTGTATTAAAAAGCAGAGACATCAATTGCCAACAAAGTTCCATACAACCAAAGCTATGGTTTTTCCAGTAGTCATGTATAGATGTGACAGTTGGTACATAAAGAAGGCTGAGTGCTGGAGAACTGATGTTTTTGAACTGTTGTGCTAGAGAAGACTCTTGAGAATCCCTTGGACAGCAAAGAGATCAAGCCAGTTACTCCAAAAGAAGTCAACCCTGAATATTCATTGGAAAGACTGTTACTAAAGCTCCAATACTTTGGCCACCGGATGTTAAGGGGTGACTCACTGGAAAGACTGTGATTTGGGGAAAGATTGAAGGTGGAAGGAGAAGTGGGCAGCAGAGCTTGAGATGGTTAGATAGCGTCACTGACTCAGTGGACATGAATGTGATCACACTTCAGGAGACACAGGAGGACAGAGGAGCGTGGCGTGCTGTCGTCTATGGGGTTGGAAAGAGAGCAGTTGAACAACAGTTGAGCTTATCAATTAAGTCCCTAGCTTAGAACCATGGAGAGACAACCTTGGAAGCATAACAGAGACCAAATTGTTAGCTTTAATTAGTAATAAAATCTAAGAGAAGGGCAATCTAATAACTTACCCTAAATTTGTCATATATACATACCCAGTTACAAACCTAAAAGGAATACTGTACGTTTCTCTCATGAGGTCCTGATCCTGAAGAAGGAGGTACAGGTAATACATTTTTCTGCACTCAGAGAAAGGAATGGGTAATCTATATGCCACACATGCGATGTGTTCTCCAAAATCCACTGAATAATGTCATGTCAACTTGTCTGTGATGCTGCTGCTGCTGCTAAGTCACTTCAGTCGTGTCCGACTCTGTGTGACCCCATAGACGGCTGCCCAGCAGGCTCTCCCATCCCTGGGATTCTCCAAGCAAGAATACTGGAGTGGGTTGCCATTTCCTTCTCCAATGCATGAAAGAGAAAAGTGAAAGTGAAGTCGCTCAGTCTGTCCGACTGTTAGCGACCCCATGGACTGCAGCCCACCAGGCTCCTCTGTCCATTGGATTTTCCAGGCAAGAGTACTGGGGTGGGGTGCCATTGCCTTCCCCGGTCTGTGATGCTAGGTCTCATCAAAGATACTCTTCTTTAATGAGCCTGGGTGTTAGCAAGACATTGATACTACCTAAAGTTCTCCAGGTGAATCTAATATACAGCCCATCCTGGAAACCTTTCTAGCGAAGACTTGCTAGAGAAAGAAGTGGCGATTGTCAACCTCCCAGGACTTTTTTTCTCTCAGTTGTAGGATTTGATCAGCTGACTTATGACCTGCCTAGGTGTGGTTTTCCCTCTCAGGTAAGCATATCAGCAATTTCCTCAGGATTATCCCACTACCATACCCAAGAGGCTCCAACCAAAATACCAATAACTCCTATTCAAACTATCTTTGATCTTATGGTTGGTAAGATATATCCCAGAAAAAGCTGCACAATCCATCCTAAACCCATCCTAATACATCAATCAAATTAACTCCAAGTGTTTCTCAATCCAAAGTAATACCCTTTACTACTTCCCAACCCAAATTATGTCAGTTCATGTCATTATAGCTCATTAGATTCAGCAATAAGATTAAGTCACTTTAAGTATACTAGTTATAAAATAACGACTAAGATCTGTGCCATATTTGAATATAAATCTCTTCCATTATTAATTCATAGGAAAATGTGAAAAAGCAGTCCAAAGAAATTTTATACTTAAAACTAAAATAGTTTTTTCAGATGAATTTAAAGCCTAATTAACTTAAAGTTTTACCCAATTTAGTAAATCATTTAATCTCTGCAAGAAGAGGTCTCAACACTTGCAGCTGCAGTTTCAGTTTTTGTCTACTGAGTAAATTATAAATCCTACAGCACCAATAAAGTTCAGCTTATCTCAGCCAAAGTCTCTTGTGTGCTTTATTAAAAAATTTTTATGTGTATCCACCATTACAGTATTATACAGAATGGTTTCACTGACCTAAAAATCCCCTGGATTCCTCCTATTCATCGCTTCTTCCCCTCACCCACCCTCTAGAAACCACTGATTCTTCCACTGTCTCCATAGTTTTGCCTTTCCACATGAATACCCTGGTTGGAACCATATAGTGTGTTCACTTACCACTAAGCATTTGAAATTCTTCCGTGTCTTTTTATGATTTGAGAGCTCATTTATTTATTGTTGAATAAAATTCCAACACAAAGATATATCACAGTTTATTTATCTATTGACCCATTGAAGGACATCTTGAGACCCAGGGTATTTTAATGTCCAGTCAGAGTTTAAAAAATCACTGCTGTAGACCACAGCAGAAATTTAATTGGTTTTGAAGGAAGGAGAAGAAATTGGGAAACATTTATTTTATCCATGGCTGGGTGTCAGACTACTCATTGTCAGTGTATATTTAAACACACTTGTAATAAACAGAATCAGGAGAAAGCTGCCATTGAGGGATTAATGTTTTTCACTAAGTGTTTTTCATCTGGAGCTGGGAAAGCCACCTACTCAAGCTGTCTTTTCATGCAACATTTGAGCTATTGTTGCATTCTTATGAAGCCTAGAAATTTGCTGTCAGTTCCAGTCACCATATGCTGTCTTACTCCTTCCCTGTCTAGCCTTTAAATTTAATTCAATCCCTTCTAATCAATTTCTCTTTGGGGTTGTATGCTTTCACACTGTTATGTAAGCAAGCATTTTAGCCTCCTACTTTAGGTCATTTAATAAGGGTAGATGCTTTTGAAATCTGTAGTGTAAGAAATGTTTTCTCTAGTCCTCTAGTGTGTTTCAACTGTCAGCATATTTCTAAGGTAAAACTTACCTGTGGTTTTTTTTTTTCCTCCTTGTGGTTTGTAACCCCAGAGGCTTAGAAAGGACCAGCCTCTGTCAGGTGGTCTTAAATACATTGTCTTACACAGCTTTGCAAAGTCTGAGGCCTTGTATATCATGGCTCTTTTTGTTGTTTTTTGTTTTCAAACAGCTTTATTGAGATACAATTAACATATTTATATGTTATCCATTTAAAGAATACAACTTAACATTTTTCAGTATATTCACTAAGTTGTGCAGCCATTGTGAAAATCTTAGCTAAGAACATCTTCAGTCTCCCTGGAAAAAAAAAAACCTGTGCCCATAAGCAATCAATCTCCATTCTCCCCATTAAACTCTAGCACTAAGCAACCACTAACTTACATTCCATTTCTATAAATTTTCTTATTCTTGCTACTTCATATGAATTAAATAATCCAATATATGTTTTTTGTGACTTCTTTAATAGCATAATATTTTCAATAGTCATCATGTTGCAGCATATATCAGTACCTCAGCTTTTACTGCTGAAGAACATTCTACTATATGGATATACCACATTTCATTTACCCATTTGTCAGTTGATGGACTTTTGGGTTGTTTACACTCTTGAGCTATATACTGCTGTTACGAACATTCATACACAAGTTTTTGTGTGGACATATTTTTATTTCATTTGAGTGTATACCTAGGAATGGAATTTCAGGTCATCTGATACTACTGTGTTTAACTTTTTGAAAAGCCACCATTCTGTTTTGCGAAA
Organism: Oreotragus oreotragus; assembly: GCA_006410675.1. Classification (NCBI taxonomy): domain Eukaryota; kingdom Metazoa; phylum Chordata; class Mammalia; order Artiodactyla; family Bovidae; genus Oreotragus; species Oreotragus oreotragus. The sequence continues at coordinate 363,141 of SJYX01001563.1, read as the reverse complement.
CGGCTACACTTTATACTACACGCAATGATGGTATGAGTTCCAGTTTTTCCACATCCTCACCAAACTTGTTATTGTCTGTCTCTTTTAGTATAGCCATTCTAGCGTGTGTAAAGTAGTATGTCATAGTGTTATTAATTTTCATTTATACTGTAGAACATCTTTATATGTGCTTGTTGATCATTAATATACCCTCCTTGGGAAAAAAATGTCTATTTAAATTGTTTGCCCATTAAAATTTTTTCATTATTTGGTTTTTCTTATTATTGAAAAGTCTTTTTTTAATATCTAGATAAAAGTCCTTTATCAAATATATGAGGTGCCAGTGTATTTTACCAGCATGTGAAGCTTATTTTATTTTCTTGATGGTATCATTTGAAGCACAAAAGTTTGAAATAATGTAGTTCATTTTCTTTTTTCTTTCATCATTTGGGCTTTTTGTGTAGTACCAAAGAAACCATTGCCTAACTTATGGTTGTTAAGATTTACTTCTGTGTTTTCTTCCAGGAGTTTTATATTTGTAGTACTTACATTTAAGTCTATGATCGATTTTGAGTTATTTTCATTTTATTATATTGTGTTGTATTATATTGTAATTTTTTGTATATGATTTGAGGTAAGGCCCCACTACATTCATTTGCATGTAGTCTGCCAATTGTCACAACAGCATTTGTTAAAATGACTATTTTTTTCACCATTTAATTTTCTTTTCTTACTTTTCAAAAATAAATTGACTGTATGTTTATAATTATGTCAGTACTGCTGGAATAACAACTGTCTTGATTACTATAGTTTGCAGTAGGGTTGAAATCAGAAAGTTTAAGCCCTCCAACTTTGGTCTTCTTTGAATATTTCTTTTGGCACACACACACACACATACACACAAATACAAACAAATACCCATCTACCCATTCATCTATCACTGGGCATTTGCATTGCTTCCATATCATGGGTATTATGAGTAGTGCTGCAATTAATTTTGTATTATGCAAATTTACTGCTTCACTGGTAAGTTCTAAGAGTTTTTTGTGGCATCCTCAAGGTTTTCTATATATAGTATCATGTCATCTACAAATAGTGACAGTTTTACTTCTTCCTTTCCCATTTTATTTTATTTTTTTTTCTTGATTGCTGTGGTTAGGACTTCCAATACGATGTTGAATAAAAGTGGAGAGATTGGGCATCTTTGTCTTCTTCTAGATCTTTGTCTTCTTCCTGAAAGAAAATGCTTTCCGCTTTTTTACCACTGAGTATGATATTAGCTATGGTATGTCATATATGGCCTTTCTTATGTTGAGTTATAGTCCCACTGCTTTGTTGAATGGTTTTTTATTATAAATAGATGCTGAATTTTATTAAAAGCTTTTCTGCACCTATTGAAATAATCATATGATTTTTACTTTTCAATTTGGAATATGGTGTATCACATTGATTAATTTGCATATATTGAACCATCCTTAATTGTAGGTTTTTTCTTTTCATCACTTTAAATATACTGTTTCATGTGCCAGTGTATTTTACCAGTATGTGAAGCTTATTTTATTTTCTTGATGGTATCATTTGAAGCACAAAAGTTTGAAATAATGTAGTTCATTTTCTTTTTTCTTTCATCATTTGGGCTTTTTGTGTAGTACCAAAGAAACCATTGCCTAACTTATGGTTGTTAAGATTTACTTCTGTGTTTTCTTCCAGGAGTTTTATATTTGTAGTCCTTACATTTAAGTCTATGATCGATTTTGAGTTATTTTCATTTTATTATATTGTGTTGTATTATATTGTAATTTTTTGTATATGATTTGAGGTAAGGTCCCACTACATTCATTTGCATGTAGTCATCCAATTGTCACAACAGCATTTGTTAAAATGACTATTTTTTTCACCATTTAATTTTCTTTTCTTACTTTTCAAAAATAAATTGACTGTATGTTTATAATTATGTCAGTACTGCTGGAATAACAACTGTCTTGATTACTATAGTTTGCAGTAGGGTTGAAATCAGAAAGTTTAAGCCCTCCAACTTTGGTCTTCTTTGAATATTTCTTTTGGCACACACACACACACATACACACAAATACAAACAAATACCCATCTACCCATTCATCTATCACTGGGCATTTGCATTGCTTCCATATCACGGGTATTATGAGTAGTGTTGCAATTAATTTTGTATTATGCAAATTTACTGCTTCACTGGTAAGTTCTAAGAGTTTTTTGTGGCATCCTCAAGGTTTTCTATATATAGTATCATGTCATCTACAAATAGTGACAGTTTTACTTCTTCCTTTCCCATTTTATTTATTTTTTTTTCTTGATTGCTGTGGTTAGGACTTCCAATACGATGCTGAATAAAAGTGGCGAGATTGGGCATCTTTGTCTTCTTCTAGATCTTTGTCTTCTTCCTGAAAGAAAATGCTTTCTGCTTTTTTACCACTGAGTATGATATTAGCTATGGTATGTCATATATGGCCTTTTTTATGTTGAGTTATAGTCCCACTGCTTTGTTGAATGGTTTTTTTATTATAAATAGATGCTGAATTTTATTAAAAGCTTTTCTGCACCTATTGAAATAATCATATGATTTTTACTTTTCAATTTGGAATATGGTGTATCACATTGATTAATTTGCATATATTGAACCATCCTTAATTGTAGGTTTTTTCTTTTCATCACTTTAAATATACTGTTTCACTCCCTTCTGGCCTGTAGAGTTTCCACTCAAAGTCAGCTGATAATCTTATGAGAGTTTCTTTATACATAACTAGTGGCTTTTTCCTGCTGCTTTTAAGATTCTCTCTTTACCTTTAATTTCTTCCATTTTAATAATACTGTATCTTGATGAGGCCCCTTCATGGATCACTGCCTTGTCATGGCAAAGGGGCTTGCATCACTTGATGAAGCTATGAGCCATGCTGTGTAAGGCTACCCGAGACAGACAGGTCATAGTGGAGAGTTCTGACACAACATGGTCCACTGGAGGAGGGAATGGCAAACCACCCCAATACACTTGCTGTGAGAACCACATGAACTGTATAAAAGGACAAAAATATATGACACTGAAATATGAACCCCCCAGGTCTGAAGGTATCCAGTATGCTACTGGGGAAGAGTGGAGGAGAACTACTAATAGCCCCAGAAAGAATGAAGCAATTGGGCCAAATTGAAAATGATGCTAAGTTGTGGATATGTCTGGTGATGAAAGTAAAATCCATTGCTGCAAAGAACAGTATTGCATACGAACCTCAAATGTTAGGTCCATGAATCAAGGTAAATTGGATGTGGTCAAGCAGGAGATGGTAAGAATAAACATCAACATCTTAGGAATCAGTGAACTAAAATGGATGGGAATGGACTAATTTAATCCAAGTGACCATTATATCTACTACTGTGGGCAAGAATCCCAAAGAATAAATAGAGTAGCCTACATAATCAGCAAAAGAGTCCAAAATGCAGTACTTGGGTGCATCCTCAAAAATGACAGAATGATCTCGGTTCATTTCCAAGGCAAACCATTCATTCAACATCACATAATCCATATCTATGCCCCTACCACCAATGCTAAAGAAGCTGAAGTTGATCAGTTCTATCAAAACCTAGGAGACCTCCTAGAACACAAAAACAAACAAACAAACAAAACGATGTTCTGTTCATCATTGACAATTGGAACGCAAAAGTAGAAAGTTAAGAGACACCTGGAGTAACAGGCAAGTTTGGCCTAGGAGTACAAAATGAAGCAGGGCAAAGGCTAACTGAATTCTGCCAAGAGAATGCATTAGTCATAGCAAATACAGTTTTTCAGCAACTCAAGAGATGATTTTACATATGGAAATTACCAAATAGCTAATACAGAAATCAAATTGATTACATTCTTTATAGCCAAAAATGAAGAAGTGGTATACAGTCAGCAAAAAACAAGATCTTGGAGCTGACTGTGGCTCAAATTATCAGCTTCTCATAGAAAAAATCAGGCTTAAACTAAAGAAAGCAGGGAAAACCACAAGGCCAGCAAGTTATGACTTAAATCAAATACCACATGAATATACGATGGAGGTAATGAATAGATTCAAGGGATTAGAACCTGTAAACAGTGTGCTTGAAGAACTGTGGATGGAGGTCTGTAATATTGTACAAAAGGCAGCAAACAAAATCACCCCAAAGGGAAAAAAAAAAGGCAAGAAGACAAAGTGGCCTTACACTTTGAGGAGGCCTTACAAATAGCTAAAGAAAGAGAAGCAAAAAGTAAGGGAGAAAGAGAAAGGTGCATCCAACTAAATGCCGAATTCCGAAGAACAGCAGAGAGAAACAGGAAGGCCTTCTTCAATGAATAGTGTGTAAACCTGGAAGAAAACAACAGAAGGGGAAAGACTAGAGATCTCTTTAGGAACATTGGAGATATCAAGGGAACGTTTTTTTCCAAAGATAGATACAATAAAGGACATAAAGGATAGAGACCTAGAAGACACTGAAGAGATCAAGAGGAGATGGAAAGAATATATGGAAGAATGGTACAAAAATGACCCAGATGAACAGGATGACTGTGATGGTGTGGTCAGCTATCAGAGTGAGCCATTCTGGAGAGTGAAGTCAAGTGGGCCTTAAGAAGCACTGCTGTTAATAAAACTGGTAGATGTGCTGGAATTCCAGCAGAACTTTTCAAAACCCTAAAGGATAATGCCATCAAGGTTTTGCATTCAATATGTCATCAAAGCTGGAAGACCCAGCAGTGGCCTGAAGTGAAGTGAAGTCGCTCAGTCGTGTCCGACTCTTTGCGACCCCATGGACTGTAGCCTACTAGGCTCTTCTGTCCATGGGATTTTCCAGGCAATAGTCCTGGAGTTGATTGCCATTTCCTTCTCCAGCAGTGGCCTACAGGACTAAAAAATGTCAATCCTCATCCCAGTTCCCAAGAAGGATAGTACTAAAGGATGTGATAACCACTGGACAGTTGCACTCATCTCCCATGGCGGTAAGGTCATGCTTAAAATCTTGCATGCTAGGCTTCAGCATTATGCCAACCAGGGACTTTGAGATAATCAAGTGGGGCTTAGAAAAGGAAGAGGAACCAGAGATCAAATTGCTGACATTTGGTGGATCATAGCGGAAGCTAGGAAATTCCAGAAAAACATCTATCTTTGTTTCATCGACTACACCAAAGCCTCAGACTGTGTGGATCATGATAAACTGTGGAAAGCTCTTAAAGAGATGGGAATAGCAGACCATCTTACATATCTCCTGAGAAACATGTATGCAGGTCAAAGAACAACAGTTAGAACCCTATATGGAACAACTGATTGGTTCAAGATTGAGAAAGGAGTATGACAGCTGTCTGCTGTCACCCTGTTTGTTTAATCTATATGTTGAACATATCATGAAAAATGCCAGGCTAGTTGAGTTACAAACTGGAATCAAGATAGGCCAGAGATACACCAACAACCTCAGATATGTGGATGGTATCACTCTTAATGGCAGAAAGTGAAGAGGAATGAAAAAGAGCTTCTTGATGAGGGTGAAGGAGGAGAGTGAAAGAGCTGATTTAATTCTAAATATAAAAAACACTAAGATCATGACATCTGGCTCCATTACTTCATGGCAAAAGAGGGGGGAAATGTAGAAGTAGTGACAGATTTCCTCCTCTTGGGCTCTAAAATCACTGTGGACAGCGACTGTAGCCATGAAATCTGAAGACAATTGCTTCTTGGCAGAAAAGCTATGACAAACTTAGTGTGTTGAAAAGCAGAGACGTTACTCTGCCAACAAAAGTCTGTATAGTTAAAGCTATGGTCTTCCCAGTGGTCACAAACGGTTGTGAGAGCTGGACTGTAGAGAAGGTGGAGCACTGAAGAACTGATGCCTTCGAAGTGTGGTGCTGGAGAAGACTCCTGCACCACAAGAAAAGGGTCCCTTGGACAGCAAGGGGATCAAACCAGTCAGTCTTAAGGGAAACCAACCCTGAATACTCATTGGAAGGAATGAAGCTGAAACAAAACTCCAGTATTTTGGTCATCTGATGCAAAGAGCTGACTCAGAAAAGACCCTGATGCTGGGAAAGATTGAGAGCAGAAGGAGAGGAGTGAGTCAGAGAATGAGATGGCTAGATGGCATCACCAATGCAATGGACATGAATGTGGGCAAACTTCGAGAGATGGTGTGGGACAGAAAGGCCTGGCATGCTGTAGTCCATGGGGTCACAAAGAGTTGGACATGATTGGGCAACTGAACAACAACAATCTTGATGTGGATGTCTTTTTATTAAATCTCATTGGACTCCCTGTGCTTCCTGGACTCAAATACTTGTTTCTTCTCCTAGATTAGGAAAGTTTTGATTGTTATGTCTTCAAGTATGTTCTTTGCCCCTTTCTGTCTCTCTTCTCCTGGGAGCTGTATAATATGAATGTAATACACTTGATGTTTTCTCAGCAGTCTATTAAACTCTTCTAGTTTTTTTTTTTTTTTTAATGCTTTTTTTTTTTTTTGGTTTGTTTGTTTTTCTGTTCAGCTTGGATGATTTCCACTACTCTGTCTTCTGGTTTGTTGACCTGTTCCTCTGTATCATTTAATCTGCTGTTGCATTTAGTGCATTTTTAATTTCAGCTATTGCATTCTTCATCTCTGTTTGGTTCTTCTTTATATTTTCCATGTTTTTGTTAAACTGGTCACTATCCATTCTTCTTTTGAGTTAGTTGTGCATTTTTANTTTTTTTTTTTTTTTAATGCTTTTTTTTTTGGTTTGTTTGTTTTTCTGTTCAGCTTGGATGATTTCCACTACTCTGTCTTCTGGTTTGTTGACCTGTTCCTCTGTATCATTTAATCTGCTATTGCATTTAGTGCATTTTTAATTTCAGCTATTGCATTCTTCATCTCTGTTTGGTTCTTCTTTATATTTTCCATGTTTTTGTTAAACTGGTCACTATCCATTCTTCTTTTGAGTTAGTTGTGCATTTTTAAGATCATTGGGGGCTTCCCTGATATCTCAGTTGGTAAAGAATCTGCCTGCAGTGCAGGAGACCTGGGTTCAATCCCTGTGTTGGCAAGATGCCCTGGAGAAGGGAAAGGCTACCCATTCCATTATTCTGACTTGGAGAATTCCATGGACTGTATAGTCCATGGGGTCACAAAGAGTTGTACATGATTGAGTGACTTTCATTTTCACTTTCACTTTCAAAGATCATTAACTTGAATTCTTTATTGGGTAGATTGCTTATTCGTTTTACTTGGCCCTTCTTCTGAAATATCTTGTTCTTTCTTTTTGAAAATGTTTTGTTGTTGCTTAATTTTGCCTGATTTTCTATTTTTCTTCCTAAGTATCAGGTAGGTCATTTATTTTCTCAATCCTGAAGAAGTGTCTTGATGTAGAAAATGTCCTACGGGGTCCAGCGTCACACTCCCCTGTTCATCAGAGCTTTATGCTCTAGAGGTACTCTTTATGTGGGGTGTGTTGGCCCTTCTGTTGTGGTGGGACCAACTTCTCTGGGTGCACAGGTAGGTGCTGTTTGTCCCTGGCCCTGTTTGTTGTCTAATATTTAGATTACCAGCCACTGGTGAGTGGAGCTGGTTCCTGAGGTGGCTGGATGTGGGGCTCAGGGCCTCCCAGAGCCAGCCCACTGGTAGATAGGGTCAGGTCCCAACTTGATTGGATGTATGGTCCTGAAGGATCCAGAGACAGTGCTGACCCATTGGTTTGTGTTGCTTGGTGCTGCGTCATATGGTGGGCAGTGCTAAGTCCCAGGGTGGGCTGGGGTCTTGGTGGGAGTGTGGGTGGGTTTGTGTTCCTGTAAGGCTGGCTGGAAAGTCCTGAGAGTTGTGCAGACAGGCCGGAGTTGGCGCTGGGTTCTGACACTAGTAAGCTAAAAGGAGACCTCTAAAATGGCACTTGCTAGCACCAGTGTCTTATGGTACAATGAGCTTCTGAGAATGACTACTGCCAGCATCTGTGTCCCCAGCGTGAGTCCAATCATCTCCTGCCCTCTCCAAGAGGTTTTCTAAAATCAGCAACTGAGTCTGCTCCAGGCTTCTTTGAATTACTGCTTCTGCCATAGATCTCAGAGCACGTGAGGTTTGTGTGTACACTGTAAGAGCAGAGTCTCCCTTTCCTACATCCTTTTGGCTCTCCAAAAAGCAAATCCCACTGGCTTTTGAAACCAGACATTGGGGGAGCTCATATTTCCAATGCACAACCCCTGGGCTAGGGAGCCTGATGTGGAGCTTAAACATTTCAACCCTTGGAGAGAACCTTAGAAATTGTGATTATCCTCCTGCTTGTGGGTTGTCTACCAGGAAATGTGGATCTTGACTGTGCTATATCTCTGCCTCACCTGTCTGTCTTGTTTTGGTTTCTTCTTTATATTTTTCATTGTGGACATGTTCTGCTAATATTCAGGCTTTCTCACCAATGATTGCTCTGTAAATAGTTGAAATTTTGGGATGTCCGTGGAAGGCCATGTACTGAGGGTCTTCTAACTTGTGTCTTGATCTCTCCCCTATTGAACTCTTTTATATTAAGCAGATTTTGTTTAGTATAACATTTTAGTCACAAATAGGTTTTAACTATATTTTGAGTAATTTGTATTAGATATTAGTTTCTCAAGGATTTATAATACACATCTTAACTTATAAGAGTCTACTTCACGTTTATACTGGCTTAATGTAATTCCCAAGTAAGACAGTAGGCACTGAGAGAGGGCATCTGAGGGCAGACAGACTGAAACCACAAACAGAAAACTAGCCAACCTGAACATATGGTCCACAGCCTTATCTAACTCAGTGAAACTAACCCATGCAATTTTGGGCCCCCCACGACGGGCGGGTCAGGGTGGAGAGGTCTGACAGAATGTGGTCCACTGGAGAAGGGAATGGCAAACCACTTCAGTGTTCTTGCCTTGAGAACCCTATGAACAGTATGAAAAGGCAAAATAATAGGATACTGAAAGATGAACTCCCCAGGTCGGTACATGCCCCAAATGCTACTGAAGGTCAGTGGAGAAATAACTCCAGAAAAAATGAAGGGATGGAGCCAAAGCAAAAACAAAAACAAACAAACAAACAAAAAACAACAACAACAACAAAAAAAACACCCAGTTGTGGATGTGACTGGTGATAGAAGCAAGGGCCGATGCTATAAAGAGCAATATTGCATAGGAAACTGGAATGTTAGGTCCATGAATCAAGGCAAATTGGAAGTGGTCAAACAGGAGATGAAAAGAGTGAATGTCAGCATTCTAGGAATCAGTGAACTAAAATGGACTGGAATGGGTNCAAATGCTACTGAAGGTCAGTGGAGAAATAACTCCAGAAAAAATGAAGGGATGGAGCCAAAGCAAAAACAAAAACAAACAAACAAACAAAAAACAACAACAACAACAACAAAACACCCAGTTGTGGATGTGACTGGTGATAGAAGCAAGGTCCGATGCTATAAAGAGCAATATTGCATAGGAAACTGGAATGTTAGGTCCATGAATCAAGGCAAATTGGAAGTGGTCAAACAGGAGATGAAAAGAGTGAATGTCAGCATTCTAGGAATCAGTGAACTAAAATGGACTGGAATGGGTAAATTTAACTCAGATGACCATTATATCTACTACTGTGGGCAGGAATCCCTCAGAAGAAATGGAGTAGCCATCATAGTCAACAAAAGAGTCCAAAATGCAGTACTTTGATGCAATCTCAAAAAACAAACAAACAAACAAAAACAGAATGATCTCTGTTCGTTTCTAAGGCAAACCATTCAATATCACAGTAATCCAAATCTATGTCCCGACCAGTAATGCTGAAGAAGTTGAAGTTGATTGGTTCTATGAAGACCTACAAGACTTTAAGAACTAACACCCCCAAAAGATGTCCTTTTCATTATAGGGGACTGGGATGCAAAAGTAGGAAGTCCAGAAACACCTGGAGTAATAGGCAAATTTGGCCTTGGAGTACAGAATGAAACAGGGCAAAGGCTAATACAATTTTGCCAAGAGAATGCACTGGTCATTGCAAACACCCTCTTCCAACAACACAGGAGAAAACTCTAAACATGGACATCACCAGGTGGCCAATGCCGAAATCAGATTGATTATATTCTTTGCAGCCAAAGATGGAGAAGCTTTATACCGTCAGCAAAAACAAGACTATGAGCTGACTGTGGCTCAGATCATGAACTCCTTATGGCCAAATTCAGACTTAAATTGAAGAAAGTAGAGAAAACCCCTAGACCATTCAGGGGTGACCTAAATCAAATCCCTTATGATTATACAGCGGAAGTGAGAAATAGATTTAAGGGACTAAATCTGATAGATAGAGTGCCTGATGAACTATGGATGGAGGTTCGTGACAATGTAGAGGAGATAGGGATTAAGTCATACCCAAGAGAAAGGAAGGCAAAAAAGCAAAATGGCTATCTGATGAGGCTTTACAAATAGCTGTGAAAAGAAGAGAAGCAAAAAGCAAAGGAGAAAAGGAAAGATATACCCATTTAAATGCAGAGTTCCAAACAATAGCAAAGGAGAGATAAGAAAGCTTTCCTCAGTGATCAATGAAAAGAAACAGAGGCAAATAATAGAATGGGAAAGACTAGAGATCTCTTCAAGAAAATTAGAGATACCAAGGGAACATTTTATGCAATGATGGGCACAATAAAGGACAGAAATGGCGTGGACCTAACAGAAGCAAAAGATGTTGAGAAGAGGTGTCAAGAATACACAGAAGGACTAAACAAGAAAGATCTTCATAACCTAGATTATCATGATGGTGTGACCGACCACTCACCTAGAGCCAGACATCCGAGAATGCAAAGCCAAGTGGGCCTTAGGAAGCATCACTATGAACAAAGCTAGTGGAGGTGATGGAATTCCAGTTGAGCTATTTCAAATCCTAAAATATGATACTGTGAAAGTCCTGCACTCAATATATCAGCAAATCTGGAAAACTTAGCAGTGGCCACAGAACTGAAAAGTCTGTTTTCATTCCAAATCTAAGAAAGGCAATGTCAAAAAATGCACGATTGCACTCATTTCACATGCTAGTAAAGTAATGCTCAAAATTCTCTAAGCCAGGCTTCAGCAATATGTGAACTGTGAACTTCCAGATGTTCNGTGGAGGTGATGGAATTCCAGTTGAGCTATTTCAAATCCTGGAATATGATGCTGTGAAAGTGCTGCACTCACTATGTCAGCAAATTTAGAAACTCAGCAGTGACCACAGGACTGGAAAACGTCAGTTTTCACTCCAATCCCAAAGAAAGGTAATGCCAAAGAATGCTCAAACTACCACACAATTGCATGCATCTCACAGGATAGTAAAGTAATGCTTCAAATTCTCCAAGCCAGGCTTCAGCAGTATGTGAACCATGAACTTTCAGATGTTCAAGCTGGTTTTAGAAAAGATGGAGGAACCATATATCAAATTGCCTCCATCCGCTGGATCATCAAAAATCAATAGAATTTCAGAAAAACATCAATTTCTGCTTTATTAACTATGCCAAAGCCTTTGACTATGTAGATCACAATAAACTGTAAAAAATTCTGATAGAGATGGGAATACCATACCACCTGACTTGCCTCTTGAGAAACCTGTGTACAGGTCAGGAATTAACAGTTAGAACTGGACATGGAACAACAGACTGCTTCCAAATACGAAAAGGAGTACGTCAAGGCTGTATATTGTCACTCTGCTTATTTAATATATACGTAGAGTACATCATGAGAAACGCTGGGCTGGAGGAAGCACAAACTGGAATCAAGATTGCCGGGAGAAATATCAATAACCTCAGATATGCAGATGACACCACCCTTATGGCAGAAAGTGAAGATGAACTAAAAAGCCTCTTGATGAAAGTGAAAGAGGACAGTGAAAAAGTTGGCTTAAAGCTCAACATTCAGAAAACTAAGATCATAGCATTCGGTCTCACCACTTCATGGGAAATAGATGGGGAAACAGCGGAAACAGTGGCTGAGTTTATTTTTCTGGGCTCCAAAATCACTGCGGATGGTGATTGCAGCCATGAAATTAAAAGATGCTTGCTCCTTGGAAGGAAACTTATGAACAACCGAGACAGCACATTAAAAAGCAGAGACATTACTTTGCCAACAAGGGTCCATAAAGTCAAAGCTATGGTTTTCCAGTGGTCATGTATGGAGTGAGAGTTGAACCATAAAGAAGGCTGAGCACCAAAGAATTGATGCTTTTGAACTCTGGTGTTGGTGAAGTCTTGAGAGTCCATTGGACTGCAAGGAGATCAAAGCAATCAATCCTAAAGGAAATCAATCCTGAGTATTCACTGGAAGGACTGATGCTGAAGCTCCAGTACTTTGACCATGTGATGCAAGGGGCGACTCATTAGAAAAGACCCTGATGTTGGGTAAGATTGAAGGAAGGAAGATAATGGGAAGATAGAAGATGAGATATTTGGAAGGGCATCACAGAATCAATCGGCCTGAATTTGAGCAAGCTCAGGGAGATGGTGAAGGAAAGGGAAGCCTGGTGTGCTGCAGTCCATGGGGTCGCAAAGAGTCTGACACGACTGAGGAACTGACTAACAACAACAAAGGTATTATTATTGTTTTTTAGACACTAAGTCACGTCCTCCTCTTTGCAATCCCATGGACTGTAGCACCTGCCCATGTAGGGGACATGGGTTCAATCCCTAGGTCAGAAAGATTCCCTGAAGAAGGAAATGTCAACCCAATCCAGTATTCTTGCCTGGGTAAATCCCAAGGACAGAGGAGTTAGTGGGCTACAGTCCATGGGGTCACGAAGAATCAGACATGACTTAGCAACTATACAACAAGCTGTGTTCAAATATTTAAGCTGTATAATTGGCTCAGAGGGTAAAGTATTTGCCTGTAATGCAGGAGAATCAAGTTTAATCCCTGGGTCGGGAAGATCCCTTGGAGAAGGGAATAGCTACCCTCTCCAGTATTCTTGCATGGAATATTCCGTGGAGAGAGAAGACTGGCAGGCTATAGATGATGGAGTTGCAAAGAGTCAGACACAACTGAGCAACTAACACTTTCACTACTCTCAATGTGATAATTTAATGTACATACGGAATAAAATGATTATCATTACAAAATTAACACATCTCTCATCTCATATAGTTTGTGTGTGGACAGGGGAGTACTTGAGATGCACTCTCTCAGCAAATTTCAAGTATACAATACAGAATTGATGACTATAATCACTGTGCTCTACATTAGAAATCCAGAACTTATTTAATCTATACTGAAAGCATGTACCTTTGACCAATATTTCCCCATAATCCCTACCCCTCAGTCTGTGGCATTCACCATTCTCCTCTCAGGTGCTCTGAGTCTTACCTATTTAGGGTTTCATACATAAGAATCACCCAGTATTTGCCTTTCTTGACTGACTTAACTTCACTTAGTATGATGTCCTTCAGATTATCATTGTTCTCACACATGGAAGAATTTCTTTTTTTTTTTTTTTCTTTTTCACTACTGAATGCTATTTCATTGTGTATTTGTAATAGTTTATTTATATATGTACATATTCAGCAGTGGCCACAGGACTGGAAAAGGTCAGTTTTCATTCCAATCCCAAAGAAAGGCAATGCCAAAAAAAGCTCAAACTACTGCACAATTGCACTCATCTCACATACTAGTAAAGTAATGCTCAAAGTCCTCCAAGCCAGGCTTCAGCAATACGTGAACTGTGAACTTCCAGATGTTCAAGTTAGTTTTAGAAAAGGCAGAGGAACCAGAGATCAAATTGCCAACATCTGCTGGATCACAGAAAAAGCAAGAGAGCTCTAGAAAAACATCTATCTCTGCTTTATTAACTATGCCAAAGCCTTNAGTGATGCCATCCAGCCATCTCATCCTCTGTCGTCCCCTTCTCCTCCTGCCCCCAATCCCTCCCAGCATCAGAGTCTTTTCCAATGAGTCAACTCTTTTCATGAGGTGGTCAAAGTACTGGAGTTTCAGCTTTAGCATCATTCCTTCCAAAGAAATCCCAGGGCTGATCTTCAGAATGGACTGGTGACCAACCTAGACAGCATACTGAAAAGCAGAGACATTACTTTGCCAACAAATGTCCATTTAGTCAAGGCTATGGTTTTTCCAGTGGTCATGTATGGATGTGAGAGTTGGACTCTAAAGGAAGCTGAGCACCGAAGAGTTGATGCTTTTGAACAGTGGTGTTGGTGAAGACTCTTGAGAATCCCTTGAACTTCAAGGAGATCCATCCAGTCCATCCTAAAGGAGATCAGCCCTGAGTGTTCTTTGGAAGGACTGATGCTAAAGCTGAAACTCCAGTACTTTGGCCACCTGATGTGAAGAGCTGACTTATTTGAGAAGACCCTGATGCTGGAAAAGATTTGAGGGCAGGAGGAGAAAGGGACAACAGAGGATGAGATGGTTGGATGGCATCACCAACTCAAGCTACATGAATTTGGATAAACCCTGGGAGTTGGTGTTGGACAGGGAGGCCTGATGTGCTGTGGTTCATGGAGTCGCGAAGAGTCAGACACCACTGAGTGACTGAACTGAACTGAATGTACTTCCTATAATGGGGCTTCATTTGTGGCTCAGCAGTGAAGAATCCTTCTGCCAATTTAGAATATGCATATTCCATCCCTGTGTTAGGAAGATCCCTGGAGAAGGAAATGGCAATGTAGTCTAGTATTCTTGCCTAGAAAATCCCACGATCAGAGGAGCCTGGCAGGCTATAGTCTTTAGGGTTTCAAAGAGTTGGACACTACTTAGGGACTGAACAACAACAATTTCCTATAATATATGGAAATTTTATTGGCCCCATTTCCTTCTTACATTTTGTACTATTATTGTCATATATAATACATTTATATTTTTACAAACTGAAAATATAATTATAAATATTTGCTTATATAATATATATATACTTTAAGAAAGCTAAAGAGGTAAAAGCGCATATATGTGCTTATAGTTTGTTATGGGGATTTTCTTATTTACCCTTTCTGTTTCCCTTTTTTTCTTCTATCTAATGTCAGTTTACTTCAACATAGCTTTGTTCTTGTATCCCTTCTTCATAGTATTATTATCAAATATATTACATTTCTCTGTTATATACTCAGTAATATACTCATATATATGTTGTGTTACACAGTTGTTTTTTAAATAAATCAGGAAAATAAAGGAGAAAACCTATGCAATTGTACCGTATTTTATAATGAAAGGTTGTTGCTGAACCATGAAAGACACTGGGATTCTTGGCCTTCGGAAGAGAAAAATTCAATCTCAGGCCAAAGACGAGGCTTGATCGCTCAGAGCTTTTGTATAATAAAGTTTTATTAAAAAGAGATAGAGAAAGCTTCTGACATAGACATCAGAAGGGGGTAGAAAGAAATACTCCCTTGCTAGTGTTAGCAATGGAGTTACATACCTTTTGATTAGTTATTACAATGAATCAAAAGAATGTCTGGAGGTTGTAAAGATCTTACTAGACCCACTCCCATAATTTACATTTTAAAATAACAGGATTAGCCAGAAGGTTTTCAGGAAGGAGAAACTGTCCTCAAGCAGGATACATTGTTGTTGTATGATCCCTAGTACAAAGCTTAAACTGAGTTGTATAATTGACTAAGCCTAAGGAATAGAGACAAAAAAGTTTGTCTTTTCCTCCTCCTTGAGAATTCCGGCCCCCTCTCTCCTTGGGGACCCCCGGACTTCTTATCAGCCTGCCTAGGAATTGACTCTCTCAATAAGTACTTACACAATTACTTTTAATGGCACTCTGTTTTTTCTCGTGGCTTTGAATTACTATCTTTCACTTGTTTTCAGTCTGAAGAACTTCTTTTAATATTTCTTTTAAGGTAGATCTACTTGCAACAGAGTCTCTTTTTTTCCTTATCTGGGAACAGCTTTTTCTCACTCTCAGTTTTGAAAAATAGTTTTGCTAGACATAACAGTCTATGTGTGACAATTTTTGCTTTCAGTGTGTTGGATATGTCATCCCACTGCCTTCAGACTTCTGTTCCTTATGAGCAGTCAGTTTGATGTTACGATTCCTTTTCTCTTGTTCCTTTCAAGATTTTCTCTTTGTTTTTCAACATTTTGTCTGTGATTGGTCTGGGTGTTGCACCCTTGGCACTTATTTTACCTATAGCTTGGTGAGGTTCTTGGTTGTAGTACATGCTTATTTTTCATCAGTTTTGGGGAAATTTTAGCCTTTATTTCCTTAATTGTTAGTCTCTCTTGCTTTCCTCTCCTTGTGGTAGTCCTATTACATACATGTACATTGGTGTTTTTAATGGTCTTCCACATTTCTCTTGAGGATCTGGTGATTTTTCTTTTTTTTTTTTTTTTTGTTTTTGTTCTTTTCATGTCTTTTAAAAATATATTACTGAAGTATAGTTGATTTACAATGTTGTGTATATATATATGCTGCTAAGTCACTTCAGTCGTGCCCGACTTTGTGCGACCCCATAGATGGCAGCCCACCAGGCTCCCCCNTTTTTTTTTTTTTTGTTATTTTCATGTCTTTTTAAAATATATTACTGAAGTATAGTTGATTTACAATGTTGTGTATATATATATGCTGCTAAGTCACTTCAGTCGTGCCCGACTTTGTGCGACCCCATAGATGGCAGCCCACCAGGCTCCCCTGTCCCTGGGATTCTCCAGACAAGAACACTGGAGTGGGTTTCCATTTCCTTCTCCAATACAGGAAAGGAAAAATTGAAAGTGAAGTTGCTCAGTCATGTCTGACCCTCAGCGACCCCATGGACTGCAGCCCACCAGGCTCCTCCATCCATGGGATTTTCCAGGCAAGAGTACTGGAATGGGGTGCCATTGCCTTCTCCAGTGTATGTATGTGCATATATATATATATTCCCTTTCATACTTTATTCCATTATGGTTTATTACAAGGCACTGAATATAGTTCCTTGTTGTATACTGTAGGATCTTGTTGTTCATCCATGTTATATTATGGCAGTTTGCATCTGCCAGTTCCAAACTATCAATCAAACCCTCCTTCACTCCTCCCGCTGGCAACCACAGGTCTGTTCTTTATATCTGTGAGTCTGTTTCCATTTCATAGATGAGTTCATTTGTGTTATATTTTAGATTCTAAATGTAAGTAATATCATATGATATTTGCCTTTGTTTTCTTTTTCCTGATTTACTTCACTTAGTATGATAATCTCGAGGTCTATTTATGTTGCTGCAAGATGGCATAATGTTATTCTTTTGTATGGCTGAGTAATAGCCTTTTATATACATAAACCACATTTTCTTTATTCATTCATCTTTTGATGAACATTTAGGCTGTTTCCATGTCTTGGCTGTTACAAATAGTGCTGCTGAGAATATATGAAGCATGTGTCCTTTTGAATGATAGTTTTATCTGGGTATATGCCCAGGAGTGGGATTGCTGGATGATATGGCAACACTAATTTTAGTTTATTGAGGAGCCTACATACTGTTTTCCATAGTGGCTGTACCAAATTACATTCCCACCAAGCGTGTAGGAGGGTTTCCTCTCCTCTACACCCTCTCCTGCATTTGTTATTTGTAGGCTTTTAAAAAATAATATATTTATTTATTTATTTTTGACTGTGCTAGGTTTTCATGGCTGAGTGGGCTTCTCTCTAGTTGTGGTGAGCAGGAGGCTACTCTTTTAATGTGGTGAGCATATTTCTCACTGCGGGGGGCTTACCTTGCTGCTGAGCGCAGGATCCAGGGTGCACAGGCTTTGGTCGTTGTGGCACATGAGCTCAGTAGTTTTGGCCCCTGGTCTCTAGAGCACAGGCTCAATAGCTGTAGTGAACAGGTTTAGTTGCTCTGTGGCATGTGGGATTTTTCCAGCCCAGGAATCAGACCCATGTTTCTTGCATTGGAAGGCAGTTTTTTTTTGTTTGTTTTTTTTTTTAACCACTGAGCCACCAGGGAACCCCCTATTTGTAGACTTTTTAATAGTGGTCATTCTAACTGGTGTAAAGTGGTACCTCATTGTAGTTTTGATTTGCCCTTCTTAATAATTAATGATGATGAGCAACTTTTCATGTGTCTATTGGCTCTGTATGTATTCCTCAGAGAAATGTCTATTTGGGTCTTCTGCCCATGTTTCAGTTGGGTTGTTTGGGCTTTTCTTTTTTTGTTGTTGTTGTTGACTTGTATAAGCTATTTGTATATTTTGGAAATTAAGTCCTTGTAGGTCACATTGTTTGCAAATGTTTTCTCCCAGTCCATAGATTGTCTTTTCATCCCATTTATGACTTTCTTTGCTGTGCAGAAGCTTATAAGTTTGATTAGGTTCCATTTGTTTATTTTTGCTTTTATTTTTATTACCTTGGGAGACTGAACTAAGAAAACTTTGGTACTATTTATGTCAGAGAATGTTTTTCATATGTTTTCTTCTAGGACTTTTATGGTGTCATATCTTAAATTTAATCTTCAAGCCATTTTGAGTTTATTTTTGCTTATGATATGAGAGTGCATTATAACTTCATTGATTTGTGGCTCTCCAACTTTCCCAACATCACTTACTGGAGAGACTGTCTTTGCCCTGTTATATATTCTTGCCTGAAGTTGTTGGTGTTTCTCCCACCAGTCTTGATTCCAGCTTGTAACTCATTCAGCCCAGCATTTCTCAAGATATGCTCAGCACATAGGTTAAGTAAACAGTGTGACAATAAACAGCCCTGCCATACACCTTTCTCAATACTGAACCAAACAGTTGTTCCACATACAGGGTTCTAACTGTTGCTTCTTGACCCGCATACTGGTCTCTCAGGAGACACCTTACTTATAAGTAAGATGGTCTGCCTGTCAATAACTTCAGAGATGCGAATACCACTATAATGGCAGAAAGTGAATAGGAACTAAATAACCTTTTGCTAAGGGTGAAGGAGGAGACTGAAAAAGCTGGCTTAAAACTAAATATTAAAAAAGCAAAGATCATGGCATCTGGTCCCATTACTTCATGGGAAACAGAAGGGGAAAGGTGGAAGTAATGATATATTTCCTCTTCTTGGACTCTAAAATCACTACAGATGATGACTGTAGCCATGAAATCAGAAGATGGTTGATTCTTGACAGGAAAGCTGTAACAAACCTAGACAGTATGTTGAAAAGCAGAAATACCACTCTGCTGACAAAGGCCCATATAGTCAAGGGTATGGTCTTCCCAGTGGTCACATATGGGTGTGAGAGTTGGATTGTAAAGAAGGCAGAGTGCCAAAGAATTAATGCCTTCAAACTGTGGTACTGGAGAAGACTCCTGAGAGACCCTTGGACAGCAAGATCAAAGCAGTCAATCTTAAGGGAAATCAACCCTGAATACCTGTTGGAAGGATTGATGCTGAAGCTGAAGCTCAAGTATGTTTGTTGGTCATCTGACGTAGACAGCTGACCAATTTGAGAAGTCCCTGATGCTAAGACTGAGGACAGAAGGAGAAGAGAGCGTCAGAGGATGAGATGGCTGGATAGCATCAGTGATGCAATGGAAATGAACCTGGACAAACTTCAGGAAATGGTGAAGGACAGGGAGGCCTGACATGCTGCAGTCCATGGTGTCACAAAGAGTTGGGCACAGCTGGATGACTGAACAACAATATTCGTACCTCCTTTGTCAAAGACTGATTTACTATAGGTGTGCGGGTGTATTTATGGGCTTTCTATTCTGTTCCATTGATCCATATGTCTGTTTATGTGCCAATACCATGCTGTTTTGATCACTATAGCTTTGTAATATTGTCTGAAGTCTGGGAGGGTTATGTATCCTGCTTTGTTCTTTTTATTCAGGGTTACTTGGGCAATTCTTGATCTTATATGATTCTATATAAATTTTAGGATTATTTGTTCTAGCTCTGTGAAAAATGTCATGGACAATTTGATAGGGCTTGCATCAAGTCAGTAGACTCTGTGTAGTATGGCCATCTTAACAATATTAATTCTTTCAATCCAACTGCATAGGATATCTTTCCCTTTCTTTGAATCATCTTTAGTTTCTTTTATTAATGCTTCATAGTTCTCAGCTTATGAGTCTTTCACTTCCTTAGTGAGGTGTATTCCTATTATATTTTTGATGCAATTTTAAAAGGGATTATTTGCTTACATTCTTTTTCTGATATATTATTGTTAGTGTAAAAAATGCAGCTGATTTCTGTATGTTAATCTTGTATCCTGCTACCTTACTGAATTGTTTATCAGTTCTAGAAGTTTTATGTGGGAGCCTCTGTTATATTTTTTCCTTAATTTCTTATTCTCTGTCTTAGATTACCTAATCTCAATGGATGTATCTTCAAGTTATTTGATATTTTTAAATTTTNAAATGCAGCTGATTTCTGTATGTTAATCTTGTATCCTGCTACCTTACTGAATTGTTTATCAGTTCTAGAAGTTTTATGTGGGAGCCTCTGTTATATTTTTTCCTTAATTTCTTATTCTCTGTCTTAGATTACCTAATCTCAATGGATGTATCTTCAAGTTATTTGATATTTTTAAATTTTTCCAGTTCAGCTCTGTTGTTGAGCCATTCTAGTGGTTTTCATTTCACTTACTGTATGTTTCAACTACAGAAATTTAATTTGGTTCCTCTTAATAATTGCTATTCCATTATTGATGTTCAATATTTTATGAGATGTAAAAGAGATACATCATTTTAATTCTTTAAGTTTTGTTTCCTTCAGTTCTTTGAATGCATTTGTAATGTCTGCTTTGAAATTTTTTTTTTTTTTTCTGCTCAGTCCACTATCTGGACAATTTCAAAGACATATGTTATTGCTCATTTTTTCCTTTGTTTATAAGCCACACATTTTCTTGTTTGTTATCATGTTCCATTATTTTTGTTGAAAACTGGATATTTTTGATAATATATTGTGGGTTATTTGTTTAGTGACTTGAGAAAAAAAAATGATTCTGTAAAGTGTGTTTACCCTGCAGTCTGTAGCCTCTTATATGTTGCTCATGTTGTCACCCCACTTTTTTTTTCTTAAGCCTGGTCCCTTCTAGGTCAGCATAAATCACTTACTGGTCAGAGGTCATACTTAAGCCTCCTTAGCCAGTTAACTTTTTGTTGAATGTGCTTGTCTGGTTTGGAGACTAACATTTCATGGATGTTTATATTTATTCCCATGTTCAGCCAGGAATAATAGCTTGAAGTTTCTTTCTCTGATCATTCCTAAGAGAATGCAGCCTTGGGCATGCACATAGTCTTTGAGATTTCCAAGGATGGCTGTGATATTATTTAAAAACTTGGTTTCTGAGGAGTCACCCCTGGTTAGAGTAGCTTATTCTGTCAGTGTTCAGTCAGAGGTTGTGTTTTAGCCCCTTTACTGTGAAACTTCGGATACTATTGATCTGTGTGAGCCTTGCGGTATATTTTCAAGTCTTGTTCTGACTATTGTTGGGCAAGCTCAGCCTAGTAGTATATATGCTTTCCAAACCCTAGAGTTGTCTATGATTCCAGGAGGGCTTTTATTGGCCATCTCTTTCCCTGGTTCTCTTTACTAGCTTCTGGCTATCTTGTTATTTTGTTAGTATGAGAGCTACTGGTGTCTTATCCTTGAAGCTTGCAATAAAGTCATTGTGTTCTTTTCCCACTTTTACAGCCCTGAAAGGTGGATTTTTTAGATTGGAATTTTTTTTTTCCTTTTATTTGTTTACTAATAATATCTACCACTCCATTGTGAGTGAAGTAACACGTTGAGGCTCAGATAGCTAAAGCTATATTCAGAATTCAGTAATTAACAATTCCAGAGCAGATTGGTCGACATTACTCTTGACTTTGAGGCAAGATACACTTAGCATGAACAATCTTAATTTAAAATGTTATCAGGACTCTATAACACTATGTGGAACTCAACTCTTTTTGTGAATAAAAGCCTAGGCCACAGCTTGTATATTCAGCTGAGGAAAAAATTTAAGAAGCTGAAAAATTATTCCTCACTTCATTATCTAAAGACTTATTTAGGAAAGATTCCCTGAGGTAGGCAGAATTGATAGGAGTAATAAAGCCTCTTCCTGGCTCCATGATTTTCAGCCTTTAGTATGCACACCTTCTCTCAGCTATTCAAGCACTAATGTAGGTGAAGGGGTGTAGCAGGTAATTAAACTCCCTAGTCAACTGGCTTTAAACTGGGGAGATTATCCTAAAGTGAGTCTGATCTGATCAGTAAGTCCTTTAGTAAAGTGAAGTGGTAGGATTTCCTTTCATTTTAAAGGCTATAATAATATTCTATTAATGCATATACCAAATTTTCTTTATCCATTTTATCCATTCATCTGTTGACAGGCATTGAGGTGGTCTAAATGCCACCTGCCATTGGAGATAGCAGGTAATGCCATCATGCTATAAATGCCATTATGGAGATAGCTGTTGTGAATAATGCTGCAGTGAGCATAGGAGTGCACGTATCTCTTCAACATCCTGATTTCAACTCTAGGACATATATTCAGAAATGGGATTGCTGGCTTATATGAAACTGCCTTTTTTAACTTTGTGAGGAACTTCCACATAGTTCTGCACCATTTTTCTTTTCAATGAATAGCATTTTAAAATCCCAGTTTCTTTATAAACTTACCAACACTTTTTTTTTTTTTAATGTGTAATAGCTGTTTAACTAGTTTGAGATATTTTCACACCACGGTTTTAGTTTGCATTTCCCTGAAGACTAGTGAGGTTGGGCACATTTCTGTACACCTGTTGGTTATATGTATGTCTTTCTTGAAGAGATATCTATTCTAGGCCTTCACCTACTTTTTAGTCTTTTTTTTTTTTTTTTTTTACTATTGAGTTGTAGGAGTTCCTTATATGTTTTGAAATTAACCCCTTATCAAGGGTATGATTTGTGAATATTTTCCTCTCATTCTATAGGTTGCCTTTTCACTCTGTTGATTGTTTTCTTTGCTGTTCAGAGCTTTACAGTTTGATGTAGTCCCACTTGTATATGTTTTATTTTATTGTATTTTCTTTTGGTGTTATACCCAAAAACTCATTGTCATAAGGCTTTCTTCCTGTTTTCCTCTAGAGATTTTAGAGTTTTAGATTTATGTTTAAGTCTTTAATACATTTTAGCTGATATTGTGTGTGGTATCAAATAAGGGTTCAATTTCATTCTTGCACATGTGAATTTTCAGCATTCTTGGCACCATTCAACAAATGGATGAAGCTAAAGGACATTATGCTAAGTGAAATAAGGCAGTCGCAGAGGGATAAACACTGCCACTTATATGAATATCTAAAAAACTCAAGTTTAGAGAAACAAAGGTAGGATAGTATTTGCCGGGGGGTGGGGGAGAAGGGGGAATTAGGGATTTGCCAGTCAACGGGTGTAAAGTTTCAATTATTCAAGGTGGATAAGTTGTAGGTGTCAGCTATACAGTATTATAGCTGCCATTTATAATACTGTATGTGCACTTAAAAATCTGTCAAGAGAGTAGAACTTATGTTAAATATTCTTACCATAATAATAAATAATATGTAGATATATATATAGACAGACAGCTGGATGAGTAAACAAATAAATGTGTAGATAGATAGGCAGAGACACAGAATAAAATGAGGTATAAGAGAGAGATTCCCCTGTGTTGGTCTAAGAGAAAAACTGGAATATGCCATGAATTCTGCCAATGGATTTGGAAGAGGTCCTCAAGCCTCAGATAAGAAATGCATCCCCTGCTTATACCTTATTGGAACAGTTGAAGACCTGAGCAAAAGATTCAGCCAGCACTTGCCTGGATTCCTGACCCTGGGAACAGCGAAACAGTACATTTGTATTGTTTTAAACTATTAAAATTGTGGAAATGTGTTGGCACAGTCACATAATGTAATTTACTCTCTTTTTGTCTGTAACTGAATCCTTACCTCTGCTGTGCCAGATTGCTAAAGGCAGTATTGTCCTCCTGCATTTCCTAACACTGCTGCTATAGTCCTACTGATTTAAAAGTAGCCCCTTGCCTGCAGAGAACTTGCTCACCTAAATAAAAATTGCCACAAGCCTGTGAATAAAGCCTTCCTAAAGTGTAGAAAACTACCACAATTCCCACATGCTAATCTAAGGCTGAAAACCTCAGTCAAACCTCAACCAGAAGATGCTCAGACCTTGGAAAATGTACAAATCTTAGACCTAATAATACAATTAAAAAAAAAAAAAGATCTGTACAATTCTTAAAAACTGAGTTATCAGTTTTAAGCATGGTTATCACCATATGTGTATACATATTTGCATGCATACATGTGTGTATCAGCAAATTTGTTTGGAAAGAAGTAACCACTGAATATGTAATTAGGCAATAATTCCTAATCTGGTGATCAGATACTTTATTTACATTACAGAAGAGTATCCATTAGATTTTTAAATGATCTCTGAAGAATTTCATTTTACTCAGGTTACGTATAAAAACATCATTTGGCAGATGAATCCTTTGAACATTCCTGTAATGTGAAAATATACACAGTTTATTTAGGAAAAAATAGTCCAATGGTAGTATTTAAATACGTTGTCCATACATTATCAAGCTTTAGAAAAATTAAAATATATGAAACAAAATTCTATACTTTAGAAATTTATGATACTCTCTTTTCCTTAATAAGCTTAACATTACTAACTACTAAGCTACTATAACAAAGAAATCCAAAAATATAGAAACAAAGAAAGTAGATTGATTTCTTATCTCTCTGAGATTATAAGGCAGTCTGTAGTCCTAAATACGTGACTTCCATCCTTGGCACAAAAGATGCTGTTTCAGTACTTACTGTCTGCCACAATCAGGAAATAAGGAGAAGGTAAGGGACCACAAATATAATTCCTTTTATGGATGTGCCTATAAATGACATTCTTTATTTCTAGTTATGCCCTGTTGGCTAGAACTTAGTCACCCGGGTACACCAACTGTGGAGAAAACTGGGAACATATCCTGTACATGATAACCATATGCTCTGCTAAAACTTAGGAGCTCTAAAATTAAAGAATGAGATAATGGATGGATATTGGACTGTTAATATTTGTCTTTAGCTCTTTCCTAATCTTTCTACATACAGTAACTTTTTGTGTTGCCATCTCCTATTTTCAGGGGCTGTATTCCAAAATTACTTTTCAAGAATATACAAGCCATTTATTATTTCAAAAATAAATTAGAGTGCAAAGTTTAAAAATTCTGCTCTTCAAAGAAAACTATAAAAAAGAGTGAAAATACAAACTACAGACTGAATGAAAATATGTATGTCATATATCTGATAATTTACATCGATAATATGTAAAGAATTCTCAAGACTTAATAATAAGAAAATAGAAAACCCAAATTTGTAAAAAATGAGCAAAAATTTTAGCAGACATATTACAAGGGATGCACAGATCTCTATCATACACACACACAAAATTCTCAGCATCATTATTCATTAAAGAAAGGCAAATTTACCACAGTGATATACCACCACACCTATTAAAATGGCTAAAATTAAAATTATTAACTATAATGCTGATTAAGATGTGGAGGAACTGGAACACTCATACACTGCTACTAGGAATGTAAATGGTATAACTATCACTTTGAAATGTTTAGAAATGTTTAAATACCAAAATAATTATTCAGTACAAAAAGCCAGACCTCACCACCTGCCAAAATAGTATCTCCTCATTCCATGATTTCATTTGTTTAAAATTTTAGAA
Source organism: Oreotragus oreotragus (assembly GCA_006410675.1). NCBI lineage: Eukaryota > Metazoa > Chordata > Mammalia > Artiodactyla > Bovidae > Oreotragus > Oreotragus oreotragus. The sequence continues at coordinate 337,556 of SJYX01001563.1, read as the reverse complement.
AACCCAAACTAATCTTTAGTGATAGAAACCAGATCAGTTGCATTTTGAGGATGGAAAAATGCTATGGAGAAGTAGAAAGGGAATTACAAGGAATCACAGGGAAATTGTTGGAATTGATAGATATGTTTATTATACTGATTGGGATCATTTTATAGGTGTATCCATATAATGACACATTAAATTGTATGCTTGAAGTATGCAAAGTTTGTTGTATATCATTTATGCTCACAAATTTTAATAAATGAAGAATAACAGATTCAAGAGTATTATTGGGTTTAGACATGACAGAGAAGGGTGCAAGCTACCGTTTGGATATGGAATAGTCCATAGTCCTGTGTACTCCTTTGAGTCGGTATTATGAATGTGAATGTCATCTGTCATTTGTGTCTCAGTTGGAAAACCCTGGAACTTCCGTTTGAGTTTTGTGCTTGGACTAAGGATTGTAGAGCAAGACGTGGTCCTTGTGCTACAGAACTCTTACAAAAATTGCAGGCAATGCCACTCTCCTCAGTGTACATCTCAATTAAATTGTGAATTCCTCAAGGAACACAGTATTCTAGACTCATAAAATATTGGAAATAAGATCAATTTAGGTTTATGTAGTCCAGCCTAACTATTTTCAGAAATAGAATTGAACTTACACAATAGCACACAGAAATATATTGGCAGAGTTGGGATTAAACCTACCTCTCCTGGCTCCCTGCCCAAAGTTTTCTCCATTACATCATTTCTCTTACTGAACACTAGACTCTGAGCAAAGTCAGTGATCAATAAATTTGCTTAACAACTGCTGATTGGAGTTGACAAAAAGCACAGAAGAGTCTCTTCACAATTACATTCTTTTCTGATTAAGCAACAAATAGTTCACAAGAATAAGAAATAGGGGAAAATTCTGAATCTTCCTGTTTATTTCTTCTTTTCCTCGTTAAACAGAGATATATTTACATGTAAGTGCTATAAAGTAAACAAACAATAAAGAGCCAGTACCTACAAAAAATAAGAAAAAATAGTTGACACTTTGATGGGAAAAAATTTAGAAATGACTGCTAAAATGTCAATTTATGAATTAAGACTCTTAGTAGAGGTTAAATTAATCTGGTTCACAGTCAGTGGGAGACCTTTGAGAGACTCCATGCTATTTATAGAAAGGCTCTGAAGCTATGCTGTTCATTTATATCAGGTAACAAAATTATTACTGCAACAGAAGCACTTTGTAGGATCTACGGCACTTGGCAGAAAAGAGTATTGATTCCAAGCCAAGGAAATGACAGTACAGTGTAGCTGCTGCTGGATTGTAGAAGGAAAAATAAGAGAATAGATAATAACAGATGCATGTGGGCAGTGAGAAAAAGTGCAATCAGTTCAGATTAATTACGAGCCCAATATGTGTGCAGAGACAAATTTTGAAGAAATTCAAGATAAAAGAGAGTAAGCAGGTAAGATGGCTGTAGGGAATTTATATTCAGACAAAAAAGACTACATTCACATCAGTTAGGATACAGGGCCTGTCACAAGAGGGACATCATGAATGACTCTGTAAGCAGAAAGAGGTAATCACAGGCCCTGGCACATGGAGACACATTGAATCTGCTCAAGGGAGTAATTTCGAGTTCTTGTCATCATGTGATGTTCATTTTTCTTAAGCCTTATTGAGAAATGCATTATGGTAAGCAGGAGTACTGATGACTTATTAAGGAAGCAAGTGCTGAAAAATATTAATAAAAACAAACTATAGTTTCCAACTGAGTCACACTATCAATCCCAAAGTCACATATGTAATAAATTCACCATTACAGATTATAGTACATAATTACAAATATAAAGAAAACAAAACCAACAAAATCACTTTGTCCTAAATGGATATCATAAAACCCATCCATTCTGATCATCAGAGATGCCCTCACCAGATTTTATTGAAACAAGTTTGTGTTCTCGAACAGCAAATATATAGTAGAAAGTTTAGAGGGAAGGAACTGCTATCAAAAGGTTATCAGATGAAAAATATTTGTAAACCCATAAAGATCAGGGGGTTTCATAAAACCAGAGACAAAATAAATCTTAATCAGAGGTCAATCTATGTAGAAACATACACTTCTGCACCTCGATTGATCATGATACAAACACATTCTATGATGTAAGATGATTTACATTTAGAGTGATGCCTCAAAAATCACTGAAAGAATGAAAAATCATCTTCAGTACACTCTACCACAAAAACATGAAAGTGAGAAATACAGTATGGAAATGCCTCCATGCAAAAGTATTAAAATGTAAAAAAAAATTACTGCCTTGATTATAGAAGCAACCTGGAAAATTCCCTTTTGTGAAACATTTCACTGGTTATGAGGCATTTTCTAGACAAGCCACAGTAAACTCACTGGTAAAGGTAAGAGATATATATTTGGCATATGAGTTTTGCTTGGAAATGAGAGCAGTCCAACTAAAATGAATAAAGAATTTTTCAGTTAGTTTATCCACCTAAAAAGCCTAGTGTATTCAAATATAGCTGGATAGAGGTACATAAAGTGCCAGGAATCTACTGTTCTTTATCTCTTAATTCCATTTCTTTGTGTTTTTTTTTTTTAACCACTTTAATTTGAAAATCTTATTAACTTACAGAAAATTCAGAAGACTATTACAAAGAGTTCACATATATCCTTTATTTAGCTTTCCCTAACATTAACCATTAGATAGCCATAATGCAATTGTCTAACTGGGAAATAAACATTGAAACAATACTATTATGTAAACTATAGACCATATTTGAATTTTACTAGGGCTTTATTTGGGGCTTTTCTCAGACAGGAAAGAATCTGCCTACAATGTGGGAGACCCAGATTCGATCCCTGGGTCAGAAAGATTCCCTGGAGAAGGGAATGGCAGCCCATTTCAGTATTCTTATTTGGAAAATTCCATGGACAGAGGAACCTGATAGGCTACAGTCCATGGGGTCACAAAGAGTTGGATTTCCCCAAAAGTTTTTTTTTTCCCTCTTCCAAGATCCAGTCCAGACAGCTCCCATGCATTTAGTTGCTTTGTCACTTCAGTCTCTTCCTATTGTAAAAATTCCATTCTTTCCTTGCTTTCATTACCTTGATAATTTTGATGAATACTGGTCACTCAATTTTATAGATAAGTCTCAATTTTTCTTTGAGTTTTTCTAGTATTCCTTATCTAGTGATTAGGTTGAGGTCATGCAATTTTGGCAATAATACTATAGAAGTAATGACTTTTTTCTCCTCCAAGTGCATCATATTGAAGGAACACAATGCCACTATATCTTATTTCTGAAGCTGTTCACCTTGATCGCTTGATTAATGTTTCCTCTGCCAGGTTTTCCCATTAGTTAAGATTTCTCTCTTTGTGATTGATAAATAACTTCGAAGAGCCAGTTTTGAGACTATGTAAGCAACTTGTTTCTCCTCAAACTTTCCCCCAATGATTTTATCACTTTTCGGTAGGTATTGTCTGGAAAAATCATTCTGTGATGTCTGCCACATCTGTGCTTCTTCACTAGCTTCAGTCTCAAAGGGACAGTGCTAAAGAAATAGCGACTACAAGTTGCTTTTGGTGACATCCAACCAGCTCAGCAATCCCGAGGAAAGAAGCAGTTCCTCCAGTAGCAACAAAACACCGGGTGCCACCGGTAGTTTCCTTCTTTTAGATCATATATTCATTGCTGAATTGATACCTCAGAATAGCCAAGGGAAGGCCCCTGTCACAGACCAGGCCTGGGTCATGCTCCCACACCTGCAGTTGGAGGATGGGTTGGGTTGTCCCACTATACCCACAGGAAGTGAGAATAGAGGAGAGGAGGTTCTCCAAGAGAGTATATTGTTACCAGAAGAGATGGTAGATGCTGCGGAGGCACCATCAGGATACCTGCCACACTAAGATATAGCCAATTTTTCTTGATATGTTTTGAGATCCAAGTTTGTGAAAGACAGTTTCTAAACCCATCAATATAAAAGTGCTTAAAAATATAAGCACTTAAATTTATCTTGTTCATCACAATATGGAAGACTGCAAATTCTTGGTCATCGATTTCAGTGTTTTCCAACACTTACAGTTGCTGTAGTATAAGATTTCCTTCTCTGAAAAATCATTCTGTGATGTCTGCCACATCTGTGCTTCTTCACTAGCTTCAGTCTCAAAGGGACAGTGCTAAAGAAATAGCGACTACAAGTTGCTTTTGGTGACATCCAACCAGCTCAGCAATCCCGAGGAAAGAAGCAGTTCCTCCAGTAGCAACAAAACACCGGGTGCCACCGGTAGTTTCCTTCTTTTAGATCATATATTCATTGCTGAATTGATACCTCAGAATAGCCAAGGGAAGGCCCCTGTCACAGACCAGGCCTGGGTCATGCTCCCACACCTGCAGTTGGAGGATGGGTTGGGTTGTCCCACTATACCCACAGGAAGTGAGAATAGAGGAGAGGAGGTTCTCCAAGAGAGTATATTGTTACCAGAAGAGATGGTAGATGCTGCGGAGGCACCATCAGGATACCTGCCACACTAAGATATAGCCAATTTTTCTTGATATGTTTTGAGATCCAAGTTTGTGAAAGACAGTTTCTAAACCCATCAATATAAAAGTGCTTAAAAATATAAGCACTTAAATTTATCTTGTTCATCACAATATGGAAGACTGCAAATTCTTGGTCATCGATTTCAGTGTTTTCCAACACTTACAGTTGCTGTAGTATAAGATTTCCTTCTCTGTCCTTAATATAAATAGGAAAAATAACCATACTTCTACAGTTGACATAGAGTACTTGACATAATACATGACACATAGGTAACTGCTCAAAAATAGCATGGTTGTTATTATGCTTATTACCATTATTAAATACTCAACTTGACAATATTTATGTAGTGTCTGTTATACACGAGATACAACTAGGTTTAAGACTCAAAGATGAATAAGAAACTGTTCTGACTTTAAGAAACACAGAGACTAGTGTGGAGGATAAAATATGCACAAAACTCTACCAGGCAGGATGTTACAAGTTTCCATAATAGGAATAAGTGCTATGCATATAGTATATGTTTATGTTTTTTTATATTAAGTCCTTACTTCTTCTCTTCTTCAGGCAATACAAAAACAGAAAATAAAGGAATGCATTTTCAAACAGCTTTTTCTTAAAAGATTAGTCTCTCTACACATACTTAACCTTTCAGATATAAATTGGATATCACATTAACCAGCAACTGAATAGAGTGAAGAACAATTGACTTTATTGTTATTAATATCTTAGATAGAAAGACTTAAAGATCACAACAAGTAATCTAGTCAGAATGTTATTTTTCAGCATTTAATGTTAGAGCTCTTCATGCATGACAAAAGACCTCTGCATTTTTTCCCCTATACATGAAGAAAATCAGATTATTTGATTTGTTCGACAGAAGGCTTTGTGATTTAGAAACCACTTTTGAACTAAATGACCAGACTGTTGCTAAGCAACTGTGTAAAACAGTTCTTAAGTACAAAAGACACAGCTAAAATACAGCATTGTAAGGTCTAAGTAGTATGTCTGACATTTTAGTACAATCAATAAAATATTTTCAAAATAAATATTTTCCATATTCTCTTTCATAAATCAATTATATATGTGTGTGACTGTGTGTATTCAGATAAAGTAAATAGATTGAATGTGAAATTGAAAGCAAAATCTCAACCCAATTGTGTGAATTTACAATAATAATTTTTCAGGTCTGTTTGGCCCTGTTAGCTTGCCACGACATAAAATTTTTCTAAATATTTTTAGAAACTCTTGAAGCTTCTACACAGAGTATTATTCAGATGTTCTGGATCAATGACTGATCTGCAAATAGATTTTACATTTTACAGATCTTATTTCTGGAAAAATACCAAAATAAGAAAGTATTACCTGACTTGACAATATATATTCCAATTTAGAAATTATTATATAATAAATGTAATTTTATTGTGAGAAAGTTACTAAAAATTCAGAAATGTATTACTTAGTAAATGTAGATTTTCATTACTAACACTACAGAGGACAGAAATATACTTGTTATTTCTTAAACAGAAAGACAAGATGCACTTTTCCTATAAAGCTGTGACAAGTGGTAAGCCTGATCCTTTGAAACCAGAGAAAGAAGCCCTTGGATTGCTTTCCTATGAAAATACTGCTTTACTTTTATAGAAGTAGCTCTATGATTAGGTAAACTTGGCAACTGATAAAGCCAATACTGTGAGGAGCTAAATTAATCACTTACCTCATTATGCCTGCCCCCTGTGGTCCTAACTAGAGATTGTCAAACACTTAGCTATTACAAGTGAGCCATTTCTGTTTCATTCACATTAAGAACATTCCTTTCACAAAAGTCATATGGACAGAGCGAAAACAAGGACTTACCCTGGAAGGCAAAGGTCTTTGAATAATTTCCCTGCTAAGCTACTTTCTGTAAGACTGAGTCCTAGGGGATATTCACTTCAGTTCATTTCAGTTGCTCACTAATTCCAACTCTTTGTGACCACATGGACTACAGCAAGCCAGGCTTCCCTGCCCATCACCAACTACGGGAGTTTACTCAAACTCAGGTCCATGGAGTCGGTGATGCCATCCAATCATCTCATCCTCTGTCATCCCCTTCTTCTCCTACCCTCGATCTTTCCCAGCATCAGGGTCTTTTCCAATGAGTCACTTCTTCACATCAGGTGGCCAAAGTACTGGAATTTCATCTTCAACATCAGTCCTTCCAATGAACATTCAGGACTGATTTCCTTTAAGATGGACTGGTTGGATCTCCTTGCAGTCCAAGGGACTCTCAAGAGTCTTCTCCAACACCGCAGTTCAAAGGCATCAATTCTTCTGCACTCAACTTTCTTAAAAGTCAAACATCAATGCATGACTACTGGAAAAACCATAGCTTTCACTAGATGGACATTTGTTGGCAAAGTAATGTCTCTGCTTTTTAATATCCTGCTTAGTTTGGTCATAATTTTTCTTCCAATGAGCAAGTGTCTTTTAATTTCATGGCTACAGTCACCATCAGCAGTAATTTTGTACCCCCCCCAAATAAAATCTGTCACTGTTTCCACTGTTTCCCCATCTATTTGACATGAAGTGATGGAACCTGATGCCATGATCTTAGTTGTCTGAATGTTGAGTTTTAAGCCAAAGTTTTCACTCTCCTCTTCACTTTCATCAAGAGGCTCTTTAGTTTTTCTTCACTTTCTGCCATAAGGGTGGTATCATCTGCATATCTGAGGTTAGTGATATTTCTCACAGCAATCTTGATTCCAGCTTGTGCTTCATCAAGCCCAGTGTTTCTCATGATGTACTCTGTATACAATTTAAAAAGTAGGGTGACAATATACAGCCTTGTCGTACTCCTTTCCTGATTTGGAATCAGTCTGTTGTTCCAGGTCCACTTCTAACGGTTGCTTCTTGACCTGCATACAGATTTCTCAGGAGGCATGTCAGGTGGTCTGGTATTCCCATCTCTTGAAGAATTTTCCACAGTTTACTGTGACCCACAGAGTAAAAGGCTTTGGCATAGTCAATAAAGCAGAAATAGATGTTTTTCTGGAACCCTGCTGCTTTTTTGATGATGGCTTGGAGAATTTTGAGCATTACTTTACTAGCATGTGCTACTGCTGCTGCTAAGTCACTTCAGTCATGTCCGACTCTTAGCAACCCCATTTGACTGCAGCCTACCAAGTTCCTCCACCCATGGGACTTTCCAGGCAAGAGTACTGGAGTGAGGTGCCATTGCCTTCTCTGTGCTAGCATGTGAGATGAGTGTAATTGTGTATAGTCTGAGCATTCCTTGGCATTGCCTTTCTTAGGGATTGAAATGAAAACTGACCTTTTCCAGTCCTGTGGCCACTGGTGAGTTTTCCAAATTTGCTGGCATATTGAGTGCAGCACTTTCACAGCATCATCTATTAGAATTGAAATAGCTCAACTGGAATTCCATCACCTCCACTAGCTTTGTTCATAGTCATGCTTCCTAAGGCCCACTTGACTTCACATTCCAGGATGTCTGGCTCTAGGTGAGTGATCACACCATCATGATTATCATGAAGATCTTTTTTGTACAGTTCTGTGTATTCTTGCTACCTCTTCTTAATATTTTCTGCTTCTGTTAGGTCCATACCATTTCTGTCCTTTATCGAGTCCATCTTTGCATGATATGTTCCTTTGGTATCTAACTTTCTTGAAGAGATTGCCAGTCTTTCCCATTCTATTGTTTTCCTCTATTTCTTTGCACTGATCACTGAGGAAGGCTTTCTTATGTCTCCCTGCTTTTCTTTGGAGCTCTGCATTCAAGTGGATATATCTTTCCTTTTCTCCTTTGCCTTTTAGCTGTTTGTAAGGCCTCCTCAGACAGCCATTTTGCCTTTTTGCATTTCTTTTTCTTGGGGGTGATCTTGATCATTGCCCCTGTACATTGTCATGAACCTCTGTCCATAGTTCTTCAGACACTCTGTCTATCAGATCTAATCCCTTGAATATATTTCTCAGTTCTACTATATAGTCATAAGGGATTTGATTCAGGTCATACCAGAATGGTCTAAGAGTTTTCCCTACTTTCTTCAATTTAAGTCTGAATTTGGCAATAAAGAGTTCATGATCTGAGCCCCAGTCAGCTCCCAGTCTTGTTTTTGCTCTCTATAGAGCTTCTCCATCTTTGGCTGCAAAGTATATAATCAGTCTGATTTTGGTGTTGACCATCTCGTGATGTCCATGTGTAGAGTCTTCTCTTGTGTTGTTGGAAGAGGCTCTTTGGTATGACCAGTGCATTCTTGGCAAAACTCTATTAGCCTTTGCCCTGCTTCATTCCGTACTCCAAGGCCAAATTTGCCTTTTACTCCAGGTATTTCTTGACTTCCTACTTTTGCATTCCAGTCCCCTATAATGAAAAGGACATCTTTTTTTAGGTGCTAGTTCTAGAAGGTCTTGTAGGTCTTCATAGAACCATCACTGGAGGTTATCTGGAAGTTATTTATTATCTTGTCAATATCGTTCCACATTAGAACATATTATAGAAATAGTCTATAGCATGTAACTTATGAGGGTAATAAAACACTTCAACTTTTTTATCAAGGTCCCATTTCTGTAGGCCTTGAATTCAGTTTGAACTGGATTTGTTTCATGTACACTGTTTCCTTTATTTGTTCTTATGTTTTGGGCTTCCTTCATATCTCAGTTGGTAAAGAATCCACCTACAAGGCAGGAGACCCCAGTCGATTCCTGGGTTGGGAAGATCCACTGGAGAAGGGATAGGATACCCACTCCAGTATTCTTCAGCTTCCTTTGTTGCTCAGCTGGTAAAGAATCTCCCTCAATGTGGGAGACCTGGGTTCAACCCCTGGGTTGGGAAGACCCCCTGGAGAAGGGATACCTACTCTAGTATTCTGGTCTGGAGAATTCCATGGGCTATGTAGTCCTTGGGGGCCCCAAAGAGTCAGACACAACTGAGTGACTTTCATTTTCACTTTTCTTTGTATTTCCAACTTGTTATACACAGTATGACAATTCTCATTTTTGCTTACCATATTATTAAGATTTATTTTCACAGTGTGTTTCAACTGAATAAAATGACAGCTACTCTGGACAGTTTTTCCTCTCATATGCTATTGTTCTTGATGATGCAGATAGTAATGAAATTAGAGCAGACACACAAGCCTAAAAGCACATCAAAAGGTGTAACAGATATTTAACCTTGACACCTACAGTGAAACTTTGGTAAGGATCCTTTAGTCTATAACCTTCTTCAGGGTGGAACTATCATCTATCTTTTTCATTGTTTTATTTCCACCATATACTAAACACCCAGTAGCTGCAAAATAAAATTTAAGAACTTATCTACTGGCTCAGACATGGCATGTCCAAATATGTAGAAAATTGTTTTCTTATGTATTCAAGATTTTAAAATATATCAGATTTATGTTTATTTACACTTGATCTTTAAAAAATGAATCACAGAAAAAGATATTCAAACCATTCTAAATTCTAGTATGGGCAATCACAGCAAAATGTCTTTTTGATGGCAAAAAACATTCTTGCAGAAATACCATATTATTTGTGTTTTTCACAATTTATTAGAAGCTCTAATGACTCAAGTAGTATATTAATCATGTGTTATAGTATATTATGACAGCAAATTTGGAAAACTCAGCAGCAGACAGGACTGGAAAAGGTCAGGTTTCATTCCAATCCCAAAGAAAGGCAATGCCAAAGAAGTCTCAAACTACCACACAATTGCACTCATCTCACATGCTAGTGAAGGAATGCTCAAATTATTCAAGCCAGGCTTTAGCAACACGTGAGCCATGAACTTCCTGATGTTCAAGCTGGTTTTAGAAAAGGCAGAGGAACCAGAGATCAAATTGCCAACATCTGCTGGATCATGGAAAAAGGAAGAGAGTTCCAGAAAAACATCTATTTCTGCCTTATTGACTATGCCAAAGCCTTTGACTGTGTGGATCACAATAAACTGTGGAAAATTCTGAAAGAGATGGGAATACCAGACCACCTGATCTGCCTCTTGAGAAATCTGTATGCAGGTCAGGAAGCAACAGTTAGAACTGGACATGGAACAACAGACTGGTTCCAAATAGGATAAGGAGTACGTCAAGGCTGTATATTGTCAACATGCTTATTTAACTTATATGCAGAGTATGTCATAAGAGATGCTGGGCTGGATGAAGGACAGCTGGATTCAAGATTGCCGGGAGAAATATCAATAACCTCAGATATGCAGATGACACCACCCTTATGGCAGAAAGTGAAGAGGAGCTAAAAAGCCTCTTGATGAAAGTGAAAGAGGAGAGTGAAAAAGTTGGCTTAAAGCTCAACATTCAGAAAACAAAGATCATGGCATCTGGTCCCATCACTTTATGGGAAATAGACAGGGAAACAGTGGAAACAGTGTCCGACTTTATTTGGGGGGGACTCCAAAATCACTGCAGATGGTGACTGCAGCCAGGAAATTGAAAGATGCTTACTCCTTGGAAGGAATGCTATGATCAAACTAGACAGCTTATTAAAAAGCAGAGACATTACTTTGCCAAAAAAGGTCCATCTAGTCAATTCTGTGGTTTTTCCAATGAGAGTATGGATGTGAGAGTTGGACTGTGAAGAAAGCTGAGCGCTGAAGAATTGATGCTTTTGAACTGTGATGTTGGAGAAGACTCTTGAGAGTCCGTTGGACTTCAGGGAGANAAGCTCAACATTCAGAAAATGAAGATCATGGCATCTGGTCCCATCACTTCATGGGAAATAGATGGGGAAACAGTATCAGACTTTATTTTTTGGGGCTCCAGAATCACTGCAAATGGTGACTGCCGCCATGAAGTTAAAAGGCACTTACTCCTTGGAGGGAAAGTTATGACCAACCTAGATAGCATATTGAAAAGGAGAGATATTACTTTGCCAGCAAAGGTCCGTCTAGTCAAGGCTATGGTTTTTCCTGTGGTCATGTATGGATGTGAGAGTTGGACTGTGAAGAAAGCTGAGCGCTGAAGAATTGATGCTTTTGAACTGTGGTGTTGGAGAAGCCACATGAGAGTCCCTTGGACTGCAAGGAGTTCCAACCAGTCCATCCTAAAGGAGATCAGTCCTGGGTGTTCATTGGAAGGACTGATGCTGAGGCTGAAACTCCAATACTCTGGCCACCTCATGCGAAGAGCTGACTCATTGGAAAAGACCCTAATGCTGGGAAGGATTGGGGTCAGGAGGAGAAGGGGACGACAGAGGATGAGATGGCTGGATGGCATCACCGACTCGATGGACGTGAACTCTGGGAGTTGGTGATGACAGGGAGGCCTAATGTGCTGTGATTCACGGGGTCGCAAAGAGTCAGACACGACTGAGGGACTGAACTGAACTGAATATTCCACTGTACATATCCATCACAACTTCTTTATGCATTCGTCTGTTGATGAATATCTCGGTTGCTTCCATGTCGTGGCTGTTGTTAAAAGTGCCGCTATGAAATTGTGTGACATCCCAAAGAACCACCGCAGATGCTGGTACCATGAACAGTGTAGAGAAGGCATGCATGGACTTGAAGTGCCAATACGATCAGTGCTTCCTTCCAGGGTAGACGGCTCCAGGGACCCATGCACTGACCTTTTCAAGAGATAGCAGAAGTGTTTTCAGAAAGCAATAGAGGCAAAAGAGATTCCTATTAGAAGGACTGGAGTTCATGGGCCATTGCAAAGAAAAATGATAGCTCTTTTGGACCTTGACAGTCACCTTGAAAATGGACTCCTCAAATCAGGAAACTGAAGACCCTAGATTTTGTCAATTAAAGCTGTGAAGATAGCATCGATTTCATGGATTCAGGAGGGTGGACTTTCCTCACCTCCTTGATATTTTTCTCTTACTTGTAAAAGATGATGAACCATCACTCTTTGCATTGAGATTTTTAGCTTTGGCATCATAGCAGGAACCCAGTGTGCTAGATAATGGGGTTATTTTAGATTATGGTTACTATACTTGATCTGGGGTCAATTTTAATTTTATCTTGTATCTAAGTGCTGAAGAGCTTGTTGGGATGACCAAGGTTGCCTGAGTTCTGCTATGAAGGACATTACATATCCTTCCTGGAGTTATTGTTCATGTAAGCAGCTGGTTAGGATCTCTCTTTTCTCTCAGGGAGTGAGTGCTTTGCAAGGTGTTCCCAGCACAACAGTTCCGATAAATGCTTGGGAGCTCAGTTTTATTTTTATATAGTAACTTAACTGTTAAGATTGCTGGTAAACTGGGTTAGCCAAAAGGAAGACAACGTTTAACAGTTCCCTACCTTAACAAGAGGTGTCAGATCTCAGGTTAAGATGTGAAAGCTTCAAGAACGTTGTAATGAACATCATTACAGAGCTCATGGTGTAGTTCAAGGATTAAGGTCCTCAGAGTGGCTATGGAAGAAGATTCTAAATTACAAAGATTCGCTGTTACCAGCTTTCAATGTAAGTCAATGAGTTAAGTCAACTTGTGTATCACAAAAATGCCAAAATGCTGCATCTGGTTAAATGGAGGAAGAAAAGTTTGCTTCATTTGCCTTGCTTACCCACCCTGCCCTGTAATGCCTATAATCATCAAAATGGAATAAATTGTAACATTTAGTTTCTATCATTATTTGTCCCTGGAACTCAACACTTTATGGAACAACTATTACCCTGTAATCCCACACATCCCACGTCTACACTGGGGGAAGCTTTATGTAATTTATAATTTTATAAATTTTAATTTATAAAAATGAAGATTTATCTAAGCTAGGTAGTATGGTAGAGCAAATGGAAACTTCACTGAGGGTTCTAAACTTTCCACAATAAGCCACTTCGTCAAATGTTTATATGATGGTACCCAAAAATGTCGGGATCAGATGAGCACTTACACACTGTATCTTGAGTGATGTGGTGCAGTTTTTTAAATGTGCCTGTACAGTGTGAAACTTGTTTTACAGAAGGCCTAGATTCTATTACCTCTTCTCCATTTTACCAATAAATAACTTCTTTTTCTTTTAATGTGGCCAGTCCTTAGTGTCATTGCAATACATTCTGCATTTATATTTTGACAAGTTAAGATCCATTATACAAAAGATATTTGGAACCCAGCTGAGGTAGACCAGGCAAAAAGCTGGAGTTAAGTATATCTGTTCTGAAATAAGCCTGGCCACAAGACAATCAAAATCTTGTAGCATTTTGAATCTCACCACAAAACTAGCTGGTTGAGCCTTGAGAATAAAACAAATTTTAATGTAATTGTTAGTGAGGGAATAATTTTTTCTGATTGTTTCTCATGCAGTCTTGACTTTATTCTGCCCATGAAATGACTTCAAGTAAGTATCTCAGCTACTTCAAACACTTTAAATTTTGAAGAGGAAATCTTAATTGATCTTTAAGGGTGATTTTGTAATTATTACTGTTGTTACTCCTAATTTTTACAGCTACAAGAAGTTTTCAATTCCAGAAACAGATAAGGCCAGTACTATAGGCTAAAAATAAAAGGAAATTATGAAAACCATAAGAAAAGAAAATGATACTGAAAAACAATGAAGAATTAAACTCACAATCTAAAATTATATGACAAGTGAAAATAGTTTTCAAAAGTAAGCATTAAATAGAGATATTGTCTAATAAATAGTGAGAGAATTCATTGGCAGCAGACATACATTAAACGATATACTAAAGTGTATCCTCTGAGTGGACTCCCCAGGTGGTGCTAGTGGTAAAGAGCCCACCCGCCAGTGCAGAAGACAGGCAAGAGGCCCGTTGGATCCCTGGGAAGGGAAGATCTTCTGGAGGAGGATACTGCAAGCCACTCCAGTATTCTTGCCTGGAGAATCCCATGGTCAGAGGAGCCTGGCAAGCTGTCGTCTATAGGGCCGCAAAGAGTTGTGCATGACTGAAGAGACTGAGCACACACATCCTTTGAGTAGAATGAAAATGACCCTAAACAGAAGCGCAAGGAGAAGATTATCTTATAGAAATGTAAATAGGGAAAAGTAAGTCACTGGAAAGTAGGGGGAAAGAAGTGAATATTCATGATGTGAGCAATACTGGTAATATAATGTGGGGTCTAAAATATATATATGTGCTTCGCTGGTGGCTCAGACAATATAGCGTCTGCCTGCAGTGCTGGAGACCCGGGTTCAATCCCTGGGTCGGGAAGATCCCCTGGAGAAGGAAATGGCAACCCACTCCAGTATTCTTGCCTGGAAAATCCCATAATCAGAGGAGCCTGGTAGGCTACAGTCCATGGGATAGCAAAGAGTCTGATACGACTGAGTGACTTCTNCCTGGGTCGGGAAGATCCCCTGGAGAAGGAAATGGCAACCCACTCCAGTATTCTTGCCTGGAAAATCCCATAATCAGAGGAGCCTGGTAGGCTACAGTCCATGGGATAGCAAAGAGTCTGATACGACTGAGTGACTTCTCTTTCTAAAATATATGTATAATTAAAACACCCAACAGCAACAGCAACAGCAAAAAGGACTGAATAGAGAAAATGGAATTTAATTGTCCTTAATTCCTCACATTTTCTGAGAGATGGACAAATTGTTAGTTTACAGTAGACACTAATGATTCAAGGACTCATGTTGTAATCCCTAAAAGAAAAGAAAAATGACTGGCAACTATTAAGCTAATAAGTGGGATAATGAAATAATAACTGAAAAAAAAATGATTAAAAGAAAAGAAGACAACAAAACAGAAAAAAAGAAGAACAGATAGGGCAAATCAAAAATAATAGAAAAGTAGTAGGTTTAAACTTAAAAATATCAGTAATAAATTTCTGTAAACAGACTACATATTTCAGATTTGATGAAAATAAAAAATGCACATTTAATCTGAGTCACACCATAAACATGTAGAGAAGTTAAAAATAAAGGAGTTGAAAAAGATATTATCAAATACTAACCAAAAATAGCATATTGAAAAGCAGAAACATTACTTTGCCAACAAAGGTCCATTAGTCAAGGCTATGGTTTTTCCAGTGATCATGTATGGATGTGAGGGTTGGACTGTGAAGAAAGCTGAGTGCCAAAGAACTGATGCTTTTGAACTGTGGTGTTGGAGAAGACTCCTGAGAGTCCCTTGGACTGCAAGGAGATCCAACCAGTCCATTCTAAAGGAGATCAGCTCTGGGTGTTCTTTGGAAGAAATGATACTAAAGCTGCAATTCCAGTACTTTGGCTACCTCATGCGAAGAGTTGACTCACTGGAAAAGACTCTGATGCTGGGAGGGATTGGGGGCAGGAGGAAAAGGGGACGACAGAGGATGAGATGGCTGGATGGCATCACCGACTCAATGGACGTGAATTTGAGTGAACTCCAGGAGTTCGTGATGGACAAAGAAGCCTGGCGTGCTGTGATTCATGGGGTTGCAAAGAGTTGGACACGACTAAGCGACTGAACTGAACTGAACTGAACCAAAAATATTATCAAATATTAACCAAATATTACCTGATGTTATTCTATTAACTTCATGCAAGTAGACTTCAAGGCAAAAAGAGTATATATTTATTATAAATAATAAATAAAAATTATAACAATTATAACTCTATTTGTACCTAATAACACAGTCTCAATATATAGAATAAAATGTGGCACAACTACAGTCAATAGTTGAGGAATTTAGAATTTTCTCTAAATAATTGATAAGAAAAGCAGACAAAAGGCAGTCACATAGNCGTGATGGACAAAGAAGCCTGGCGTGCTGTGATTCATGGGGTTGCAAAGAGTTGGACACGACTAAGCGACTGAACTGAACTGAACTGAACCAAAAATATTATCAAATATTAACCAAATATTACCTGATGTTATTCTATTAACTTCATGCAAGTAGACTTCAAGGCAAAAAGAGTATATATTTATTATAAATAATAAATAAAAATTATAACAATTATAACTCTATTTGTACCTAATAACACAGTCTCAATATATAGAATAAAATGTGGCACAACTACAGTCAATAGTTGAGGAATTTAGAATTTTCTCTAAATAATTGATAAGAAAAGCAGACAAAAGGCAGTCACATAGAGATAATTTGAACTATATAGTTAGCAAACTTGATCTTAATTTTCAAAGTATTAAATAATACAGAGTATGTTTATGGGAAAAATACAGCATAGTATTCTTACAAAAATAATGTAAAACTCTCAAATGTTTGCATATTAACCAATATATTTATACTTCTAAAATAACCAGTGGGTCGATGAATAAATTACAGTGTAAACTACAAGATATTTTGAATGGCATACAGAAAAATATAGCATATGAAAACTAGTATATGCAGCTGAAACTGAGCTAAGAGAAAAACTTTTAATTTTATAGGCATGTACTAGAAAAGAAGACTATATATTATAAATTTCAAATGAATAATATGAAAATAGCATAACTGAACATAATACTAGGTAAATTTGTAAAAATAACATTAAAGTAAACAAAAAGAGAACAGAAAGAAGAATACAAATTAACAAATAAACCCCAAAAATATAATAGAAAATATTAAAAAGCTGAAAAAATTTAATGAAATGTTAAGCATTATAGCAGATTGATCAAGAAAACTTTCAACTGACCAATTATGGTGAAAATAGGACATCATTATTGATACTGATATTAGGTAATAAGAAAATGTTAAAAAATATTTTTGACCAACAAATTAGCAATTTAAATGAAATGAGCAAATTCATAAGATTATAATTTACTAAAACAGAGACAAAAATGAGAAAATCTCAATATAATTTTGTAATTTTAAAACATCTCACAAGAAATTTTTCCAGGTGCAAATGGCTTGAGAAGTAAAATTTCTCAAACATTTGTAAAAGGAAAAATATTATATAAGGAACAAATGAAGGTAAAGTAAAATATTTTTCTTTTTCTTAATTGATCTAAAAGATAATTGTTTGCTGAACATATAATAATAGCAATGTACTGGATAATTATAGCACATAGATAAGTAAAACAAGTGACAACAATGGCATCAGAAATAGAAAAGAGGAACTAAGAATCTTCTCTTATAAAGTATCTGCTTTATAGGTAAGTGGTATAGTGTTGTTTAGATGGTAGACTTTGATGAACTTGAAATGGATACTGTAAACACTAGAGCAATCATTAAATAATTTAGTATAATAGACTTGCTAAGAGAGGAGATAAATGAGATCATATAAAATAATTAACCAGAAAAAATTTTAATTACACTAAGTCAAAAAAAGAGGGGAAAAAAGAAAAAAGGTCAATCCAACTATATTAACAATCACTTTAAATGTGAATGGTCTAAACACATTGAAGAGGATAAAATGTCACAGTGAATAAAAAAGAGGACACAGCAGTATGTTGTTTTGACAAGAAGCTAATTTTAAATATGAAGACTCAATAGGTTGTTAGGTGAAGATAAACCATGCTGCTGCTGCTGCTGCTGCTGCTAAGTCGCTTCAGTCGTGTCCGACTCTGTGCGACCCCAGAGATGGCAGCCTACCAGGCTCTTCTGTCCCTGGGATTCTCCAGGCAAGAACACCGGAGTGGGTTGCCATTTCTTTCTCCAATGCATGAGAGTGAAAAGCGAAAGTGAAGTTGCTCAGTTGTGTCCGACTTCGCGATCCCATGGACTGCAGCCCACCAGGCTCCTCCGTCCATGGGATTTTCCAAGCAAGAGTATTGGCGTGGAGTGCCATTGCCTTCTCCGATACTATGCTACCTATAATCAAATGAAAGCTGGAGTAGTTTTATTAATTTCATACAAAACAGACTTCAAACCAAAGAAGAAGAAAGAGGACTGAGATCAATAGACCAGAAGAGAGGACACAAATAGGCCACAACTGGCAAATGTACAAAACCAATTCCATAGTGAAAGAGTAGCTTTTTGATAAATGGTGCTGGACGTCCATATGTGAAAAAAAGGTAAGGAAAATAAAAAGTAACCTAGATAAAACTTACACCTTTCACAAAAGTTAAGTCGAAATGAAACATAGATCAAAATGTAAAATGTAAAGCTATAAAACTTTTAGAAAAAGAATAGAAGAAAATCCACTTGATGGATTTTTAGATACAATACCACACACACAATCCATAAGTAAAATTTCAAAAGTGATCAATTGGGCTTTATTAATATTAAAACCTTCTCTTTCGAAGATGTTAGGAGAGTGAAATACAAACCACATATTTGGATATAATGCTTGCAGAACACTTAACTGATGAAGGGCTTATTTGAAAATGTACAAAGATCTCTTAAAAATAAACAATAAGAAAACAAACAAGCCAGTAGAAATGAGCAAAAGATCTGAACAGACACCTCTTCAAAGAAGAGATATAGATGGCAAATAATCACATGAAAAGATGCTCAACATAATTTGTGATTAGAGAATTTCAAATTAGAACGATGAAATATTACTACACATCCATTAGGTAGGCTAAACATTAAAAATAAAAACAAAGCCTGACAATATCAGGCTTTGTCTGATACTGTAGCATCAATTGCTGCTACAAATGCAAAGAAATAGAGGCTTTCATTTAGTGCTGGTAGAAGTGCAAAATAGACTATCAATGTCGGAAGACAGTTTGTTAAATTCTTATCAGGCTAAACTTAATCTTATAATATGAGCCAGAAATTGCACTCCTAGACTTATTCTTACTTCATTTGAAGAGTTATACCTATACCAAAATCTGCTCAGAAATATTTAGAGCAGATATATTCATTCATCCTGAAATCAATCAAGATATTCTTCAATAGGTGAAAAGATAAATTGTGATACATCCATACAATTGAATACTATTCAATGGTAAAAGTAAATAGCCTACTGAATCATAAAAAGACATCTAAGAACCTTAAATTTTGATTGCTATGTGAAGCCAGCCTGAAAAGGCTACATACTATATCGTTCCAATTAAATGACATTCTGAAAAAGAAAAAAACTATAGAAAGAATAAAAATATCAGTGCTTGTAAGGGGCTTAAGGAGAGGAGGAGATGGATGAATAGCTGACATACGGTGATTTTTAAGTCAGTTAAATTAGCCTGTGTAGATAACATAATATCACATGCTCATCAAAACTCATAGAACTTTACAGCATATAACACGACCTTTAAGGTATGTTTTTTTTTTTTTAATTTTAGGAAGTTGAAGGATCCCAGGAAAGAGTGCAGACTGTGACAAGAGAATGTAACTGTATTACAAATACATAAAACAGTCTCCCTAAAGGGTTTAGGGGAAAACAAAAGGAATTGCACATCACATTATACTCTAGTTAATAAAGTTGTTTTTAATGAAAGTTAGAGTTATCAATTCCTATAGTGTTATACGTATACTGGATGCTGGATGGTAGAAGCTAAATTTCTCACTGTTGGCCTGAGAGTTTATAAATAAGCAGGTTACAGAGACTAGAATTATCAATATTTTAATGAATTTTATTTGCAGACATTAATATAAACTCATTTAGCTTAACTTATAAATATAGACGGTTACAAATAGAACTATTTATAAATATTATATATTCATTGGTTCATATATTCCCTCGGTCTTTCAACTGATGACATGTACAACTTTGTAGAAGGACACAGATTATTGAAACCAACAGAAAAGAAATAGAAAATATGAATAGCCTGATAGCTATTAGAGGAATTGAAACTGTAATTTGAAAGTTTCATCCATGTAAGACCCTAGTTTTTATGGCTTTGCAGTTAAGTCCTATACAAACATTTCCATAAAATAGGAGGAAATACTTGCTTACTCATTTTAAGAAATCAGCTTTACGCTAATACCAAAGCCAGACTAAAACATTACAAAGAAAAAAAAAAAGAGAGAGAAAGAGAAGAATCTGAAAGACCAGACTTCTTCAGAAATATAGATGCAAAAATACTATTAAAAATATTAGCAACTTGAGCCAAACAATATATAAAAACCACACCAAAGGGAGTTTTGCTCAGAAATGCAAGATGGAAGATTAGACATTGAATCAATCAAATTAATGATATAAGATGAATGAGAAAAGACTGTTATTAAATAGGTACAGAGATAGCACTGACAATACCATTCATGACAAAAATTCTCCTCAAATTAAAAATCGAAGACACTTTCTTTAACTTGATGAAGGGCAATTTCCAAGAGAAATAGAAAGTAGCTTCATACTTAATGATAAAAAGAGAAACTGACAAAACTGCACTAGTTATGAAAGAGGATTTGAAGAAAACAAGAAAACTTTTTTGTTTTGATTCCTGCTTGTGAATTGACACAATTAACTTCTACTGCAGGTAAGGTTAAATGAGCACTTTATTCACTTCAATGGGAATGTAAATTGGGTAGACTCCGGCAGGCAGTTGGTGATGGATAGGGAGGCCTGGCGTGCTACAGTTCATGGGGTTGCAAAGAGTCAGACACGACTGAGCGACTGAACTGAACTGAACTGAAATTGGTGTAAATTCAGGAAACCAACTCCACAACATGTTCAAGGAGCTTTAAAATGATCATGTCCTGTGACTTAGAATTTTCAGTTCCTGGAATCTACTAGAGAATCTTATCAAACATGCAGGTAAATATTTATGTGTAAGAAAGTTCACTGAATAATTTTTTCCCCCATAGAANGTAAAACTCTCAAATGTTTGCATATTAACCAATATATTTATACTTCTAAAATAACCAGTGGGTCGATGAATAAATTACAGTGTAAACTACAAGATATTTTGAATGGCATACAGAAAAATATAGCATATGAAAACTAGTATATGCAGCTGAAACTGAGCTAAGAGAAAAACTTTTAATTTTATAGGCATGTACTAGAAAAGAAGACTATATATTATAAATTTCAAATGAATAATATGAAAATAGCATAACTGAACATAATACTAGGTAAATTTGTAAAAATAACATTAAAGTAAACAAAAAGAGAACAGAAAGAAGAATACAAATTAACAAATAAACCCCAAAAATATAATAGAAAATATTAAAAAGCTGAAAAAATTTAATGAAATGTTAAGCATTATAGCAGATTGATCAAGAAAACTTTCAACTGACCAATTATGGTGAAAATAGGACATCATTATTGATACTGATATTAGGTAATAAGAAAATGTTAAAAAATATTTTTGACCAACAAATTAGCAATTTAAATGAAATGAGCAAATTCATAAGATTATAATTTACTAAAACAGAGACAAAAATGAGAAAATCTCAATATAATTTTGTAATTTTAAAACATCTCACAAGAAATTTTTCCAGGTGCAAATGGCTTGAGAAGTAAAATTTCTCAAACATTTGTAAAAGGAAAAATATTATATAAGGAACAAATGAAGGTAAAGTAAAATATTTTTCTTTTTCTTAATTGATCTAAAAGATAATTGTTTGCTGAACATATAATAATAGCAATGTACTGGATAATTATAGCACATAGATAAGTAAAACAAGTGACAACAATGGCATCAGAAATAGAAAAGAGGAACTAAGAATCTTCTCTTATAAAGTATCTGCTTTATAGGTAAGTGGTATAGTGTTGTTTAGATGGTAGACTTTGATGAACTTGAAATGGATACTGTAAACACTAGAGCAATCATTAAATAATTTAGTATAATAGACTTGCTAAGAGAGGAGATAAATGAGATCATATAAAATAATTAACCAGAAAAAATTTTAATTACACTAAGTCAAAAAAAGAGGGGAAAAAAGAAAAAAGGTCAATCCAACTATATTAACAATCACTTTAAATGTGAATGGTCTAAACACATTGAAGAGGATAAAATGTCACAGTGAATAAAAAAGAGGACACAGCAGTATGTTGTTTTGACAAGAAGCTAATTTTAAATATGAAGACTCAATAGGTTGTTAGGTGAAGATAAACCATGCTGCTGCTGCTGCTGCTGCTGCTAAGTCGCTTCAGTCGTGTCCGACTCTGTGCGACCCCAGAGATGGCAGCCTACCAGGCTCTTCTGTCCCTGGGATTCTCCAGGCAAGAACACCGGAGTGGGTTGCCATTTCTTTCTCCAATGCATGAGAGTGAAAAGCGAAAGTGAAGTTGCTCAGTTGTGTCCGACTTCGCGATCCCATGGACTGCAGCCCACCAGGCTCCTCCGTCCATGGGATTTTCCAAGCAAGAGTATTGGCGTGGAGTGCCATTGCCTTCTCCGATACTATGCTACCTATAATCAAATGAAAGCTGGAGTAGTTTTATTAATTTCATACAAAACAGACTTCAAACCAAAGAAGAAGAAAGAGGACTGAGATCAATAGACCAGAAGAGAGGACACAAATAGGCCACAACTGGCAAATGTACAAAACCAATTCCATAGTGAAAGAGTAGCTTTTTGATAAATGGTGCTGGACGTCCATATGTGAAAAAAAGGTAAGGAAAATAAAAAGTAACCTAGATAAAACTTACACCTTTCACAAAAGTTAAGTCGAAATGAAACATAGATCAAAATGTAAAATGTAAAGCTATAAAACTTTTAGAAAAAGAATAGAAGAAAATCCACTTGATGGATTTTTAGATACAATACCACACACACAATCCATAAGTAAAATTTCAAAAGTGATCAATTGGGCTTTATTAATATTAAAACCTTCTCTTTCGAAGATGTTAGGAGAGTGAAATACAAACCACATATTTGGATATAATGCTTGCAGAACACTTAACTGATGAAGGGCTTATTTGAAAATGTACAAAGATCTCTTAAAAATAAACAATAAGAAAACAAACAAGCCAGTAGAAATGAGCAAAAGATCTGAACAGACACCTCTTCAAAGAAGAGATATAGATGGCAAATAATCACATGAAAAGATGCTCAACATAATTTGTGATTAGAGAATTTCAAATTAGAACGATGAAATATTACTACACATCCATTAGGTAGGCTAAACATTAAAAATAAAAACAAAGCCTGACAATATCAGGCTTTGTCTGATACTGTAGCATCAATTGCTGCTACAAATGCAAAGAAATAGAGGCTTTCATTTAGTGCTGGTAGAAGTGCAAAATAGACTATCAATGTCGGAAGACAGTTTGTTAAATTCTTATCAGGCTAAACTTAATCTTATAATATGAGCCAGAAATTGCACTCCTAGACTTATTCTTACTTCATTTGAAGAGTTATACCTATACCAAAATCTGCTCAGAAATATTTAGAGCAGATATATTCATTCATCCTGAAATCAATCAAGATATTCTTCAATAGGTGAAAAGATAAATTGTGATACATCCATACAATTGAATACTATTCAATGGTAAAAGTAAATAGCCTACTGAATCATAAAAAGACATCTAAGAACCTTAAATTTTGATTGCTATGTGAAGCCAGCCTGAAAAGGCTACATACTATATCGTTCCAATTAAATGACATTCTGAAAAAGAAAAAAACTATAGAAAGAATAAAAATATCAGTGCTTGTAAGGGGCTTAAGGAGAGGAGGAGATGGATGAATAGCTGACATACGGTGATTTTTAAGTCAGTTAAATTAGCCTGTGTAGATAACATAATATCACATGCTCATCAAAACTCATAGAACTTTACAGCATATAACACGACCTTTAAGGTATGTTTTTTTTTTTTTAATTTTAGGAAGTTGAAGGATCCCAGGAAAGAGTGCAGACTGTGACAAGAGAATGTAACTGTATTACAAATACATAAAACAGTCTCCCTAAAGGGTTTAGGGGAAAACAAAAGGAATTGCACATCACATTATACTCTAGTTAATAAAGTTGTTTTTAATGAAAGTTAGAGTTATCAATTCCTATAGTGTTATACGTATACTGGATGCTGGATGGTAGAAGCTAAATTTCTCACTGTTGGCCTGAGAGTTTATAAATAAGCAGGTTACAGAGACTAGAATTATCAATATTTTAATGAATTTTATTTGCAGACATTAATATAAACTCATTTAGCTTAACTTATAAATATAGACGGTTACAAATAGAACTATTTATAAATATTATATATTCATTGGTTCATATATTCCCTCGGTCTTTCAACTGATGACATGTACAACTTTGTAGAAGGACACAGATTATTGAAACCAACAGAAAAGAAATAGAAAATATGAATAGCCTGATAGCTATTAGAGGAATTGAAACTGTAATTTGAAAGTTTCATCCATGTAAGACCCTAGTTTTTATGGCTTTGCAGTTAAGTCCTATACAAACATTTCCATAAAATAGGAGGAAATACTTGCTTACTCATTTTAAGAAATCAGCTTTACGCTAATACCAAAGCCAGACTAAAACATTACAAAGAAAAAAAAAAAGAGAGAGAAAGAGAAGAATCTGAAAGACCAGACTTCTTCAGAAATATAGATGCAAAAATACTATTAAAAATATTAGCAACTTGAGCCAAACAATATATAAAAACCACACCAAAGGGAGTTTTGCTCAGAAATGCAAGATGGAAGATTAGACATTGAATCAATCAAATTAATGATATAAGATGAATGAGAAAAGACTGTTATTAAATAGGTACAGAGATAGCACTGACAATACCATTCATGACAAAAATTCTCCTCAAATTAAAAATCGAAGACACTTTCTTTAACTTGATGAAGGGCAATTTCCAAGAGAAATAGAAAGTAGCTTCATACTTAATGATAAAAAGAGAAACTGACAAAACTGCACTAGTTATGAAAGAGGATTTGAAGAAAACAAGAAAACTTTTTTGTTTTGATTCCTGCTTGTGAATTGACACAATTAACTTCTACTGCAGGTAAGGTTAAATGAGCACTTTATTCACTTCAATGGGAATGTAAATTGGGTAGACTCCGGCAGGCAGTTGGTGATGGATAGGGAGGCCTGGCGTGCTACAGTTCATGGGGTTGCAAAGAGTCAGACACGACTGAGCGACTGAACTGAACTGAACTGAAATTGGTGTAAATTCAGGAAACCAACTCCACAACATGTTCAAGGAGCTTTAAAATGATCATGTCCTGTGACTTAGAATTTTCAGTTCCTGGAATCTACTAGAGAATCTTATCAAACATGCAGGTAAATATTTATGTGTAAGAAAGTTCACTGAATAATTTTTTCCCCCATAGAACCGTATATTGAACTTGAAAATGATGGTAATTAAGATTCCTTAATTATACTCTTGGGCTTCCCTGGTGGCTATGTGATAAAGAATCTGTCTGCAATGCAGGAGACTTGGATTCAATCCCTGGGTCAGGAAGATCCCCTGGAAAAGGAAATGGCAACCCACTCCATTTTCTTTCCTGGAGAATCCCATGGAGGGAGGAGCCTGGTGGATTACAGTCTATGGATTACAAAAGATTTGGACACAACTTGGATGGATGAGCAACTAATCAACAACAACTTTCTTTTAGAGCACACAGTTTGCCTCCAAATCTATTTTGGAGCTTAGTTGTTCCCTCCTTTTTTCACAGTGAGAAAGGAAAGGCACTCAACTATTCTGCAACCTGTCTTTAAACTGACAAAGAAAGGAGTTTCTTATGAATGACAAGACTGGTCTAGGGAGATTCACGGCTCCATTGGAAGTCAAATTGAAACAAACATACAAACAAACAAGCAAACAAAAGCTAAGCTCCTGAAAGAGCTTCAAGGAGGATAATCTTCTATGAAACTTCCATTCTGGAGGAGCTTGATCAAAGTTTCAGTTCTGTAGAGCATTGACATAACAAGTGCTAAAAGCCTTCGACTGTGTGGATCACAATAAACTGTGGAAAATTCTGAAAGAGCTGGGAATACCAGACCATCTGACCTGCNAACCCTGGGATTTCTTTGGAAGGAATGATGCTAAAGCTGAAACTCCAGTACTTTGGCCACCTCATGAGAAGAGTTGACTCATTGGAAAAGACTCTGATGCTGGGAGGGATTGGGGGCGGGAGGAGAAGGGGACGACCGAGGATGAGATGGCTGAAAGGCATCACGGACTTGATGGACGTGAGTCTGAGTGAACTCCGAGAGATGGTGATGAGCAGGGAGGCCTGGCATGCTGCGATTCATGGGGTCGCAAAGAGTTGGACATGACTGAGTGACTGAACTGAACCGAACTGAACTGAACCAGAAGTTAAGCTCTAGGTTTTACCTGTTATACTTTTTCTGTTAAAGATTAGGGTTCTTTTCTCTCTGTGTGCTCTTGGGATCATTCTATTCCTCTTGACTATATTCTAGGCACAATATCAGTAGAGTGGCTTACATTTTCAGCTAATGCTTTTCTTTCCATCATCTTA
This sequence comes from Oreotragus oreotragus, assembly GCA_006410675.1. Lineage (NCBI taxonomy): Eukaryota > Metazoa > Chordata > Mammalia > Artiodactyla > Bovidae > Oreotragus > Oreotragus oreotragus. The sequence continues at coordinate 310,921 of SJYX01001563.1, read as the reverse complement.
GGCTGTTTGCATATATGCATAGTCTATTAACTAAAAATAACTTATAATTCTAGAACACCAAGCAGTATCATAATTTTTTCACACACACACTCATTTTGCAACATTACTTGTTGTTTAATGTGAAATATAGATTCAGTGGACCCAAAGAAGACCTCCTGAAGAGTGAGGATTTTTTTTTGAGATCTCACCCTAAATGATGGACATGAATTTGAGCAAACTCCAGGAGACAGTGTGGGATGGAGGAGCCTGACATGCTACAATCCATGGGGTCACAATGAATCAAACACGACTTGGCAACTGAACAAAAAAAACCCACCACCCTAAATGAACAATAAACACTAGCAATCAAAATAGTCATTAAGGAGAGATAGGTCAAACAAATTGTGATATGACTATGTAATATTTTTCATCCAAAAGTTATACTAATGAGCCTAGACTGAAAAAAAATTCACCATTTTTTATAGTAAGTACTCAGAAGAATCAATTTGTATTTCATATATTTTATAATATTGGCATAATACTTTATACACAATTTACATGCTGTCTTTTTCCCATTTATCACCATGAACATGCCTGTAAACACTTAAAACATAACTTTTAAGTGACCATATAATATTTCATTATACATTAGTAAACAAATTGTGACTATAATAAAAGACATATTTCTGGTCTCAAGATAAAAATATAAATGCTATTTCCCTCAGATTTATTTCATTTTACCATTTTGTCCCATGATATATATTATCAAAAGAATTTTCTCTCAAAATTTACACATATATCTCTATCAAAAAAATAAAGTGGCCCACTCAGAGTGCTTAGTTGCTTGAGCTGTGTCTGACTCTTTTAAATCCTATGAACTGTAGTCCTCCAGGCTCCTCTGTCCATGGGATTCTCCAGGCAAGAATACTGGAGTGGGTTGCCATACCCTTCTCTAGGAGATCTACCATACTTAGGGGTCAAACCGTGTCTCTTAAATCTCTTGCATTGGCAGGTAGGTTCTTTACCACTAGCGCCACCTGAGAAGGCCCACTCAGAAGCAACTCTTTACTTCTCTAAGGCCACCAAAGGAGCCTCTACTGGGTCTACTGTGAAATGATTATAGGAGAAGGCAATGGCACCCCACTCCAGTACTCTTGCCTGGAAAATCCCNCTTAGGGGTCAAACCGTGTCTCTTAAATCTCTTGCATTGGCAGGTAGGTTCTTTACCACTAGCGCCACCTGAGAAGGCCCACTCAGAAGCAACTCTTTACTTCTCTAAGGCCACCAAAGGAGCCTCTACTGGGTCTACTGTGAAATGATTATAGGAGAAGGCAATGGCACCCCACTCCAGTACTCTTGCCTGGAAAATCCCATGGACGGAGGAGCCTGGTAGGCTGCAGTCCATGCGGTCGCTAAGAGTCGATGTGACTGAGCGACTTCACTTTCACTTTTCACTTTCATGCATTGGAGAAGGAAATGGCAACCCACTCCAGTATTCTTGCCTGGAGAATCCCAGGGACGGGGGAGCCTGGTGGGCTGCCGTCTATGGGGTCGCACAGAGTCGGACACGACTGAAGTGACTTAGCAACAGAGAATTAATTCATTACAATGCCTTTTTATACTGAGTATATCATTTGAAACTTACAATAACCTTATTATGTTGGCATGGCATGCATGAATGTCATTTTAGACATGAAAATACTGAGATCAGAGAAGTTAAGTGACTTACCCAAAGTCACATGGACAATTAATAATGGAACAGTGGCTCAGTTTCTCTGAAAATATAAATTCAATCAGTCTGCCTTTCACTACATCATATAGTCTTCTGTGATATTGTTCTGTAATAAGCAGAAAACTCCAAGAATGGTTTTGTATAAGAAGCATAGAGAATCTCTTCACTGTATATCACCAGTGTGAGTGAGCAAGCTAAGTTACTTCAATCATGTCTGACTGTTTGTAACCCTATGAACTGTAGCCCACCAGGCTCTTCTGTCCATGGGGATGCTCCAGGCAAGACTATGGGAGTGGGATGCCATGCCCTCCTCCAGCAGATCTTCTCAAACCAGGGATCAAACCCACTCCTCTTATGTCTCCTGCATTAGCAAGCAGGTTCTTTACCACTAGCACCACCTGGGAAGCCCCATATATAACCAGTACCCATACATAAACATAAAGTTTTATGTTGGCTTTGCTGCCATTCTGGTCTTTACCAGATGTGCCTGTCTGACTCACAGACATACTGAAATTCAAAGAGGAATGTTTCTAATGTCTCAACTACCAGATTTTGAGCAATACTCTGGATTCTTGCTTTGCAACAGAATTGGTAGAAAGGTTAGCATATTGTTAAATCTTACTCTAAATCCCAGTACAAGAGATTAGGAGATTGATAGTGGGGTAATGGGAGGCACTGTTTGAAATTTACCCTTTTCAATGGTTCTCTAACTTCAGTGGACATGTAGATCACCTTGTTGTTGTTTATTTGTTAAGTCATATTTGACTCTTCTGTGACACCAAGGATTTTAGCCAGCAAGTTTCCTCTGTCCATGGAGTTTCCTAGGCAAGAGTACTGGAGTGAGTTGCCATTTCCTTCTCCAGGGGATCTCCCTGACCCAGGGATTGAACGTGAATCTCTTACATCTCCACATTGCAGGCAAATTCTTTACTGCTGAGCCATCGGGGAAGCCACACATCACCTTGGAGTTTTAAAATGTAGAATTCATGCAATCTCTGTCTGACCATTTCAGATTCTCTTATATTTGGGTTTAGACTGCATTTTAATAAGATTTCTAAGTGAGTTTAATGAAGATACACATTAGAAACAGTTCTCTGCAGCCCTGTAGATTGCTTTTTTTTTTCTTTTAAATAAGGAATGTTTGACAGTGAAAGTATTCAGAATTCATGTATTCCTCTACAAGGATTAGCTTTTATATAATAATGAATTTTTAAGCATGAACACCTCTGCCTAACTTTTGTTCCTTGTTTACCTCAAAGAGAACTTTAACTGTTAGGGAGGCGTCAGATTAGAATTAAGACATTGGCTGCTAACTAGCTGTGTGATCTTGATACAATCAATAAAATGAAGAGAATAATCCATGTGGACCAGTGCACACAGTGGGTTGGCAATGAAATGGAGGATAGAAGTGAGAAAACTTTGACAACCAATTTTCACAGTAAAACAGTTTTTATTAGATTAGTTGTCAAACTCTGTTTCATAATAGAGCCCGAGGAATCTCTTAAAATTTCTGATAAACAAGCATTTGTAATTTTTTATATCTCCCCAGGGAATTTCAAAAGGCAGCCAAGTTCAAGAATGGTGGATTAGACCAAACTTTACATGTTTGCTTTCTGGAAGAGTTCAATCTCATTAGAAATTAATGAGTATTGATAAATCACTGCTATAAAATTCATTCATTGGATTCCCTGGGATCAACTCCACTCTCACCATAAATCAGTAATGTTTTATGATGGGCAAGAGCATAGCTGCCAAGCAGGCCATTTTCTTACTGTCCTTCAATGTAGCTTTAGGTACTGACAGGCATGGATTAAGGAAATTGGCAACCAAGTCAGGGGAGTCTCAGGAAAACAGCTGCCATGGTATACATGGCCACAGGCAAAAGACCAACCCTTCATTTCTGGGAATGCTTAGTCACAAACCACATGTCATCCGTCTTACCAACCACTGAGTTCTGTTTCCCTTTGGCTGAAGCTGAATCACTGTTTTAGAATGATGACAGCAAAAGAAGATGGTAGAAAGAAGAGATGTTACCAACTTAGGGATGAGCACAGCTTATCTCACTTAATTTATTCAATGTACATGCCTCTGGGTACAATTACTTCAGAAAACCATTAAATTATTCAGGCATCAGTCTAGATAAGGTCCTTTACCTCATAAAAGATTAATTTAGGCTTAAAGGAGGCAATGTTTTGTTTCTGACAGAAATCAACACATAATCCCCAACATTATTAAGAAGAAGCACCATGTGACTGAAGAAATGTGTTGATCCAAAATGATCTAACAGTGTATTTATCACTTCCAACCTTCTGATACTTTCAAAGACATTTGGTTCTATAGCATTGGTCCAAGTTCCTCCGTATATACCTGCACCAGAGCATCAATCTTACAATTCACTTCCCTCATCATTCTGGCAGCTTGGAATTGTCTCCGATACCACTCTACCACTACTGTCATTAATTGTCATTGCAACATCACAAAATGGCAGCTTTCTTTCTTATAGTCTCCTAAAATGTAATTCCATACCAGAAATGTGAAGCGCTGTATTTGAGTGCAACCTTTGTTGCTGTTGTTTAGTTGCTAAGTTGTGTCCGACTCTTTTGCCTTCCCAGGCTCCTCTTCCCGTGGGATTTCCCAGGCAAGAATACTGCACTGGGATGCCATTTCCTTCTCAAGGGGATCGTCCTGATCCAGGGATCGAACCCAGGTCTCCTGCTTGGCAGGCAGGTTCTTTACCACTGAGCCACCAGGGAAGCCTTTGAGTGCAGCTTTAATTTAACTAAATGACTATTAGTAGTTCACATATTCATTCTGAGTCTTACTTTTCTCATCTGTTAATTGGAGCTAGGAATTTTGATTTAGTAAGTTGTTGGAAATTTTTAATGTCACATTGAAAAGACTTTCTAAAGTATAACATTTTTATAAGTAAAATCACTATTATCATTCTTTAGAAACCCAGCATGCCTAAGGAGCTCCTATTTTCATTTAGAATATTATCCTCTTATCTCCTAAAGAGGTCCAGTATGTCAGGACCTGAAACAGAATGCCTCCTTATGTTTGGAAATCTATGTCCCTCTTTCGTGCAAGGCAAGACTTGGATGATGTGATATGAGAGCCTTGGATAATGTCAGAAGATCTGTGGTTTGTTCTCAACCTTGCTATTAGTAATTTAAGTTCCCCAAATTCACAATTCTCATTTCTCTGGGGAAATAAGGACTAAAAGATTTCTCTGGAAAGCTTGTTTTGGGGTTCACATGGGAAAATATATGCAAACATGCTCATAAATAATTTTTAAACTATGCAAACATGAGACTCTGATGCCAGGTAATGAAACATTATGATTCTGGCTAAAATCCTCAAGACAAATCTCTGGAATAATCATTTCAACTATTTGAATATGGGTGACTATAATATTAATGTTTTAGGATCCAGATATGGAATTGCATACAGTCAAAGTCAATGACCTTTGAGTCATTTCAAGCCCCCTTTCACGCAGATTCAGAAGAACAACTTCTACTGTACTAAAGGTCTGGGTTTCTCCTTCCCCTCTTGCTTCTGAGACACACTCATCATTTTCCATCTTCCCTATTAATCTTTTCTTTGACATTAATTTTGTCTGTTCCCTAGAAGTAATTTTTAATGCAAAGTTTTGTCTTTAATCCTTTTTTCTTCTCCTTCCATGTATTTTTAAAATTATCCAGTTTCACAGTTGTGATTAACGTGCATTTGTTAGGACTGTGATATCAGCCAGCCCTTGTGCTTTACACAAGTATTAACAGCTTCTAAACATATACCTTTAGTCCTTTTACTTCTACCCCGTGATTTGGATCCCACATAGAATCTCCTAAAATTCACATCAACACCAAAAAATGAAATAATAATACAAAGCCACTCCATGGTGCCTAAACCCAGATCTTCTATTCAGGCTTCTTTCACCCTCTATTCCATCACTCCTCTATTTCCCAGGTTGCAAATTCATCTTTAAGCAGTTGCCACATTTTTGCAATGTCAGATCCATCTTATTTCTCAGATCTATTTTCTCCTCTTCATTCTGGCCTGAAGAAAATTTCATTCATGTCTATACTATTTCTCCCCCAAATTGCTGCAGAAGCATATCATCAGAGCTCCCTGGTTCTAGAACCCTTCCATCCTGTTAATTCTGTTCTGCTATCAGAGCACCATTCTTAAAGTTTGTCTCTGATAAATGTGTTTCATCCATTTCAAATCACATCCTCCTCTCATCCATCTCCAACCCCTTACTCATCATCTCCTCACCTTGAGTTCTACTCCTTACCTCTGAAAAATAAATCTTGCACTTGGCCTTGAATAAGATTCAATTTAATTGTTGTCTTCTTCAGGATTCCTTCTAGATTCCTCTTCGCTAAAATGATCTTAGTCTTGTTAAACTCTCAAGGGCTAACAAATTTTAGGCTTTTATGACTATATTCTGAGCTCTCAAGAGCATGCCTTATGCAGTTCTGATCCCCTTTTACATTTTTAATTGTCCACATAATATTAACTGAGTGATATTTAATTCAATGGACATTGCAATGATGGATCATCTCATCTGTAGAATTAAAGCTGTCTTTCTGAGTGACTTTTGATTTAAAAATATTCCCAGCATACAGGGAAATTTTCAACATATTTTTTCTTGTTGCCATTTATTTTATTTTTTTATATTTCCCAAATTGTATCATTTATTTATTTTTTTTAATTTTATTTTTACTTTATTTTACTTTACAATACTGTATTGGTTTTGCTATACATTAACATGAATCCGCCACGGGTATATACGAGCTCCCAATCCTGAAACCCCCTCCCACCTCCCACCCCATATCATCTCTCTGGATCATCCCTGTGCACCAACCCCAAGCATCCTGTATCCTGTATTGAACATAGACTGGCGCTTCATTTCTTACATGATAGTATACATGTTTCAATGCCATTCTCCCATGCCATTTATTTTATATGTTACCCAGAAGCCACATCCAATGACTTATCATTGCTTCATGGATTCCATGATATAAAATGATGATATTGATAATTAGCTTTAATATATACATAAGACAGTCATTTCAGTCAGAAAAATGCAACCCCCTTATTCAACAAAAATACCATATATAATAACTTTTGGTGGTTGGGAGTGATTTTTATTTATACATGAATATTTCCTAAGGAGAAATTTTAATCTTACAATTTATAAGGTAAATTGTAAAAACATTTCATTTTTCTTTTACATTTCTTGCTGCATTTTTCCAAGTAAACTTACTGCTCCTCACTTTGATAGCTCTTTTAAAAAATTATTAGGTTTTATTTTTTTGAGCAGTTTTAGGTTTAGACAAAAACTCCTCATGTACCTCTTCACTCCTCATGCTTGTTATAAACATCTTACTTTATCCTCTGTTATAAACATCTTACTTTAATGTAGTATATATGTTAGAATGGATGAGCCTATGTGCTGAGCCGTTCAGTCCTGTTCGACTTTTAGTGACCCCATGGACTGTAGCCTACCAGGCTCGATAGAATTTTCCAGGTAAGCATGCTGGAGTAAGTTGCCATTTCCTTTTCCAACTGATGAGCCTATATTGCATTGCTGCTGCTAAGTCGCTTCAGTCGTGTCCGACTCTGTGCAACCCCATAGACGGCAGCCCACCAGGCTCCCCTGTCCCTGGGATTCTCCAGGCAAGAATACTGGAGTGGGTTGCCATTTCCTTTTCCACTATATTGCATTATTATTAATTAAATAGTTACAGTAGAGTTTATACTATAGTTTACTCTTTGTGTTGTAAATTCTGTGGGATTTTGCAGTTTATAATGATTGTAGCCACCAGCACAGCATCAAACAGAATATGGTTTCATTGTTTAAAATGTCCCTGGGATCCACTTATTCATCCATTACTCCTACCTACAAATCCTTAGTGACCACTGATCTTTTAACTATCTTCATAATTTTATCTTTTCCAGAATGTCACATAGTTAGAATAAGGCAGCCTTTTTATATTGGCTTCTTTCCCCTTGGCAAGTGTGCTTAAAGTTCTACCAGGCCTTTTCATGGCCTAATAGCTTATTTTCTTTCAGTACTGAATAATATTCCATTGTCTGAACATACCATGGTTTATTTACTCATTCACCTACTGAAAGCGATCTTGGCTGCCTCCAACTTTTAGCAATTATTAATGAAACTACCATAAACATTTCTGTGCAAGGATTTGTGTGAATGTCAGTTTTCAACTTATTTCAGTAAATGTTAAGTGGGTGTGACTGCTGGTTCATATGGTTAAAGTAAGTTTAGTTTTTTAAGATTGCCAAATTATCTTTCAAAGTGGCTGTATTATTTTGCATTCCCAACAGCAATGAATGAGAGTTCCTGTTGTTCTATATCCTTATCAGCATTAGTATCATCAATGTTTCACAATTTAGCCTTTCTAATAGGTAGGTAGTGGTAACGTTTTAAGTTATATTAATAATTCCCTAATGACATATAATGTTTAGCATCTTTTCATATGTTTATGCATCATCTGTGAGGTGACTGTTCATATATCTTACCTTAATGTGGTACATATGTTAGAATGAATGGATGAGCCTATGTGCTGAGTTGTTCAGTCCTGTTTGACTTTTAGCAACCCCATGAACTCTAGCCCATATTGAATATCACTGTTTATATTTTTTTTTAGTTGAAGACATTAGTTTTCCTACTGTTTGGTTTGAAAAGTTCTTTGTTTATTTTGAATGTTAGGCATTTATTAGATATGTCTTTTGCAAATATTTTATCCAATTCTGTGGTTTATAAATTAATTTTTATGGAAAGTGTCTTTTACTGAACAGTTTTTAATTTTGATGAAGTCCACTTTTTCAAATTTTTCTTTCATGAATGTACTTTTCATGGTGTTTATCTAAAAAGTTATTACCAAAACTGGGCTTCCCTGCTGGTCCAATGGTTAAGAACCTACCTGTTAATGCAGGAGACATGGATTTGATCGTTGACCCAGGAAGATCTTATATGCTGTGGAGCAACTAAGCCTGTATGCCATAACTACTGAGCCTGTGCTCTGGAGCCCATAAGCTGCAACTACTGAGCATTCAGGCCTCAATTACTGAAGCTCACGTGCCCTAAAGACTGCAACAAGAGAAATCACCTCAATGAGAAGCCCACATACCAAAACTAAAGAGCAGCCCCCAATTCTTGCAACTAGAGAAAGCCCGTGTGCATCAAAAAGATGTAGCACAGTCAAAAGTAAAATGAGTAAATAAATAAAATTTTTAAAAAGTTATTGCCAAAACCAAGGTAACCTAGACTTTCTCCTGTGTTATCTCATGGGAGTTTTATAGTTTGCGTCTTCCATTTAGGTCTCTCTGCCAAATCAGTTTTTGTGAAAGGTGTGAAATCTGTGTTTAGATTATTATAATAGTTGTATGTGGTTATACAGCTATTCCAGCACCACTTGTTAGAAAGACTTTCACACTGTATTGCCTTTTCTCTTTCCTCATAGATGTATTGACTATATTCATGTGCGTCCATTTCTGGACTTGTTATTCTGTTTCATATCACACTGTCTGTAGCTTTGCAGTAAATCTTGAAGTCAAGTAGTGTTTCTCTTCCAACTTTGTTCATCTTCAATATTGTGTTAGTTATTCTGGGTCTTCTGTCTTTCTATATAAACTTTAGAATTGATTTGTCAATATCCACAAAATAACTTGTTGGGATTTTAATTGCAATTGCATTGAATCTATAGATCAATTTGGAAAGAACTTACATCCTTACAAATTTGACTCTCCCTGGTCATGTATATAGAATATCTCTCCATTTCTTTATATTATTCATTTCTTTCCTTTCATGAGAGCTTGGTATTTTCCATATATATGTATATATACTCACACACACATATATATATACATTTATATATGCATATATAAAATATATGTGTATAAATATAAAATGGTATATATGTATAATATAAAATATAGATCTAGACGTTTTATATATATATATGTTACATGTAATTATGTACAAGCAGACATTCTTGTCTTATTCCAGTCTTAGCAGGAAAACGTCTATTTTCTNACACATATATATATACATTTATATATGCATATATAAAATATATGTGTATAAATATAAAATGGTATATATGTATAATATAAAATATAGATCTAGACGTTTTATATATATATATGTTACATGTAATTATGTACAAGCAGACATTCTTGTCTTATTCCAGTCTTAGCAGGAAAACGTCTATTTTCTCATCATTACTTATGTTATTTCCATGTGTTTTGTAGATGTTCTTGATGAAGCTGAAGAAGTCCCCTTCTATCCTTAGTTTGCTGAGAATTTTCATCAAGAAAGGACACTGGATTTTGTCAAATGCTTTTACTATATCTATTGATATAATCATGTAATTCTTTCTCCTTTAGACCATTGAGGTAATGGATTACACTAATTAATGCTTTGAATGTTGAACCTGTCTACCTAGAATAAATTCCACTTTGTCATGGTGTATGCTTTTCATTAAACATTGTTGGATTTGATTTGTTAATATTTTCTTGAAGATTTTGCATCTTTGTTCTTAAATGGTACCTACCTTTTGATACAGGAATTTGAAAGTGTAGTTGTAATAATAGCATGAAAGTGTTTCAAGTAATTTGCAATTCATTGTGGATATATTTATTCACTAACCTGTAACCAACTCAGGAGCACTAATTGTCACATTAATTTTTGTATTATCTTAGAGTGCATCAAAATATATGACATAAAACAATGGATTAAGAAATGTATGTTCGTTCAACTGATCAACTGACTGATTCAGTTCAGTTCAGTTCAGTCGCTCAGTTGTGTCCGACTCTTTGCGACCCCATGAATTGCAGCATGCCAGGCCTCCTTGTCCATCACCAACTCCTGGAGTTCACTCAGACTCGCGTCCATCGAGTCAGTGATGCCATCCTGCCATCTCATCCTCGGTCATCCCCTTCTTCTCCTGTCCCCAAATCCCTCCCAGCATCAAAGTCTTTTCCAATGAGTCAACTCTTCACATGAGATGGCCAAAATACTGGAATTTCAGCTTTAGCATCATTTCTTCCAAANCTCTTTCAGAATTTTCCACAGTTTATTGTGATCCACACAGTCAAAGGCTTTGGCATAGTCAATAAAGCAGAAATAGATGTTTTTCTGGAACTCTCTTGCTTTTTCCATAATCCAGTAGATGTTGGTAATTTGATCTCTGCTTCCTCTGCCTTTTCTAAAACCAGCTTGAACATCAGGAAGTTCATGGTTCGTGTATTGCTGAAGCCTGGCTTGGAGAATTTTGAGCATTACTTTACCAGCGTGTGAGATGAGTGCGACTGTGCGGTAGTTTGAGCATTCTTTGGCATTGCCTTTCTTTGGAACTGAGTAATTAGCAATATGAAAATTAAGAAAGAACATTTAGACCCCACTCTATGCCTGGAACTGGATTAATGGGGACACAAAGGTGAATAAATCTGGATTCTATCTTTATGATATCATTGATGAGCCAAAAAACTTAAAATTGCTGTAAATATAATAGCTACTTTAAATTCAATGTAAAAATGGACCAAACAGCAACATCCAGTTTTAAAGCTGATTCTTTATAGTGAAGAGCAAAATTTCCAGTGGATTTTAAGGGTATTAAAATGATATAAATTATGTGAAATACTTACCTACTATACAAACAAAAGAGTTGAAAATATAGTTTGTGGAGGCACTGGATATGGGATTTTTCTTTTTTTATATTCCTTTGATCACTCAATTTAATTTAATTCTTTCCTTCTAGTCAACCACCCCCTTCACCACTAACACTTATCTGAATTTCAGAGTAAAAATGAAGTGGATACTTAGAACACAAGGAAAGTACTGGTTAGTGTATTTGCAGTAACAAGGGTAGGACACACATCTGCTATTGGCTTTTCCATTCAAGGGCAGCATAGAACTTAGTCACAGGAATCTGACTCATAGAGGCAGAAAGAAAGTAGTTAAGAATTAAAAGAATATTGGGTGGAGTTAATCGTCTATAAACATATCCTTTCATTCATGATGTGATTTACTGAACAAATATTTACCAAGTTCTTATTATGTGCTAGGCCCTATGCTAAGTACATCGGAGATGAATAAACTGTGGTCTCCATGTCTTCAAGCAACACACAGTCAACAGAGAAAGATAAGGGATGCATGTAGATAATTCAAGCTCAGCATCTAACAGTGTAGATACTCTCTGAACAATTATTGAGATACATCTCCTGCCAGATGTCATTCTAGGGGCTTATAATATAGCATTGAACCAAACAGACAAAAGTCCCTGCCTCCAAGTTACTTATATTATAACAGGGGAAGAATTTAACAGTACTGGGAGAGAGAGAAACTCCAAGTACCCTAATGAAAAAATACAGATATAAAGTTAGTAACATCCTGTGCAAATAGGGCTTCCCCAGTGGTTCAGTGGGTAAAGAATCCGTCTGCAATGCAGGAGACACAAAAGATGCAGGTTTGATCTCTGGGTTGGGAAGATCTCCTGGAGAAAGAGATGGCAACTTCAGTGTTCTTGCCTGAAAAATCTCATAGACAAAGAGAGAAGCCTGGCAGGCTACAGTCCATAGGGTCTCAAAGAGTCAGACAACAATGAACACGCATATTGACTGTGCAAATAGAGTGGGTACATTGGATTCAGGAGAGTCAAAGAAGGCGAGCTAGAAATGATGGTTCTATTTTGTTTCATTTTATGTTCTTTTTTGAGATTCAAAAGAAATGCAACTCTAGCAGAAAAGAACAGGTGAGTCACAGTCTCCAGTACGGCAGGCAGGTGTGTGTACTAGATCCTCAAGCACTTTGTTAGTCCTGTATTGTGGCCAGGTTGGTAGGATGTATGGTTGGGATGACAGGACATAAAGGTGGAGGATTAGATGAGACTTTAGGAACTCTAAGTGCATGGCTATGTAGATTGGATTTTGTCTTTAAGGCAGAAGAGAGCTAATGCTAATTTTAGAACAGAAGGATGATACTATCAGAATGGTGTTTCCAGAAAGCTGGATGTGTGAGTTGTCTTTAAGGACTAGAGAAAGGAATTAGAAGCAAAGGCTATGTTGATTTAAAATGGTGAGTAAATGTATATGGACCAGTACTAACCTAAGAACAGAAGCTGAAGTTTATCTCTATGCATTAAAGTGTGTTATCTTGGAGAAGGACACCAAGATACTGGAGAAGATTATTCTAGAAAGACATAGCTGATCTCTCAATGTCTACCCTGAGACTTATGAAGCTTTTGAGGAGATTCTACTTTATCTACAAGAAAAAATAGCAATGATTTAGGAATATGATCTCAACACCCCCACCATATGCTGAGTCATGGGTGGCAATGATGACTCCAGCTTTGCTCATATCTGCCTCTGGGAGAAGGAAGGGCATTCTGGCCTCCCTAAAATCTAATGCCTTTTTGCCACTGCAACAGTGTTCCTGCACCTTATTTCTTATCTCTTTAGCATTAAAAAAAAATAACAAAGAAGAAAGGGGAATGAGAAGATACCGCAACTTTGCTTATAATATTATTCAAAGGATAGGGAGAAAAGTGAGGAACATAAACGGTATGGAGATGATACAGACAAGGCAGTGGAAGGCACATAACTGTCTCCCAAAGATACCAAACAGGAAAGTTTACATCTCCTCCTGCACACAAGACCATATACTATGCTGGGAAATAAGAAAACAAAATAAAAGATAAGACATGAGGAATGACAATATTGAAAAATACATATACACACAGATAGACAGTGGGTGGTTCCCAGCCATCATAGTACAAAACTTAAATGGTGACGTTAGCAAGTGTAATGTAAGGTCACCCAGAGCCAGCTTCTGACTGCTTCTAAGACAAAGTGTCCTGGAGTCTTGAATGAAATGACAAGGGCTATTTTTTGAGTTTCAAATTACTCATTTCCTACTTTTTCACTCTTTTCCCTCTCTCACTTGCTGAATTGCTTTGGGAATACCAAACTTCTTCTTGCACATGGGTGCAATTTCCATAACTTCAGAGAATGACATGGCTATGTCCATGTTATTAGTGAGCTATGGAACATTTAGAATGAAATTAAACTCCAGAGCTGGATCATTTACTTTGCCTTCATGGTTCCTATTTACTTATGTAAGTCCATTTGTCCTTCTAACTATCATACTTTTCTCTGTGTGGCAAACTCCTTGTCATTCTTTAAGAAACAACTCAGATTAATTCCCATGTGAAACTTTCACTTTCTCTCTTGGCCTAAAGCGTCTCTGGACTTTGTAAATCCAAGTTTTTTTTTTTTTTTAAATTTCATTTATCAAAATTATAAGACCTTTAACATTTTATGATCTATGTTTCCCTCTAACCAGACCTGAGGCCAGGGTTCTCTGATTCATCATTATTTGACCCATGGCAAAAAGCACAACCCTTGCTACACTGGGGGCAGAAAATATACACTAATAAAATAAACACATGAGTCAATTGGACTCTTCCCATCTCTTCCTAACACTGTAGATGTAACTAGGACTTTTCAATACTTTGAGGACCTGCCACTCCCATGCACTATCCTTGTAGCTGGCTCCGTGGGAATTTGCCTGGCCTTTGCCATGTAGGTCATCCCTTTTTGGACTGGAGAGTGATCAGACTGGGTGTTAGGAATGAGCTCCTCCACTGAGTCACGGTGCCTCTGGGCACTGTGGTTCTACTCCGTGTGAAAGGTCTCTCTGCAACATTCTTGCAAGATGATTTTTCTAATTAGCGTGCCCTTATAAGGTGCCATAGGGGATGGCTGGTCAGCATGGGGGCCCATGGGTGGGGGACAGTGGCCAAGAGACTTTGCCTAAGGCTTTTGGGTGGCTGAAGCCTCCCAGTTAACTTCTAGTAAGAACACAATGACTCATTGCTCTACTCCACACCCCAGGTTCCCTTGCCCGTCAGCTCTTTTCATTCTGCCTGGCCTGGACCTCAAATGCAGTAAATGGTGATGTGATTCTAGGACTGAGCTCCTGACTACATCCTGCAGTGAAGCCAGAAAGCACAAGCTTAAGGGACTTTGTCTTTAAATGGCTACAAGACATCATGCTTCACTGAGTACCCTGAATCTGAGGCCTTCGTTCGGGGCTTCATTTTGGGCAGGAAAAAAGGTGTTATAAGCCCCGAGAATGTGCAGAATGTCGAGACTGATAATAACTGAATAACAGTAACACTCAGATGTATTATTCCTTAGGACTGCTTAAAAGACTTGGATACTTCTGCATGTGTGTGTGTGTGTGTGTGTGTGTGTGTGTGTGTGTGTATGTGTGTGTTCAGTCATGTCCAACTCTTTGCAACCCAATGGACTGCAGTCCACCAGTCTCCTCTTTCCATGGGATTTTCCAGGAAAGAATATTGGAATGGGTTTCCATGCTCTACTCCCTGGGATCTTCTGACTCAGGGGTCAAACTTGCATCTCCTGAATCTCCTTTTTGGCAGGTGAATTCTTTACCATTAAGCCACCTGGGAAGCTTATATTGCTATATACGGGCTTATGAAGTATGTAATTTAAGAAATATACCTTTTAAGATAAATTAATAAATTGTTCTGGGTTTGTGTGTGTGTGTGTGTGTGTGTATGTGTGTGTTCAGTCATGTCCAACTCTTTGCAACCCAATGGACTGCAGTCCACCAGTCTCCTCTTTCCATGGGATTTTCCAGGAAAGAATATTGGAATGGGTTTCCATGCTCTACTCCCTGGGATCTTCTGACTCAGGGGTCAAACTTGCATCTCCTGAATCTCCTTTTTGGCAGGTGAATTCTTTACCATTAAGCCACCTGGGAAGCTTATATTGCTATATACGGGCTTATGAAGTATGTAATTTAAGAAATATACCTTTTAAGATAAATTAATAAATTGTTCTGGGTTAAAAATTGAAAAATATTGAAAACACAAAGCATAAGTTTTTTTTTTTTTAATAATGCCACTTGTTTGGTTTAGGTATTTTTCTTTATACGTGTATATACTTATAAAATATATAAATAAAATATGTGTGTATATATTTTATATAAATATATTACAAATATATTTATTTATAAGTATATTCCTCCTTTCAGTTCAGTTCTGTTCATTCAGTTTTGCCTGACTCTTTGCAGCCCCATGGACTGCAGCACACCAGGCCTCCCTGTCCATCACCAACTCCTGGAGTTTACCCAAACTTATGTCCATTGAGTCGGTGATGCCATCCAGCCATCTCATCCTCTGTCATCCCCTTCTCCTCCTGCCCTCAATCTTTCCCAGCATCAGGGTCTTTCCAAAGGAGTCAGCTCTTAGCATCAGGTGGCCAAAGTATTGAGCTTCAACATCAGTCCTTCCAATGAACACCCAGCACTGATCTTCTTTAGGATGGGCTGGTTGGATCAACCTTGCAGTCCAAGGGACTCTCATGAGTCTTCTCCAACACCACAGTTCAAAAGCATCAATTCTTTGGTGCTCAGCTTTCTTCACAGTCCAACTCTCATATCTGTACATGATCACTGGAAAAACCATAGCCTTGACTAGACAAACCTTTGTTGGCAAAGTAATACTTCTGCTTTTTAATATGCTATTTAGGTTGGTCACAACTTTTCTTCCAAGGAGTAAGTGTATTTTAATTTCATGGCTGCAATCACCATCTACAGTGATTTTGGAGCCCCAAACAGATAAAGTCTGACACTGTCTCCCCATCTATTTCCCATGAAGTGATGGGACTGAATGCCATGATCTTCATTTTCTGAATGTTGAGCTTTAAGCCAACTTTGTCACTCTCCTCTTTCACTTTCATCAAGAAGCTTTTGAGTTCCTCTTCACTTTCCGCCATAAGGGTGGTATCATCTGCATATCTGAGGTTATTGATATTTCTCCCGGCAATCTTGATTCCAGCCTGTGCTTCTTCCAGCCCAGCGTTTCTCATGATGTACTCTGCATATAAGTTAAATAAGCAGGGTGACAATATACAGCCTTGATGTACTCCTTTTCCTATTTGGAACCAGTCTGTTGTTCCATGTCCAGTTCTAACTGTTGCTTCCTNTTCTTCCAGCCCAGCGTTTCTCATGATGTACTCTGCATATAAGTTAAATAAGCAGGGTGACAATATACAGCCTTGACGTACTCCTTTTCCTATTTGGAACCAGTCTGTTGTTCCATGTCCAGTTCTAACTGTTGCTTCCTGATTCATTGAGATGACAATTCAGGTAGAGAGTGTGGCTCAGCACCCAGCACACAGCCAGAAGTGCTAGGGTTTCCATTGCCCCGTTACAGAACACATCTGGCTGTGTTACAATCAAATGTTTACTAGTGATCTGTCCAACTCCATCTTCCTCCAGAGGCAGGAGCACACTGCTGTCCCCAGGCGCTGCCTAGCAGTGGAAGGTGCTCCCCAAACTTTTGCTGTGTGGAATGATGAGTGCATGCTGATGTAGCAGGGTGGTCTCCAGGGGAGGTGGGGCGGGGGAGTCACACAGCAAGGAAGCAGAATGGACAGGTGGTTGGGGAGACTGCGGGCAGCGACGGAATTCCCTGCCCTCCAGCCCACCACGGTGAGCCCAGCCCATCAGTGCAAATCCTTGATGTTTCAGAGGAGACCGCGGCCTGGAGACCTCATAGTCTAAGGTCACAGGCAGTTGTTGGATGGAGCGGACCCTTTAGGGGAATCGCAAGCCAGGGCCCATCTGTCACTTGGCCGCCTCCCACTGCAGTTACTGTCTCCAGCCGACTCCCGGAGCAAAAGGGGAACACTCTCTGGTTCCTCTGCCTTTTCTAAAGCCAGCTTGAACATCTGGATATTCACAGTTCACGTATTGCTGAAGCCTGGCTTGGAGAATTTTGAGCATTACTTTGCTAGCATGTGAGATGAGTGCAATTGTGCAGTAGTTTGAGCATTCTTTGGCATGCCTTTCTTTGGGATTGGGATGAAAACTGACCATTTCCAGTCCTGTGGCCACTGCTGAGTTTTCCAAATTTGCTGGCATGTTGATGTAGCACTTTCACATCATCATCTTTATCAGCATAAATATATATGTATCTTATATATATAAATATATATCTTTCTCCTTTATATGTATGTATGTGTGTGTGTACTTTTTCAACATGGTTCCTGACACTGTACAAAAGGGAAGATTATGATTTTCATTTGTTAGATGAAGAACTAAGACTGTAAGTTATCTGAAAGGGTAATTTAGGAATGGAAATATTAGGTAGTCTGACCATTTACTATGCAGTCTTGGCTACATCTTAAAGTTTCTCCAGATCTCTACTTTTGCCCCCAAAGAAAGTAAGGGAATTCAGAGCTACTGTCACTACAATTTCAAAGCCCTGAATTAAAAGTTGGTCTTTAAATTCCAAGTATTACTTTGATGACAAGTTCATGTACATTTAATGGTCAAAGACATGAGCTAAATTAACCTTTAACTTCAGATGTGCTGCTGGGTATACACTGTTTTATTTAAAATGGATAACCAACAAGGTCCTAGTTTATAGCACTGGGAACTCTGCTCAATGGATGTGGCAGCCTGAACAGAGAGGGAGTTTGAAGAAAAGTGGATACATGTATCTGTATGGCTGAGTCCTTTTACTGTCCACTTGAAACTCTCACAACATTGTTAATCAGCTATACACTGACAAAAAAATTAAAAAATAATTAAATAGATTGTCTTATGAATTCATTATTTACCATTATTAATTTTCATTCTGTCCACTTTTTTTTAAGTTCTGAAATCAAAGGAAGGAAGGGGTGATATAGCTCAAAAGATAATAAGATGAGGGTATCAGGCATCATTTTGATCCAGGAAATCACCAGTGAATGAACCATAATATCAACCAACCCCACACTAGTAATTAGCTGTAGTCTAAAAGGCATTTTTCTGCATTCAAATGATCTCACGTCTTATGAGTTAAACATACGTATTCTGTGTGGCTCGCGTCTTCTCCTCTAAAACCAGACATCATGACAAGGGAAATCCCATCTAAAATAGACAAAGACTGAAGGAGATGGGGAAATGCCCACCCTTGGTCAAAGAATGGCACACAGCTTCAGTACATGTGCCTCCTGACTGGAAAAGCTGCTGGGGCAGGAAGAGAAAAGGATTCTGGGCTTTCGGTTTTCCACTGCTGATCTGTGATCTTAAGATTCCTTGTTTGTTTCTTTTACCATGTCTTTATTTTGATTAGAAGTTGCCTTCTATTTTGGAGAAAAAAACTTTGATTCTATGGGCAGAATGACCAGGGCAGGACGTGGAAGAAAAGGGCCAGAGCTGGAAGCGTTGACTTTGTCCTGGGCTCTGGTCTCTGGGTTCAAGGAAAGAAAGAATCCTTCCATCTACAACTTACTGTAACACCAGATTTGGAGTGAAAAACAAGAGACTCTCAGAGCAGAAGTTCCTTTTAAACATAAAGACTAAGCATCAGCTGGAGCCTCCCTCTTATCATAAGCTGGACGGGCAGCAAAAGGCAGAGAACATCTCAGGTATATAATTTACAGAAATACCCAAACACTGTTGTTTAAACTAAACTCTGTTGAGTAACGGAGATGACGATGATGAGGTTGATTATAATTACTCCTGTGGGGTGTGTTCTGTGCACCACTCGATGTGCCTTACTCTCTCTACAACCTTGTAAGTTAGGCATTATTTATCCCGTTGCACAGATGAATAAGATAGTGTTCATACAGGAAGTACACAGCTCTTTCAAGATCACCCAGCTAGTTAGTAACCAGGCCAGAAAGTGGGGTTTGTAGGCAGTGAATTACTTTCACCACCTACCAGCCCTGGTGAAAGCCTTGGATATGGTCTATTATCATGACTACAGCCCCTCAGCAGAGCATGCAGGGAGCCCAGGCTGGGTTCTCTGGAGGCTTCTCATCTAAACTGTCAGGGCTACTCATTTAAAAGGCCTTCACCAGTAGATCCAACGTCAGTAGGTGGTAGGGCATGATGGCATTTTGTAGTCAGGACTGCAGCCTGAAGGGGAGGATCAGCACTCACAAATTTCAGATAACTTCCTAAAATAAGAAAAGAATGATATCCTAAAGAAATACAGGCAGAGAAGTGAGGCTTGAGAAGGATGGGGAGAAGGAATGATGGGGCCTGGGAGGGATACAGGAGGCCTGGAGCGATTTCCTATTATCTGTCAGGGCAGATCATACATTCACATCTTCCTTCAGCTCTCCCCAAACAAGTATCTTTATTATTATTATTTTGAAAAGAGATTACATTTAGACAGTGGCACCAATATCCTGCCAACCTGATTAAAAGCAGGATGAAGATAAAATGATTTCTCTATTTCTCATGGCCCGGGAAGCCAACACCTCCCAGGGAAATGGCCCTCTCCCAGCGGTAGCCTGCTCTCTACTTTTGAAGCTAGTTCTAAACTTGTTTGCTTTGGGAGCCCCGGTAAGATCTGTGCTCGCTGCCCCCAGGCTGGCCCTGTGCGGCTGCTCCTGCAGAGACCGTGGCTGGCTTCCCAGATGAACAACCACGACAGTGAATAATATCAAACCAATTAGAGGCAGGGCCCACCTTGTGCCACCCAGGCTCACCTGTAGTCTTACCCACTTCTGGAAAAGGACCCCTGGGCCTTGGATGGGGGAGATGGGGGAACTGTTAAATTGAAAGATGAAATGTTTAGTAGTGACCTCCTCTCAGAACCTCTTGTCTTAGAGATAAGCGAGTCAACTGGAAAGAGACCAATCTCTTACACCATCATCTGCTAAATAGGCTGTAGAGAATATGGTTTTCAGATTCTTCCACTGGATAGGAACACAGTCTTCCCTTAGCACCTTGTGAATGATCAGAGGTGGAGGTTTATCAGATCTGGCCCCAGTAATGAGGCTGTGTTTGCCCTGCCTCTCACAGAGCCAGCACTAAAGATCTCTGTGGAAGGAGGGAGGGAGGCAGGGGAGTGGGGCCAGGCATTTCCCTTGGCTCCATGCTCTCAGTTCCCACCTTTAACAGAGTATCAGAAGTCTGGATTCAATGGCAAAGCCTAATCACCTATTAGCCCCTTACATTGTGTGACTTATTTAAATTCTGAGTTTTGTTTTTTTTTTACCTACTAAAATATGATTGCAAAGACTATAAGAATGGAAAACAAACCAGGGATGGCAGGGACCTGGGAGTAAGGAGAGAATGACTATAAAGAATAGCTCGAGGTTGATGCAACAGTTTGGTGTTGTGATTGTCATGACAGGATGCATTTGGTCAAAACTCATACCCTGAAAAGGGTGTATCAATTTAAAAGTAAATAAAATTTTCAAGAGTGAGTAATGTAACTTTTCAAAGGTTTGTTATAAGAATAAATATGATAAAAAGATTTGAAAAGACCTAGCACATTGAATGGCCCACACATGTCTTAATATATGTCAGGGATTTTTTTTTTGTTTGTTTCTTTTTGAGCTTATTGCTGTCACCCATAAAATGGGCATGAAAATATTATTTCTTATAAGCATAAAAAGTTTTATCTTCCTCATAAGTTTGGTGAAATGATAATATGAACTGGTGAGTGTAAATACTTTATCAGCAGTTAAGATATAGCAAGGGATTCATTGATTCATTCATTTACATTTGAATGCCTTTCCTGTGTAGGTCCTCTGGGACAGGCTAACAGAGCTTCCCCTGCTGTAGCTCATAGCCTGGGGAGGATGGAAAAACCAGAGCAGTGAATGCTGCATGTGTGAAGTTCCAGCGGCTGAGAGATGTTTCTAAAAGACATCTCATGCAGGCTCTTATCTAAGCATTTTCTGAAATAAGACTTGGAAGGTGGGTAGCAAAAAGGGCCCCAGACAATAGGAAAAGAGACAGGGTACTGCACTCTGAGGAAACTACGTAGAAATATCTGGAAATGGGGTGGGGGGAACCAATGCTCACTTAGGAACCAAGGACCTTTCGGTCTGGTTGGAGTCAGGGATTCTTCATTTTGAAGATTCGAGTCTTAGACGGGAGGCTGGGCCACGTGAACATTAAGGGCTCTTGTAAACTCTTGAGTATAGAATTCTAAGGCCATTCTTGGCTCCCTCTTTATATTCACTTGGCACACTTTGGGGCTTCCCAGGTGGTGATAGTGGTAAAAAAAAAAAAACCTGCTTGCTAATGCAGGAGACATAAGAAATGCGGTTTTGATCCCTGGGTCAGGAACATCCCATGGAAAAGGAAGTAGCAACCCACTGCAGTATTCTTGCCTGGAGAATCCTATGGACAGAGGAGCCTGGTGGACTACAGCCCATAGGGTTGCAAAGAGTCAGTCATGACTGAGGTGATCAAAGCCCACACCCAGCACACATGAAGGCAACCTTGAGCCTGGTCCTTTTCTTTTCATTGAATATCTGGACCAGAACCTGGGGAAAAAATTCTTTCCCTCAAAATTGACCTTCAGGTTTCCTTGCATCTACTTCAGGATGATCACTCAGCTCCCAACCTGAGATTTTCACCACCAAGTGGGAGGAGGTGGAGTTGTGGAAAGGATTCAAGTCCTCTGGGGCTGTTCGGTGATGTCAACCCAATTACCAGAGACAGCGCTATCTGCCCGGCAATGCCCTTCAGGTATCTGCACCTGTGTGGCTCTGGGTGGAATTCTTGAATGTGACACTTGGCTGATAGAAATTCTGCCCCTCCCTGCCTCTTTTTTTCCTCTCCTGAAAAGGAAGCAGAATCAGCAGTGGAGCAAAGCCCCAGCTGCCTTAAAAGAGTTTCAGCAACTACAAGGAAACCCTGCAACTTTGGGTATTCTGAGAAATGATATTTCACTCTTATGTACCAGGATGGCTCTACCAGTTATTAAATAATTCCACCAGCCCAGTCCCTGAATCAGCCTAACACCTAGGACACAAGACACCTCAATTCCTCCTCTAGAATCCCTGGGACATCTTCATAATCCAGTAACTGACACGGTAAAGCCTTGTACTGACGGCCTTCCCGGTATCCCGCCCCAGTGCTTCATGTGTTCTGATTGGTTAGAATGTACTGATTGCTGTATATTGTAAATATCACCTCTCTGGAAGAAAGACAGCTCACCAACTGACTTCCCCAAGCAAGTAATTTCTTCTTCCTGGGCTTCTATCAGTCAATAAAAACTAAATTTATTATTATTTTATTAAATACATGGAGTTTTTGGATTTGTTGATTTCTTGGGTCTCCTCTGCCTTTAACATTCTATGATTTCATAAACAATAATGTTCAAATTTCTGTATACAAGGTCTGGTTAGTTTGCATACTTTTTCAGAGGAAGGAGTTGATAGTACGTGTCTGATGTGAGTAGAAACATCTCAAAATCATAGATTTAAAGCATTTTAGAGCTGAAGTGGCTTAGGGTTCACTTTATCCACTAAGTTTTTTGGAATACGTTCCACTGAACTATGGGGAGAGCATAGAGGCTGACAAAGAGGGAAGAATGGACAGGGTTCCTGCTTCAACCCAAGCAGACATAAACTATCTGCTTTCATGCAGTGACATTCTTCCCAAGGTTTTATGTGTCTTGGGGGGTAAGATCCTAAGATCCTTAAATCCTGGCTTGCTTGGCAACTTGCTCTCCCTAGGCCTAGAGGAAGTTACTTAATTCCCTTGAGCTCAGTTTCTTTATCTGTAAATATGGATGGCACAATTTTGCAAGGTTTACAGCATGACAAAGCACTCAATACAACATCTGGCAAGAACTAGGGGTCTGATATCTATTAGTTGGATCTAAATTCAATCCATGGTTACTTCCTTGAGGTGGAATCTAAGTTCCCAGAGCCACTTTGAAAAGATGGTAAACACACACATACACACCAGGAACTGCCAAGAGGATATTTCAACAGCAACAATTACACTTGCAACACTTGCTAGGGCTGTGTTACCAAACAAGGTGACAGCAGCAAAATCCTCTTCAACCACAACTATGGAGGGAGATGGCTGTGATAATCCCTGCAACACCACGGGTTTGGTTACCGCCGAGCAACTCACTGACCTTACTGCGCTTAGTGTACATCCTCACAGTAGCTGTACAGGAGAAGTTGAATAACCGGTCCGGTCCCTTGCACTCAGGGTGTGGCACCTGTAGCACTTGAAATGGCTCCTTTCACTTGACGAATCCATTGTCTTCCACCCTCTTTCCAAGGACCCACTCTAAGATGGTAGCTAATAGGCTATTCCCACCTGAGACAGGTGGGCAATAGAAAGCTGGGGGCATCTCGAGTGACTTCCCTTTTCTGAAGTGAGGGTACTTTCCTGAATGGAAGAGTCTAGAACAGCCTCCTTCTGTTAAACTGTCTGTTCTCATATGACTAATTTGAGAATCCACCCACTCTGGGGGCCATTAGGTGGGTTGTGCAGAAAGATTTCCAAGTAGTGTTCTAATCACACATTATATCAGTGCAGGGCTTTGTAATCAGATGGGGATTGACCCACCTTTGGTGTCATTCTCCAGACTGCTAAGATAATTTATCCCTGGGCTGAGATTCAATCTTAGCCCAATAATGAATTGTCTCTGTCATCTTGGCTCAACCATCTGCCTCCTTCGCATGGAATTATCAGGTCTCTGGTACACATTCCCTGCCCCCCTCCCCAAAATTGCAGTTTCCACCATGGTTTTCTTTCCCTTGTTAATATTTTCTTTCTTCTGGGCCCTGTTTAATGACAAAGTTGGATTCTGTTTCTTACACACCATTGACTGGTGGACTTTGAGAATACCATTGCTTGGAGCATCCTTAAAGAGCTCTGAGTGTGAGGGCTTCATTTTGCAGTTAGAGAAAATAAGAACTAGAGGGGGAAATTAGTTTTCTCAAACTCACCCAAATCCTATGTGGCTGAACTGAAACTTGTGACTCTCAGTTAATTGTCCTTTAATTGTGTGTCCATTCCTGCATGTAATCATGTATGCTGCTGCTAAGTCACTTCAGTCGTGTATGACTCTGTGTGACCCCAGAGATAGCTCAGTTTCTTTATCTGTAAATATGGATGGCACAATTTTGCAAGGTTTACAGCATGACAAAGCACTCAATACAACATCTGGCAAGAACTAGGGGTCTGATATCTATTAGTTGGATCTAAATTCAATCCATGGTTACTTCCTTGAGGTGGAATCTAAGTTCCCAGAGCCACTTTGAAAAGATGGTAAACACACACATACACACCAGGTACTGCCAAGAGGATATTTCAACAGCAACAATTACACTTGCAACACTTGCTAGGGCTGTGTTACCAAACAAGGTGACAGCAGCAAAATCCTCTTCAACCACAACTATGGAGGGAGATGGCTGTGATAATCCCTGCAACACCACGGGTTTGGTTACCGCCGAGCAACTCACTGACCTTACTGCGCTTAGTGTACATCCTCACAGTAGCTGTACAGGAGAAGTTGAATAACCGGTCCGGTCCCTTGCACTCAGGGTGTGGCACCTGTAGCACTTGAAATGGCTCCTTTCACTTGACGAATCCATTGTCTTCCACCCTCTTTCCAAGGACCCACTCTAAGATGGTAGCTAATAGGCTATTCCCACCTGAGACAGGTGGGCGATAGAAAGCTGGGGGCATCTCGAGTGACTTCCCTTTTCTGAAGTGAGGGTACTTTCCTGAATGGAAGAGTCTAGAACAGCCTCCTTCTGTTAAACTGTCTGTTCTCATATGACTAATTTGAGAATCCACCCACTCTGGGGGCCATTAGGTGGGTTGTGCAGAAAGATTTCCAAGTAGTGTTCTAATCACACATTATATCAGTGCAGGGCTTTGTAATCAGATGGGGATTGACCCACCTTTGGTGTCATTCTCCAGACTGCTAAGATAATTTATCCCTGGGCTGAGATTCAATCTTAGCCCAATAATGAATTGTCTCTGTCATCTTGGCTCAACCATCTGCCTCCTTCGCATGGAATTATCAGGTCTCTGGTACACATTCCCTGCCCCCCTCCCCAAAATTGCAGTTTCCACCATGGTTTTCTTTCCCTTGTTAATATTTTCTTTCTTCTGGGCCCTGTTTAATGACAAAGTTGGATTCTGTTTCTTACACACCATTGACTGGTGGACTTTGAGAATACCATTGCTTGGAGCATCCTTAAAGAGCTCTGAGTGTGAGGGCTTCATTTTGCAGTTAGAGAAAATAAGAACTAGAGGGGGAAATTAGTTTTCTCAAACTCACCCAAATCCTATGTGGCTGAACTGAAACTTGTGACTCTCAGTTAATTGTCCTTTAATTGTGTGTCCATTCCTGCATGTAATCATGTATGCTGCTGCTAAGTCACTTCAGTCGTGTATGACTCTGTGTGACCCCAGAGATTCCCCTTCCCTGGGATTCTCCAGGCAAGAACACTGGAGTGGGTTGCCATTTCCTTCTCCAATGCATGAAAGTGAAAAGTGAAAGTGAAGTCACTCAGTCGTGTCCGACTGTTCACAACCCCATGGACTACAGCCTACCAGGCTCTTCTGTCCATGGGATTTTCCAGGCAAGAGTACTGGAGTGGGGTGCCGTTGCTTTCTCTGGTAATCATGTATGCATGCATTCAAATACTGTTTCTAGACTTCTACTCTCTGCCATGTCCTCTTTTAAGCCCTGGAACTACAGTAATGAATAAAATTTCCATCCTAGAAACTATATTCTGAGTGGAAGGAGATAGGAAGTAGACAAAATTTATTAGGTAAAATGTTAGATGGTGGTAAGTGGTATGAAACAGGAAAGCTGTGAAGGGGAGTGGAAATGGCAGCTGCAGGAATTCAAGTATAGAAAGAGGTCATGGAAGACTCCCCTAAGAAAGTGTGCTTTGACCTCAACCCCTGAGTGGTACACCGTGTGCACCCCTGAGGAGAGAATGGTTCAGACATAAACAACAGTGTATGCAAAGACCCTGAGGCAGGAGCAAGCTGGGTGTGTTCTAGGAGAGTCATGAGGCAGTGCCACTGGAGCTGACTAGGTATGTAGGGAGTGTATAGACGTAAGAGTAGAGAGTAACTGGCTAAGCCAGTGAGATGGAAAACCCACAAAAGATTCTGAGCAGAAGGGTGACATGGGCTTACTTACATTTCGGAAGGATGACTCTGGCTTCTGTGTGGAGAATACACTTAACGGAAACAAGGATGGAAAGAAAGACAGAAGTTTGGAGGCTTCTGCAATAATTCTGCAGAGAGACGGTGGTTGTTCGACCGAGGATGGAAGAGTGGAGGTACCACAAAGACATCTGCTGTGGAGAGCAGGGGAGATGCACCCCAACTCCGTAATCAGGAGAGTGGGAAGGGTGGCAGAGGGGAATGAAGGGTGGGGTGGACTACCCAGGAGGGAGTTGGAACTTTTAGCCCAGAGCTGTAGTGAATCACGGAAGGTTTCCTAGAGGAGGAAGGATGCAAGATAAAGGTTGATTCGAATGTAAGGCCAGTTTTTGATTTTATTTCCCCATCCAGGTTTGCCAGGGACTGTCCTGGTTTGAATGCTTCTCAGTCTCAGAGAACCAGGGGCCATTGGCTACCTTCCTGTGAGAGTTTCCTCGTGAAGCTGGAGAAGTCTGGGGGCGATGAGGGTGTTCTGGGAAGAGAAGATAGAATGTAGATACCTGAGCAGCATAAGCAGGCAGTGTGGGGTAGACTCAAGGAGAGGAGAAGGTACACAGGACTCCAGTGTGCATAGTTCTTTCACCGTAAGAATGGTGACACCGATTTTGATGGCAGTGGAAGAGTCTCAAGTGAAGAATGAGAACACTAATAACTTGGCAGTTGTATCCCTCATTCCAGTCTCCTTGTAAAAGAGCTATATGCAAGCCCCATCATTTATAAGTTTCAGATGAAAAGTGGGATTAAGAAAAGCAAGAAACAGAATAGAAAATATGTTTGTACCAAAACATTCCCGCTGAGCTGCCATTTGGGAATCCTCCTGTCCGGTAAGGTCACATTCCCTTTGAAACCAGCTTATTCCTGTCTCTTATACACATCTAGATGTGTATAAGAGACAGCCTTAGCACCTTGTGAATGATCAGAGGTGGAGGTTTATCAGATCTGGCCCCAGTAATGAGGCTGTGTTTGCCCTGCCTCTCACAGAGCCAGCACTAAAGATCTCTGTGGAAGGAGGGAGGGAGGCAGGGGAGTGGGGCCAGGCATTTCCCTTGGCTCCATGCTCTCAGTTCCCACCTTTAACAGAGTATCAGAAGTCTGGATTCAATGGCAAAGCCTAATCACCTATTAGCCCCTTACATTGTGTGACTTATTTAAATTCTGAGTTTTGTTTTTTTTTTACCTACTAAAATATGATTGCAAAGACTATAAGAATGGAAAACAAACCAGGGATGGCAGGGACCTGGGAGTAAGGAGAGAATGACTATAAAGAATAGCTCGAGGTTGATGCAACAGTTTGGTGTTGTGATTGTCATGACAGGATGCATTTGGTCAAAACTCATACCCTGAAAAGGGTGTATCAATTTAAAAGTAAATAAAATTTTCAAGAGTGAGTAATGTAACTTTTCAAAGGTTTGTTATAAGAATAAATATGATAAAAAGATTTGAAAAGACCTAGCACATTGAATGGCCCACACATGTCTTAATATATGTCAGGGATTTTTTTTTTGTTTGTTTCTTTTTGAGCTTATTGCTGTCACCCATAAAATGGGCATGAAAATATTATTTCTTATAAGCATAAAAAGTTTTATCTTCCTCATAAGTTTGGTGAAATGATAATATGAACTGGTGAGTGTAAATACTTTATCAGCAGTTAAGATATAGCAAGGGATTCATTGATTCATTCATTTACATTTGAATGCCTTTCCTGTGTAGGTCCTCTGGGACAGGCTAACAGAGCTTCCCCTGCTGTAGCTCATAGCCTGGGGAGGATGGAAAAACCAGAGCAGTGAATGCTGCATGTGTGAAGTTCCAGCGGCTGAGAGATGTTTCTAAAAGACATCTCATGCAGGCTCTTATCTAAGCATTTTCTGAAATAAGACTTGGAAGGTGGGTAGCAAAAAGGGCCCCAGACAATAGGAAAAGAGACAGGGTACTGCACTCTGAGGAAACTACGTAGAAATATCTGGAAATGGGGTGGGGGGAACCAATGCTCACTTAGGAACCAAGGACCTTTCGGTCTGGTTGGAGTCAGGGATTCTTCATTTTGAAGATTCGAGTCTTAGACGGGAGGCTGGGCCACGTGAACATTAAGGGCTCTTGTAAACTCTTGAGTATAGAATTCTAAGGCCATTCTTGGCTCCCTCTTTATATTCACTTGGCACACTTTGGGGCTTCCCAGGTGGTGATAGTGGTAAAAAAAAAAAAACCTGCTTGCTAATGCAGGAGACATAAGAAATGCGGTTTTGATCCCTGGGTCAGGAACATCCCATGGAAAAGGAAGTAGCAACCCACTGCAGTATTCTTGCCTGGAGAATCCTATGGACAGAGGAGCCTGGTGGACTACAGCCCATAGGGTTGCAAAGAGTCAGTCATGACTGAGGTGATCAAAGCCCACACCCAGCACACATGAAGGCAACCTTGAGCCTGGTCCTTTTCTTTTCATTGAATATCTGGACCAGAACCTGGGGAAAAAATTCTTTCCCTCAAAATTGACCTTCAGGTTTCCTTGCATCTACTTCAGGATGATCACTCAGCTCCCAACCTGAGATTTTCACCACCAAGTGGGAGGAGGTGGAGTTGTGGAAAGGATTCAAGTCCTCTGGGGCTGTTCGGTGATGTCAACCCAATTACCAGAGACAGCGCTATCTGCCCGGCAATGCCCTTCAGGTATCTGCACCTGTGTGGCTCTGGGTGGAATTCTTGAATGTGACACTTGGCTGATAGAAATTCTGCCCCTCCCTGCCTCTTTTTTTCCTCTCCTGAAAAGGAAGCAGAATCAGCAGTGGAGCAAAGCCCCAGCTGCCTTAAAAGAGTTTCAGCAACTACAAGGAAACCCTGCAACTTTGGGTATTCTGAGAAATGATATTTCACTCNCGCCCCCCATTTCCCTATTTGCATTATTGACTTCATTATTTTCCTAGGCTCAAAATCTCAGAATCATGATTTTATTTTCTTTCCTGGTGATTCTGTCAGCCACCAAGTCCCTACTCTTCTTTTCTTCAAAATAGGTCTCCTCAGTTCTTTACTCTGAGTCCCACTACTGCCAACCTGACTCAGGCTGTGCTTATGTTGTACCTTGGCACTGGTGGACCAGAGGGTGTAGAGAGTGGGGGCAAGAGAGTAGTGGGTTTAGATCCCTGGGCTGCAGGCAATAAGGGGGTGTGTTGTCTGTAGGGAATTTAAAACAAGTCAATGTAAAGTCAGTCTGCTTTGCAGCACTATTTACAATAGCCAAGAAAAGGAAGCAACATAAATGTTCATCAAAAGATGAATGGATAAAAAAGATGTGATACATATATACAATGGAGTACTACTAAGCCATAAAAAAGAACAAAGCAATGCCATTTGAAGCGACATGGATGCAACTAGAGACTGTCATACTAAGTGAGGTAAGTCAAAGTCAAATATCATGTGATACCACTTATATGTGAAATCTAAAATAAGACATAAATGAACTTATCCATGAAACAGAAACAGACACACAGACATAGAGAACAGACCTGCACTTGCTGAGGGGAGTGGGGGACTCTGGATGGATTGGGAGCTTGAGATTAGCAGATGCAAACTATTATATATTGAATTAATAAACAACAATGTCTTACTGTATATCTTCAATATCCTGTAATAAATCATCATGGAAAAGAAGATGAAAAAGAATATATATATGTACATATATAGGAAGATCCTCTGGAGAAGGGCTTGGCAAACCACTCCAGTATTCTTGCCTGGAGAATCCTATGTACAGAGGAGCCTGGCAGGCTACAGTCCATAGGGTTGAACAGAACTGAAAATGACTGAAGTGACTCAGCATGCATGTACACACACACACACATACACACACACACATATGTATATATACATATATATATATAAAACTGGATCACTTTGCTATACAGCTGAAACTAACACAACATTGTAAGTCAACTATATTTTAATAAAAACATTTTATTAACATATTTAATAAAATAAATTTTAGAAGCTGTAAAGTCAATCTGCTTTGTGTTATTATTTCTATGTGCCATCAATTAAAGACAATATTAAAATTACCTCCCACCAGGAGCAGAGTACTCCCACTTATTGCCACCCACAGCCTCAAATCCTGTCATATTTTCTTTATTTTTATCTCGATTTCTCTCCTTTTCTTCTATTCCCTCACAGGCCAGCTTTGCAATGCAACTGCAGTCAAGAACCACCCATCTCTAGTTTCCCCAAACCTCAGAAGCCTTTCTGAGGTTTACAGGATCAAGACCCAATACCGCAGTCTGGCTTTGGGTCAAGCCCTCAGTAACCCGAAGCCCGAATGACAGCTGAAGCTTATCCTGTTACTCTGGATCCCCAAATCTCTTTGCTCTAAGAGTTTGTGTCAAGAGAGCCACAGTTTCCTGCTGTATTTGCTGGGAGAAAAACTCATTTGGGGATCCTAGCCCCAAGAGAGACCATGACTTTAAACAAGTCACCTTTCCTCTAAGGGTCTCAATGTGTTTGTTAGTCAAATTAGAATAATACCTATAGAGCTGAAGTGGCAGGATTTCATTAAAGGCCAAACAAGGTCATGGTTGTGAACTCCTCCAAGCACGTGACTGTGATGACTGTTTTTTGTTGTTGTTTTTAATTAATTTTTTATTTTAATTGGAGGCTAATTACTTTACAACATTGTGATGGTTTTTGCCATGCATCGACATGAATCGGCCACCGATGTACAGGCGTCCCGCCATCCTGAACCCCTGCCCACCTCCCTCCCACTCCACCCCTCTGGGTTGTCCCAGAGCACCAGCTTTGAGTGCCCTTCCTCATGCGTCATACTTTCACTCATCAGAGTAGTAGTTACCATGGTTATGGCGCCGACGTTCTTGGCAATGCAAGACTCTCCACTTTCGCTGTCTATTTTACCTTCTGCTTCTCCCATCTTTGCCATTCTACGTCCAACTCACCATTTAAGGTACAACTCTAGACCAGTCCCCTCAAGAATTCTTCCCAGGCTGTTGAAGCCTTCTTTGAACTCTGCTCTCTTCAAACCCACCTCCCCTGAACACCCGTTCTTTGTGTACCTTGCATATCATCTTTCACTGTATAGCCTTCCCAACCAGAACTCAGTTCCCCTGTTGCCTTAGCGTTCCTCACAATACTGAACACACAATAGATGTTAAATCAAGACTCATCCAAATGAATGAATGAATGCGTGTTCAGAAGCATCTCTTTTTTTTAACCCCTTAAAGCAAAGTATGCTGACAGTGCCCTCTGCTGCTAAGCAATGATTCTGTATTTTCNCAGTTCCCCTGTTGCCTTAGCGTTCCTCACAATACTGAACACACAATAGATGTTAAATCAAGACTCATCCAAATGAATGAATGAATGCGTGTTCAGAAGCATCTCTTTTTTTTAACCCCTTAAAGCAAAGTATGCTGACAGTGCCCTCTGCTGCTAAGCAATGATTCTGTATTTTCTGCACAGTGGAAAAACAAGGCAGAGAATGTTTAGTAAAAGGAATACATAAAAATTATGACTTTCAACATGCTGGGACAGAGAGGATGGGGCAAAATCACCAGAAAGTCTCAGTGCAAGGGAGGCTAGGACGTCAGAAAGGTCAGACAAAGGGGCTACTGGAAAGGCAAGAATATCCTTTCTAGAATGATAATTGACAGCCAATTTGGAATTAAAGCACCCTCTTGATTTTGTATAACAAGTTTGTCTTCTCCTGTGTCTCTGCCCCAACAATAAGTGTGTTATTTTTGGCCAGAAATGAATCTTATATCTAATTGTATGAAAATTAACTTTGGCAATTCCAAAATGCCTCATGGGAGAACGCATTAAAAAAATGTTGTAATAGCTGGAAAAGTATTGCTAGAGAAATCATAGTCCAATTCATTTGTGTTCTGTTGAGGTGATACAGTAAAAGTAACAACTGCTTTTTAACAAGCGTCATTTTCCTTCTATTACCTCAGTTAAATTTCATGACAACTCATCAGATAGGTATTACTAGTCCTTTATAGATGAAAACATGGAAAATGAGAGGATAATAAATGTGACCATTATCAGAGACCTGGTAAAGTTAACAAGGGTTTCCAAGTCTGGGAGGTATAAAATCTGAGCCTTCTTTTTATGGCATACTGTCTCTCGGTATGGGGCTCTGGATGAGGGGTTGGGCTACCTGGGACTTAAGGTCAGATTCTAGCAGTAACTTTAATAATAAAGTTGGGTGAATAACTTTCTCTGGGCCTCAGTTTCCCCAACTCTAAAATAAGGGATGTATGAATGGATGCTCTCTAAGGCCCCTTTCCACCTATAATCTGTTATTTGCAGCAGTCTTCATTTGCTGTAATATCATTACAAATCCTTATTTTGATCATGATTCTTCCTTGTGTTTCTACCACGGGCTTGACCTCCCCAGTCTAACCAGCTTTGGACAGTTCACTGGGGACTGAATGGTGACTATGAGCACTCTGTGCTGAGCTTTGAGGACCATTCAGATAGCTTTCTGCATAATTTGTAAATCAGTCTGCATGTAACTGATGTATTTCTTTTCCCCATAGAGGTCAAAGCATGATGGATATTCTAGGCTGGTTTTGAAGGCAGGATGGTTGACGTTTTCAGCACGTCAATTTGTCACATTTGATGTATCTGACACCTGGTCTTTAAGAGTCTTGGCAGGCAAAGTGTCCCAGACTGGTGGGCACACTTTGGTAGGGCAGAGACCCCAGGAACAGCATCTTCCTGTCCGTGTGGTGCTGAGCCTTTGAAGTGGCTCACTGGTGCTTCAAAGAGAAGTTCATGGTACAGGGAGCAGCAT
Organism: Oreotragus oreotragus; assembly: GCA_006410675.1. Lineage (NCBI taxonomy): Eukaryota > Metazoa > Chordata > Mammalia > Artiodactyla > Bovidae > Oreotragus > Oreotragus oreotragus. The sequence continues at coordinate 277,411 of SJYX01001563.1, read as the reverse complement.
CAGATATACTTTTATGACCCTTAGAGACAAAAAACATTAATCAGAAGCCAAATGTCTGGAAGAAAAATCTATACCCTCAGCCCTGCGGCTTGAAAGTTCAGAGAAGGCTCAGAGTGCTCCCCATGAGGAAACCAGAGCGTGTTGGAACAGAGCTGGAATCAGACCTGGCACCCTCCCTGTGCATCAATATCAACCATCTTACTGAAGACAGGAACCTTCTTCTGGATTTCCCCTGGAGTTTGGAGGAGTGGGGAGACCTGGAATCAGATCAACTTATAGAAATTCCTCCTGCCTCCTGACTTTTCAGAAAAAAAAAAAAAAAAAAATCAGAACTGCAAAGCATCCTTAGAGAGTACAAACACTTATTTTTTATTTGGGAAACTAACATCTATTGTGAACTGAAGTCAATTTGTTCATCTATTATGGGTTTCTTTTTCCCTCTGTGTGAATAATGGTCCTGTCTCCTGGGAGACCGTGAAACACTTAGGGACCACAATGCTAAACAATGAAGGAAAATGGAACACCCTCCAGGAATCTCGGCCCTGTGGAGTCCATGGAGGTCCCGTGATGCCTTCATGCCTGCTCTTGACTATAAGTAACTAAAGGTAGAATCAACTGCAAATTAAGACTTCTCAGAACCCAATTCTGCTAAAAATATTGTTATAACTTTCTCTGGGATTATTGTTGTTTAGTCACTAAGTAGTGTCCAACTCTTTTGAGATCCCAGTGACTACAGCGCTCCAGGTTCCTCTGTCCATGGGCTTCTCCCGGCAAGACTACTAGAGCTGGTTGCCCTCTCCTCCTCCAGGAGATATCCCTGACCCAGGGATAAAACCCAGGTCTCTGGCTTGGCAAGTGGGTTCTTTGCCACTGAGACACCAGGGAAGCTCTTATCTTGGATGCTGAGAAGATGGAAAACATCTGAATAGCATTTTTTTTTAATCAATAATGACTCCAAATAAATATAATTCTAATTCATATTATCTCATGAAGAAAACATGTCCTGAAACACTGAACTTCAAATACCACAAAAAATCCTGGTGTATCTGTTCTGTAAATGTTGCTAAATGGTGGAATATTATGAGAGCTCAGAATATTATTCTGGTGACCAGAAATCCTGAAGTTGGCTTCTAAGCCTCAGGTATTCTATAATTTATTCTAAAATCAAGCAGTATGATTGCTTAAGACCTTCAAAAGCATTTACAAGGTTTAACAAACCAAAAACAGTCCAGAGAATAGACACAATAAGTGTGACTGGACAATTTATTGCATAATGTTTTATTGGACTCTGGTTTTAAATGAGGTAGAAGGTCCCCAGCAATGTCTGTGGGAGACAGTTTGCTTCCAAGGAGTCCCAAAGCTGCTGAAACTCTGTTCCCTGCATGACAGTGAAAGAAATGTCCTTACTAAAACATCCCATAGTCATTTTACCAGATGCTTTAGGTTTTGCAGACAACACACCTGAATATCCTCAGATGGGCTGGAATATCATCGTTTTTCCTATTTGTGAGATGAATGTGTAAGAATTTGAGAGAGTGGCTAGCCCCAGGGCATATGGAATGAGAGGTTTCTTGGACTCATGGACAGAGGGAAGTGCCACTGGACAACTTCACGGATCTTGACCTGAAAGGTGAGGTTCCCCTCAGCTTTTTCTGACACCCGCTGGGGCTCTACTTTTAATCAAGAAACCTGAGTCTTAGTGGCTTTGCTCCACCTACTTAAATAAACCTCATGACAAGGGAATAAAATAAAGCCCCTTTTAAATTGGTATTTATTTGGGTTTTCACAGAATTCATTAACTTGCATTCCCAGGGCAATTTGTAGTAAAAATCACATCCCTCCCCACTTTCAAAACACCAACTTTAAAATAAACTCTCCAGGGACTTCCCTAGTGGTCCAGCGGTTGAAATTTCACCTTCCAATGCAAGGGGTGTGGGTTTGATCCCTGATTGGGAGTTAAGATCCCACATGCCTTGCAGCCAAAAAACATAAACGATATTGTAAGAAATTCAATAAAAACCTTAAAATGGTCCATGTAAAAAAAAAAAAGAGAGAATCTTTAAACACATAAAATAAACTCTCCAACTCTTCTGAAAGGTTAATATTTTAGAACCCAAGAAATCAACAAGCTCAAATTAAACCACTTTTTCAGCTGAGGCCATCGTGGCTCATTTCTGCTTATTGGTGACAGACAGGCACTCAAGACCCAACGTAACTGCCACCTTGTCTGTTAAGCTCTCCCTCCCTCCAGCCACTCCCTTCTCTGAACTCATATGGCCTTTTTTGTACCTGCCTCTATTATAGCCCTCCTGTCACCACACTTGCCTCATTTTATATTTTTCATGCCTTTACATCTATTTTTTCCACTTTACTTTGAATTTCTTAAAGGAGGGGATAAAGTCATACTCACTTTTGAACACTTCTCTAAACCCACTACTAAGTGGCCGCTCACAAGATATCTCAGGAATGAATTCCTAAATGGCCAGAGATTTCCTATACCTCCTTTCCTGTGCCTGTTCCTTTTTTTCTGTGTACAAAATGAAGATTGCACTGATGTGTCTCTCAGGATAATTATGTACTTTCATTTGACTGCCAAGTGCTTCAAGACCATAAACAATGCTTTGTAAACGCCAACCATGATTACAACCCTTTGAAACAATGGGACATATGACTTAAAAGTGGAAAAAGATGAGACTACAGGTAACCCTACTTGTCTGGTCCCCATCTTTCTCCCCACCCACCATCAGATAGCAATTCAGAGGTAACAGCATCAGCTTGGGAGGAGCAAGGATAATTTATGGGGGTCTAGGTAGGATTTCCAGGGCCTTTTTAGGTACCTCTGTCATGAGGGAAATTACCTGAATCTGACATAGTGGGCCAAGGGCAAGTGTCCCCAGAAAGATTGGATTCCCAATCCCACTTTCAATTCCCAATTTCAAGAGGGCACTCAGATGAACGGAGCTGACTGGCGTTTCCAAAGCAAAAGATGGCTTATAGAAGGGCTGTTAAGGTAGAAAGTTTGTCAAACCCATCTCTAGCCTCAATCTCTAATAGCCTAACAAAGAAAGAAAGGGTGAAGCTCATTTTGTTCACCTTCCCTCCAGGGGTATCATAGCAAGTGACCAGAAAAAGTGGGTTGTATATTGAATTAACAGAGCATTCAGATTTTCCTCCCTAGCAATGCATGTCAGGAGAAGAGAGAACAGGAAACTTTTGTTTGGCTATCTGTCTTGTGAGCCCTTTATAAGATCTTTCAATGCAGAGGTGAGTGACTCAGCCAGCTTTTCACATGGCAGATGCCATCTGTTGTAGAGAAAGCCAGGATCTAAGATCAGATTGTTCCAGACTTGAGGTCGTCTGGCCTCCGAGATCAGCAGCGGGGAGAGAAAACACCATGATTACCCAGTGGGAGGTGGGAAGGAGGAAGCTCTGACACCATGACTCTGCAGTTCCAACCCAGCAGCGAGCCCAAACAGTGGTGAGTGTTATGTATCTCGGTGTGTCTGAAGAAATCATGCAGGTCTGGAACAGTAAGGGCCCTACGTCTCATGTTGGAAACATCGAATTATCTGGGAGTAGATTTGTGGGTGGGAAGAGGGACTGTGTGGACGAGGTCACTTCACATCACAGATTTCTTGGCAGGATGCAGCCAGGATCATCCCATGGGCCAATTTAACTTGTGGTTTGGGGGCGTTTTGCCAAATGGTTCCTGTTTCTGCGAAGAGCTTTGGATGTGGGACCAGTTCCACCTTTCCACACTTCTCCACCCTACCATTGTCAGTCACCTCAGCAAGTCTAATTCTTGGCATCAAGATCTAGTGAGGTGGCCCTCATTACCTCCTTTCTTGACGTCAGCGAGGGAGATTTTCCCCGTGGCTGTCTTATGTGAAATAATTCAGCATTTGTACTTCAGTTAAAATTCATAGATATATATTATTACACGGCACCGACTCATTCCATGGCTTCTCCTCAGCTGAAAAAGTGCCAAAAAATTCTATGCACAAAGCAGTGATGAAAACCATGTTAAAACGAAAATTTCCCTGTCAAGCAATTCACATTCAGGGCTCTGAGGAAAGGACCCCACTCTTCTAAGAAAATGAGCCTGTTCAGAGTCAGGGTTTTCTCCGGAGGAAACAGAAGTTCCAGATCCTTTCTGCCTTGGAGAGGGTGGAGAATGGCACCTGACTAGAACCTTCTTCCCTTTGGTGAGCGTCATGAAAGCAGGGATCGGCATCTGGTGTTTCACTGGACTTTGCAACCACATTTAATCCCTCTCCAAGGAGAGAAGGGGAAATATGCCTTCACACATCAATGGGAAAATAAGATAGGAGGAAAAGTTTAGGTTTGATAAAAATCTAACTCTGTTCTTTATGTGAATGTACTATTTCAGAGTAGGCATGCCTGGAAGCAAACAAGCTGGCACTTGTTTTCCTTGCTGTTCAAAAGACTGCTTCTGCCTCAGACCTGCACCCTCTAAGCCCAGTGGGCATAGCCTCTGACTTCGCTTCATTGCTCTCTGTTTCCTCATCTGCCAAACGGGCCTCATAATCTGGACCCCGGACACCTCCTGGGGTTTCTAGTGTGAGAACCCGTCCTGTGTCTTCAGCATTCAGCCCTACAATATAGGAGAAAACAGAAGCTTTGCAATACTGTGAGCTTTTTACACAAGGCAGAGTCATCAGGGTGAGAGGTAGCTCCCCATGAGACAGAGGTGAAGAGTACTAGACTTGGAGTCATAAAAGCTTGGCTTTTAGCCAGTCTGTCTCAAGCACACGCAGCACGTTTAAGTGAATTAGAGAAAGATATCACTTCTGAACACAGTCCTGCAGGTCCTCACTGAACTGCAGGTCCATCCACGGCCTGATGACCAAGTACCATCTTTGGCCAAAGAGAAAAAGTTACCTGTCTTCTAGAGGATGCTGCCCTGGGCCAGTATTCTCGTACAAGTCAATTCAGAAGCCCCAGCTCTTCCTGCTAGAATTCTGCAACCACACAATCATTTTTTCAACCTCTGAGCCTCAGTTTCCTCCCAGACAGAAAGACAGAATTGAATTGCAATTTCTACAGCCTCCTTTAGCTCTGAAAACTTAAGAAATTCTAATGAACTTTCCCATCCTTCTACACAAGGGGCCAGACATCACATAGAAAGTGATTTCTAAGCCCAATCTTCTAAAAATCATCTGATGACACCCCCTAATATTTGAATGAAATTATGTATGGTTTGATGTGGGGCAGATTAGAACACAAATACCTGAGTGTCTACGTGATGTCCCAAGTAGAGAACCCAACCCCAGTAGCCTGCACAACAGGAATAACAACTCTGTGTTGTCAGGGATGGTACAAGATGGGGATTTACCCTGACGCCCATCTCCTGAGGCCTCTGCTCACTGCTGTGGGACTGAAAGGCGGACTCGGTGCTGGAGTCCTGGCCTCTCCCAGAGCACTGGGAGCACCCAGGAAGCGGGGACCGCATTGAGCCAAAGATGGTTTTCTTTGTTGATGCCTTGTTGCCAGAAAACAGAAATTAGATCCTTGGCCAGAACCTCCTATTAGCAAATCTGAGCGTCAGCAAACACTTCTCAGTAAAGGAGCAGACAAATAGCAACCTCCTGTTCCAAAGCTCAGGGAATTTCAGACCTAAAATTAGGTTCCGGGTTTTAAAATCACATACACACATAATGAACCCATTCACAATTCTCCAAATGTTAGAAGTAAATTTGGTATTTGTGAATATTTCTAAAATCAGAGTTTTAGGTTTGTTTTCTTTTAGCTTTGTTTTGTATTTAGATCAAGAGGGACAGTTTCTGGAAACAATTACTGGCAATGATGTCATTTTCAGAGGAGATTGAAGCCCAGAAAAGGAAAGAGACTAGCTCTGGGTCACACAGCAGAGCATATTTAATATAATCTAATGCTCTTTCCACTCCCCCAACCAGAGGGTTGGGTGAAAAACAGATGGCACACAAATCATTATGACTCAATTTTTCAGTCTCAAAGGATGAATGTTCTTACCACTACCCAAGATCATAAATGGCAGAAAGTAACTGTGATTTTGATCAATTTTTAAATAATGATTGAATATATTATTGCTATTTTTTAAAAGTATTTATCTGGCTGTGCCAGGTCTTCATTACAGCATGTGGGATCTTTGATTTTCACTGCAGCATGTTGCAGACTTTCTTGCAGAACTCTTAATGCGGGATCTTAGTTGCAACATGTGGGATCTAGCTCCCTGACGAGGGATGGAGCTTGGGCCTGCTGCACTGGGAGCAGTCTTAGCCCCTGGATCACCAGATAAGTCCTTAGAAAATGCTTTTATCTGTTGGTTTTCTTAAGGGCTATAGCCTCTACCACTGCCCATCAAAAAGGCAGGTGATCTCCCCTGGCTTAGTGGAGCAGACTCTCTCAGCTAGAATAACCTCATTCCCCACCCCTGCAAAACACTCTCTTGGTAGTATCTTCTTTAGAACCAGCATCAAGGACCCCAGATACTCTCTGGATTAACACCTTTTTGCTAACCATCCCTGTTTCTTCAGAAGGAATGTTCATACTTTCCTTGCAGCCCCAAGCGCCTGCCAACAAAATGAACCATGACCCAATATTATCCCTGGGTGGTCCCCAAAGCTCCTGTTTGGATTACCTGGAGATAAACCAAACATTTGTGAGAAGAAAAACAAATGCTGGATATTAAAACAAGCCTCCCTTTATTAAACAAATCAGATATAACACTAAAATCCATGAGCTGGAGAGCATCAAAGGTGGGGGGTGGGGTGGGGAAGGGAGGGGCTCAAAATACACTCAGATGAAGAGTAGAATCAACCGGAAATCCATTTTTTCTCCCTGAAGAACAAAACATCCCTCTCTCGGGCAATGTAGCCATGGTGCCCACATTTAGGTTCTTCCAGAATCTCTGGGATGAAGAGCCATTCTACTTCAACCCTTGAACAACGCTTTTTAAAGACAACGCTCCTAGAGCAGTCCTTTCTGGACTAGCGCATAGTGAGGGGTGAATCAAAGCTTCCAGGGTAAGGGTGCACTATGCTAGAAACACCAGAGTCAAAAACTCCACCCAGGCCTGGGAAGGCTGACCCCTCCGTCTCACATCTTCATCAGAGCTGTTCCTTTGCAGAGCCTGGGGGGACCTGGCAGTGACTTGAAGCAGTTCTGACCTCACCATGGACTCTTCAGAGTCACAGCCATTAGCTCTGGGAGAGACAGTGGCTGAAAGGCACGGAGCCAGAAAGGCCTTCTGAGTCCGATCACATTCTAACTTTAGATCTGGGCATGCATGGGAGTTGTTGTTTCGCCAGGAATGGACTTATTCTTTCTGCTTGAGTTTTAGGATCTGCAGCAAATGAAGTCTGTGTGTGTGTGTGTGCACGCACGTGCACGGTGGGGAAGGGGTGACTGGGCTTTGAAAGACAATCTGCTGAGAAAACCAAGACAGACAGACAGACTGAGGCAAAGCAAGCATCCTTAGGCACAGAAGGGAGAGCTGCTGACTCACATTAACCTGTTAATTTATACCGTGGCTCTGTACAAAAATAAAAAAGTTTTCATAAGATTAACAATTTAAATAAATATTTGATAGAGATTCTTTTTCTCAGTTTTATAGCTCATCTTTGGGATTGATATTCAGTTCGTGCTTCCCTTGCCGTTCTTGATCCAGGATTGCGATCACTTCATCGGCCTGTATTCGCTCCTGTAAAAAAAGACAATATAAACATCACTGTTACAAGCGATGCCAGTGCCAGATGCTCCCCCAGCATTTCCAGGCATCATCTGTACATGAACGGACGCTAAATCCAGCTAAAGATGTAGCTTCATTCGATCCCTATCCAGGTGCCCTCTGCTGACTTCCCTGTGTACTCAGCAGTTACTTTCCAAGACTCCTCTCGTGTCAAGAAATCTTATATATTCAACTGCAACTTCCATTTTTAATCTGTGGTCCCACAGACATCTCCAACTCAGTTCTCCAGCTCAGTGGTCAAGCTGAATTCTGCAGCTTCTCTCCCGCAGGCCTACTCTGTCTTCTTCACAGAATTCCTCTCTCAGTAAAGACCACCATGACTGCCACATTCACCCCAAAAGCCTGATGATGGCTTCTTGGATCTGATATCCCACTTGGTGCTCTCTGTTCTGCTCCTTGTTTCTGTCGCTTTCTTTTCAGTGCACTTACTGTTGCCTTAGAGGGACCAGAGATCAAATTGCCAACATCTGCTGGATCATGGAAAAAGCAAGAAAGTTCCAGAAAAAACATCTATTTCTGCTTTCTTGACTATGCCAAAGCCTTTGTCTGTGTGGATCACAATAAACTGTGGAAAATTCTGAAAGAGATGGGAATACCAGACCACCTGGCCTGCCTCTTGAGAAACCTGTATGCAGGTCAGGAAGCAACAGTTAGAACTGGACATGGAACAGACTGGTTCCAAATAGGAAAAAGAGTAC
>SJYX01001563.1:257475-267549 GCA_006410675.1 Oreotragus oreotragus | reverse complement strand
GTATTGAGAGTGTTTAGCAGCATCTCTGGCTCTGCCTACTGCAGGTAGCCAGTGGCAACCAAGTCCAAGTTGTGACAACCAAAAACAACTCTAAATTGCCAACTGCAGAGTGGCAGGAAAAATAGCTCCTGCCTGAGGACCTGTTGTCTCTTAACTTAATTGCTGTGGTAGCTTTCAAATTGATCTGTGTCACACCCCCTCCCACATGCTCCTATTGGACCCTCTGCCCTGGAATCATGACTACTTGCCTTTCCAGCTCACTGCTCACAGCCCTTGCATGGGTTCCCATTGCTGGATGCTCTGGGTCCACCTTTCTTGATGTGCTTGTAAGGACTTGGACTTCTCTCTTCTTCAATTCAGCTTGTCTTCTCCTTTCACCTCCCCTTACACTCTACCTTCCTGACTTACCTTCAGATGTCTGAATACAGTGCTCTGAGAAGGCCTTCCTCATCCTAGTCTAGGTTGAGGGTCCCTAGGATTTAAATGCTTGTCCATCACATCCTGTGTTTCTCTTACCGCTCCCCCACCGTTGACCCAGTTGGCCTACTTCCAAATGACATCTCCAGTCCCTCACGTCTTTTCACCTTCTCTACATGTTAGCTATGGCAGTCTTTCCTATCCTGTAATTCTCAGGACTGGGGGAGGCAGGGGGAAGGGTAAGGGATAAGGCTTCTTTCCCATTGGGCAGGTCAAAAATTTTGTTTGGATTTTTTTCTCTGCCATCTTACAGAACACATTGGCAGAGAATTCATGTTTCCTGAACAGCTCATCAAGTCTAACTGCTGCTTGTCCTGTGTTCTCCTTTCAGCCCGTTCTCTACCTCGCATATCATCTTCTAGTCACCTTGGCTTTCTTGCTTCCTGACCGTTCTGTGCTCCTTCTTATCTTTGGGCCTTTACAACCTCTTCTCCCCTGGAACACTCCTCCCAAGACCTTTATCATGGTTGGCTTCTTCCTTTCATTTGTCTGGAGAGCCCTCTCACACTTTGCTACCCCCTCCGTTTTACCTTCAAATCAGTTGTCTCATTTTCTTTCCCATACATCATTTCTCACTACCTGAAAATCCTTCAGTTGTTTATTCTTTATTTATGTGCTGCCTTTTTCCACTAGAAGTTAAGCTCCATGAAAACAGGGAAACTTGTCATTTGAGGGACACTGTTCTATTTCCTGTGCCCAGAAAAGCAACTAACATTTAGCAGGATGGCTCAGTGGTAAAGAATTGGCCTGCAATGCAGGAGACACAGGAGGCACAGGTCCTATCCCTGGTTTGGGAAAATCCCCTGGAGGAGGACATGTCAACCCATTCCAGTATTTTTGCCTGGGGAATCCCATGGACACAAGAGCCTGGTGGGCTCTAGTCCATAGGGTCCCAAAGAGTCGGACATGACTGAGTGACTGGACACAGCAGAGCACAGTATAGTAGTTGATGAATAAATCCATGGGTAGATGTCTAACATGCCAGAAATGTCTCTCCCTTAAGAAATCATGCTCATCCTTTAAGGGTCCTGTTAAATGCCATCTCCTCCATGAAACCTTTGCTGGTTCCCTCTTTCTCCCCCCTGAACACCATGCATTTTTGGCTCTAATAATTCTTGCTGAATTTTGCCTTGTGTTTTAATTACTCAGGTCCCTGTATTGTCTTTTCACTTTCACTTCAAGTTCCCTGAAAATAAAAGTTATGCCTAAAATAATTTGCCTCTCCCATAGGTAGTCCCCAGCACACTAAGTTATACAAAGAACTTGATTATTTTATGACTTGATAATAAAATCCCCTTTATTCAAGAGTTTATAATTGAGCATAATGTTGACATAAAAGCACCTGCAAGGACCAGATATACTAAATAACAGAAAACTAAATAGTTGTCATAATGTCCAAATAAAATGCGTGAGTGTGTGTGTGCATGCTCAGTTGTGTCCGACTCTTTGCAATCCCATGGACTGTAGACTGCCCAGCTTCTCTGTCCATGGGATTTCCCAGGCAAGAATACTGGAGTGGGTTGCCATTTCCTCCTCCATGGGGTTTTCCCAACCCAGGGACTGAACCTGCATTGTAGGCAGATTCTTTACTTCTGAGCCATTAGTGAAGCCCCTGCACAAGTACTACTTTATTAATGCAGGGAAAACACCTCGTTGATTAGCAAACTGATGTAGATACAAAATGCTCCGATCTGACTGCACAAGAGACTGTTGCAATTTTGTCTCTCTTGAAAGAAAAGAAGTTGAAAAGAGAGATGGAACTCTCTAACAAGGAATCAAAGCTTCTAATGATGGGCATCCTTAAGAATTTATGATGCTTAATACTCCTTGAGAATGTAATGCCTTCAAAGTAAACTCTAATGAGCATGTAAGTCTGCCAGCTCTGATGACGTCTTGAAAGGCAGGCTTTCTTTGCTCAGGGATTTAACCTGAAAGGAGGTGCCTAACTCCTGGTTCAAAACTGGGAAAGGAGTACATCAAGGCTGTATGTTGTCATTCTGCTTATTTAACTTATATACAGAACACATCACGCAAAAAGCCGGGCTGGATGAAGCACAAGCTGGAATCAAGATTTTGGGGAGAAATATCAATAACTTCAGATATGTAGGTGACACCACCCTTATGGCAGAAAGTGAAGAGGGATTAAAGAGCCTCTTGAGAAGGTGAAAGAAGAGAGTGAAAAAGCTGGCTTAAAACCCAACTTCAAATAAACAAAGAGGATGGCATTGGGTCCCATCACTTCACGCCAAACAGATGGGGAAACAATAGAAACAGTGACAGACTTTGTTTTCTTGAGCTCCAAAATCACTGCAGATGGTGACTGCTGCCATGAAATTAAAAGATGTTTGCTCCTTGGNGGCATTGGGTCCCATCACTTCACGCCAAACAGATGGGGAAACAATAGAAACAGTGACAGACTTTGTTTTCTTGAGCTCCAAAATCACTGCAGATGGTGACTGCTGCCATGAAATTAAAAGATGTTTGCTCCTTGGGAGAAAAGCAATGACAAACCTAGACAGTATATTAAAAAGCGGAGACATTACTTTGCCAACAAAGGTCCACATAGTCAAAGTTATGGTTTTTCCAGTAGTCATGTAAGGCTGTGAGAGCCGGACAATAAAAAAGGCTGAGCGCCAGAGAATTGATGCCTTCGAACTGTGGTGCTGAAGTCTTTTGAGAGCCCCTTGGACTGCAAGGAGATCAAACCAATCAATTCTAAAGGAAATCACCCCTGAATGTTCATTGGAAGGACTGATGCTGAAGCTGAAGCTCCAGTACTTTGACCACCTGATATGAAGAGACAATTCATTTGAAAAGTCCCTGATGCTGGGAAAGATTGAAGGGAGGAGGAGAAGGGGATAAGAGGATGAGATGGTTGGATGGCATCACCGACTTGATGGACATGAGCTTGAGTAAATTCCAGGAGATGGTGACGGACAGGGAAGTCTGGCATGCTGCAGTCCACGGGGTCACAAAGTATCAGACACGACTGAGTGACTCAACAACTCAGGGACTCTCAAACTTTGTTACACATTGAAATCATCTGGGGAGCTTTTAAAACTTCCTACACCTAAATTAATCAATCTAGGATTTTTAAATGTGGGAGCCAAAATGTCAATAGTTTGTAAAGATCCCCAGTTGAGTACATTGTGGAGCAAAGTCTGGGAATCATGTCATAGGCAAGATATTCCTGGTAGTTGCCATAGAAGCTTTGGTCATTTTCTTCTGTGACCACTAGATGTCGCCACAGCCCGGAAACTGGAGGATTTTCCCTAGTACTTTCCAGGTTAGGAAGAACAAAAGAGAACTTTGTGTTATTTGTGTGTGTGTGTGTGTGTGTGTGTGTGTGTGTGTGTGTGTGTGTGAGTTTATTTTGATAGAAACAAAATCTTGAAGGAGAGGCTGAGATACTGAATAATAAAACAGATTAAATGTTTGTTTAACACTAAAGATTAAAAAACCAGAGACAACTCTCCAACAGTGTCGTTATCTCCGCTGTGTACTCGTGTGCCTAGATTCTTGAGTCAAGAAGGGGTGATGTGGCGAACACTGGCATTTTGGCCGTGGAGAGGCGAGAGGAGAGAGGAAGTACACGTAAAGGCGGCTGCTCAGCCCCTTGTGATGTTTTCGGATCTCTCCCTGCCCCGCTCCCTCTCTCAGGACTGTTCTCTCTTTTGTGCCCAGCTGTCATCCTCTGCTCTTCTAGGGTTGCCCTATGCTAACAATCCTGGAGAAGGAAAGGAAAATGGCACTCCAGTATCCTTGCCTGCAAAATCCCACGGACAGGAGCCTGGTGGGCTGCCGTCCACGGGGTCGCAAAGAGCTGGGCACGACTGAGCGACCAACACTTTCTATGTACGCAAGTCTCCTTTGATGTCTCCCTGCAAATGCACATGGCTGTCTTCTCCCCATCATCTCCTGTTGCGCCTCTCCAAGCTCCCTGTGGTCAAAGCTCTGCCTTGTTCAATCATGTACCCCCAGGGCCCACCTGGTGGAGTTTTCCAAGCACACAGTAGATCTTTTATAAACATTTGTGAAACATGTGAAAGAAGGTTTAGAAATGAGACCTAAAAACTGAGTTAGGTTTGGATGGCAAAAATAGTATATAAGCAAGAGAAATTCACTTTAAACTCTTTCTAATGCAATTGGATCCAATTTAGGGGTCTAAAGAGGAAAACTGGTTTGCACGCCAGTTTAAAGACTAGAATTTCATAGCTTCATTAAGGCTCGAGGCTGGAGGAGACTTTGAAGTCATTTGGTGTAGCCCCTGCCATGAAGATTCAGGTTCAGGTTCAGCTTTCCATGCCAAGAAGTTGCTGAGGCTGTGATTGGAGTCATCCAGTGACAAGTAACTCTGGGCTTCCAAAGAGGAGAATTCTACCAGATGGTTGGAGTTGGTTTGAAAGTTATTCCTTATGTTGAGCCTAGATATTCCTTTCAGGGGCTGTATCTATAGGATTTAATCCATTCCTCTATAGCTTCACGTGCTGTGCGTGCTAAGTCATTTCAGTCATGTCCAACTCTTTGCGACCTTATGGACTGTAGCCCACAGGGATCTTCTGTCCGTGGGATTTTCCAGGCAAGAATACTGGAGTTGGTTGCTGTGCCCTCCTCCAGGGGATCCTCCCAACCCAGGGATCGAACCCAGGTCTCTTATGCCTCCTGCATTGGCAGGTGGCCTCTACGAGCGTCACCTGGGAAGACTTACAAACACTATAACCTCTGCTCAGAACATCCAGAAGGGTGACATCACAGTCTCTACCCAGACTATGTGTCCTCAGTCACTTCTAAGACAATAACAATATTTTAATATTTAACTTAATAGTAGTAAATAATAAATTTTCATGTCCCCTCATTGTCTTTGATAACTGTTTCATAAATGATTTGGTGAACTTTTTAAGGGTTTGTTGAGACAACAAATCAGTCTTCCTGGTAACCAGTGGAAAATCATTGCTCTCTCCTGATACTACAATTTGTTAATAAACTCTGGACTAATTTAGGAGAGTGCTGAATATCATTGAGATGTCTATTTCTGCAAACATTCACTTATAAAAACCCATCTGATCAATAACTGCATTTTTAGCCCTTTTTCCTGAAACTTATAGTGCAAAAATCAGATGTGTATTTGCTAAGTCATGGGTCTGATTAAGAAAATGTGTTCTTGCTTAGAAAACAGAGCCAGTATTGGAAAGCAGACAGAAAGGATTCTGTAAAAGTTTCCCCCCCCCATGATCTCTAAGATTCCTGAAGGGTTATGAATCAACTCATAAGAATTTTCAGATCAATTAGTTCGTGAAGCAGTTCTATAGGGTGTCTCATTGACTTTCTGAGGGCGAAGGGTCAGAAACTCACCAATTCTCTGTAAAGTGGGTCCAAGGTGAACCAGAGAGCCACAGCACACCTCTGGCCCTTGGTGACTGCCTTCACCCCATGTGGGTTCTCTCCTCCAGACGAGAAGCTGATCATGCGCCCACACTTTGGTTTTATAGAGGCCTGAGAAAGTGAAAACATGACTCTCAATTTCAATACTGTGAACGTTTCTACAATCCCCCTTCTCTATCCTTCTACTCAATTACTTAAGTTTTGTCAAAGAACAATAGAATCCTGGGGCTGAAGAAGACATAGACTGTTTCCAATTTCCTCATCTATAAGACAAAGATAAGGTTAAAATAACACCTAATTCAGGAAATAAAGTTATCAGGTGAAACGGTCATCACATTCCATGGAGAGAATGGAGAGAATGACCTCTCATAATTCAGCTATGTGAAGATATAAACAAATTCCACTGATAATGTTGCTTCTATGAGAAAATGTATTCTGAAGTTTAGCTAAATGATTGTAAACACACTTTTGGAATACAGCCCCACTGAGTTTAGTTTTTCATGAAGCAAATGGAACTCATTACATTTTATCTTTTCCAAACTTGCACAAACTAAAGTTCCTAAATAACTGTGTTTCACAAATATGCTGCTGTTGAAAATAATCCACGTTTCTTCCAAGTATGATAAAAAGAAAGTTTCTTTTGCTTTATATCTAACTGATGATTAAAGTCAGAGAAGGCTCTATACTGTACTTGTCTTGAATAAATGTAAATCTTAAGCCACCATTCAGTAATTACACAACTTCCAGATTTTTCTTTTAATTTTTTTTTTTTTTTTGGCTACACCACACAGCTTGCAGGATCTTAGTTACTTGTACGTGCATGCTACTAAGTCACTTTAGTTGTGTCTGACTATTTGCAACCGTATGGACTGTAGCCTGCCAGGCTCCTCTGTTCATGTGATTCTCCAGGCAACAATACCGGAGTGGGCTGTCATGCCCTCCTCCAAGGGATCGTCCCTATCCAGGGGTCAAACCCGTGTCTCTTACATCTTCTGAATTGACAGGCGGGTTCTTTACCACTCAGTTCAGTTCACTTGCTCAGTCGTGTTCAATTCTTTGCAACCCCACGGACTGCAGCATACCAGGCTTCCCTGTTCACCACCAACTCCTGGAGCTTGGTCAAACTCATGTTCATCGAGTCGGTGATGCCATCCAACCATCTCATCCTCTGTTGTCCCCTTCTCCTCCTGCCTTCAATCTTTCCCAGCATCAGGGGCTTTTCCAAAGAGTTGGCTCTTCACATCAGGTGACCAAGGTATTGGAGCTTAGACTTCAGCATCAGTCCTTCCAATGAATATTCAGGACTGATTTCCTTTAGGAATGACTGGCTTGATCTCCTTGCTGTCTAAGGGACTCTCAAGTGTCTTCTCCAACACTACAGTTCGAAGGCATCACTTCTTTGGTGCTCAGCTTTCTTTATGGTCCTACTCTCACATCCATACACGACCACTGGAAAAATCATAGCTTTGACTAGATGGACCTTTGTTGGCAGAGTAATGTCTCTTCTCTTTAATATGCTGCCTAGGTTGGTCATAGCTTTTCTTTCAAGGAGCAAGTGTCTTTTTATTCCATGGCTGCAGTCGCCATCTGCAGTGATTCTACAGCCCAAGAAAATAAAGTCTGTCACATTTCCACTGTTTCCCCATCTATTTCCCATGAAGTGATGGGACCAGATGCCATGATCTTAGTTTTCTNGTCTCTTCTCTTTAATAAGCTGCCTAGGTTGGTCATAGCTTTTCTTTCAAGGAGCAAGTGTCTTTTTATTCCATGGCTGCAGTCGCCATCTGCAGTGATTCTACAGCCCAAGAAAATAAAGTCTGTCACATTTCCACTGTTTCCCCATCTATTTCCCATGAAGTGATGGGACCAGATGCCATGATCTTAGTTTTCTGAAGGTTGAGCTTTAAGCCAACTTTTTCACTCTCTACTTTCACTTTCATCAAGAGGCTCTCATATATCGCTCTCTGCCATAAGGGTAGTGTCATCTGCATATTTGGGGTTATTGATATTTCTCCCAGCAATCTTGATTCTAGCTTGTGCTTCATCCAGCCTGGCATTTCGCATGAGGTACCCTGTATTTAAGTTAAATAAGCAGGGTGACAATATACAACCTTGACGTACTTCTTTCCCAATTTGGAACCAGTTCATTGTTCCCATGCCTGGTTCTAACTATTATAATCTTGATTCTAGCTTGTGCTTCATCCAGCCTGGCATTTCGCATGAGGTACCCTGTATTTAAGTTAAATAAGCAGGGTGACAATATACAACCTTGACGTACTTCTTTCCCAATTTGGAACCAGTTCATTGTTCCCATGCCTGGTTCTAACTATTATTTCCTGACCTGCATACAGATTTCTCAAGAGGCAGGTCAGGTGGTCTAGTATTCCCATCTCTTTCAGAATTTTCCACAGTTTTTCGTGATCCACACAGTCAAAGTTTTTGGAGCAGTCAATAAAGCAGAAGTAGATATTTTTTTCTGGAACTCTCTTGCTTTTTCTATGATCCAAAGGATTTAGCAAGTTGATCTCTTGTTCCTCTGCCTTTTCTAAACACAGCTTGAACATCTGGAAGTTCTCGGTTCACGTACTGTTGAACTGAGCTTTACCATTTCTCAGGGAGATTTACCACTTCCCAGTAGCTTTCCCACTAGCTCCCTGGGAAGCCCCTTAGTTCCCTGCTGCTGCTGCTGCTGCTAAGTCACTTCAGTCGTGTCCGACTCTGTGTGACCCCATAGACGGCAGCCCATCAGCCTCCCCCGTCCCTGGGATTCTCAAGGCAAGAACACTGGAGTGGGCTGCCATTTCCTTCTCCAATGCATGAAAGAGAAAAGTGAAAGTGAAGTTGCTCAGTCGTGTCCAACTCTTAGTGACCCCATGGACTGCAGCCCACCAGGCTCCTCCATATCAAATTCCAGTTCCAGACAGGGAGTCCTAACCACTAAACAACCAAGGAAACAGCAGATTTTTTGACAGAATTTAGAACAGAATTTAAAGAATTTAGAACAATTTTCTTCCTTGTGGAGCCAAACGTTGGGGTATTTCCTTGCTCCAGAAATAAATCACTTTTCCCTCCAGAATCAAAGAGGTGAAAAGGAAAACTACCCATTTCTCTTGTGATTGGCACTGGTTACCTCAGAATTTTAATTAGCTACAAAACGTCCCCTAAACTCAAGCATATTCGTTCATCTAAAGTAGAACTTATTTCAGCAAATATATCTCTCAACTTGGAACTTTTTCATCAAAACTTTGTTTAAATTAGTACTTTCGTGTATAGTTACACCTTTATCTTAAAAATATAAATGTCTAAAAGGGAAGTAGTGTCTGATTTCACATCTTTAAAAAGCAAAATTACAACGAGCTTGCATTCAGAAACTGATGAATTCACATATGTTAGTGATTCATTAAATTAACCATTTATACATAGTATTCCCGGCTGGTTTACTTTCAAACATTGGGCATTTCCAAATGTGGCCACTAGATGGAGTAGAAGCAAAGAAATCTTTCAACCACTTGTTTGATTTCCCTTTCCAATTGTGTGAGATATAAGCATTTCTGAACCTGTTAACAGAGCTCAGAAATCAAATACGTTCTGCACAGAGGATTTTCAAAAGGTGATAGTCATGTATCAGGATTTAAATTGAGTCCAAATCATCAGTCTTGATTTAATTTCCCAGATCACGAAACATCAAAATGCTGACATGTTAAAATTTAAGCTTTTTACCAAAATAAAAAAAAAGTTTGAGGCACCATGACCATTTAAATTACAGTATATTAAACTACATGGAATATTTTCTTAATTTTATCAATATTTATGAACAATTTTAGCCAGAATTCCCATAGGTTTTGCCTTTAAATCTGATAATGCAATGTTAAAAATATCATTTGCTTAAACCTGCCTCTTGAGAAATCTGTATGCAGGTCAGGAAGCAACAGTTAGAACTGCACATGGGACAACAGACTGGTTCCAAATAGGAAAAGGAGTACATCAAGGCTGTATATTGTCTCCCTGCTTATTTAACTTATATGCAGAGTACATCATGAGAAACGCTGGACTGGAAGAAACACAAGCTGGAATCAAGATTGCCGGGAGAAATATCAATAACCTCAGATATGCTGATGACACCACCCTTATGGCAGAAAGTGAGGAGGAGCTAAAAAGCCTCTTGATGAAAGTGAAGGAGGAGAGCGAAAAAGTTGGCTTAAAGCTCAACATTCA
>SJYX01001563.1:202513-245333 GCA_006410675.1 Oreotragus oreotragus | reverse complement strand
TAAAAAATATATAAACCAGAATGCAGAATATGGTTCCATTCACGGAGAAATATGTTTTTAAGTATCCTTATATGTGGGGCTTCCCAGCTGGCTCAGTGGTAAAGAATCTGCCTGCAGTGTAGGAGACGCAGGTTTGGTTCTGGGTCAGGAAGACCTCCTGGAGAAGGGAATGGCAACTCACTCCAGTATTCTTGCCTGGGAAGTCCCATAATTAGAGGTGCCTGCTGGGCTACAGTCCATAGGGTCACAAAATAGTCTTATATGACTTAGCAACTTAACAATACCAGCAATGCTTATATATGTGTTAAAATCTGAATGTATTTCTGTAGTTAGCTAAAAGTGATTACCCCTTTGGGGGATGAGAGTAAACAAGGATTTTTACATTCTCTGCATAGTTTGTTTATTTTTAGCAACAATGAGTTAAAAAAAGTATAATAATATTTTCATTGGAAATAGAATTTATTATTGTCAGTTTCATAAATAATTCTATCTTTATTCTTTTTGCTTAAGTATTTTCATTATTCCTTGGCCTAATTTAAATCTTTCCATATGTAACCACTATAGTAATTATAGAGTACATAGAATAACTTTTGATTTTTCCACTTAATATTATTCCATTTACACATTTCTAAGAACATAGTCTACATATTTTTATTAATGGGTGCTTAATTGTCCATTGATTCGAGATCTATTTTTATGGCATAATTCCCTTTGGAAATTACACAGTACCTTTTTGGCAATGATATGAGAAAAGAGTAGCTGATGGAAGAAAAAGTCTCAAATCTCAAGCAAGGCCCCTGAATTGTCACAACCATAAAAAGAGGTGATAAAATCTTTGGAAAATGCCCTTAGCTTGTTTCAAGCATGTCTTTCTTGATCTCCAGTAGATATTTACTGGCCACCTACTACATAGCAGTGTTGTGCTTCATCTATATTTATTGAATTTTCTAGTCATTATTCTAGCTCTCTCCTAGAATTCTGATGGGTGGAGTTCATCCGAGTCCATGCAGCTGATCAACCGGCTCTAGGATCTAGCCTGAATTCAAAGACTACCGTGTAAACCGTGTAAGTGAAAGAAAAGGCAAGAATACAGTTCCCTGAAAAGTGGGGGCAAGATGAGTAACAAGCAGTAGCCTCGCATGGCTCTGGGCAGATCCTTCCCAGGATCTGGCCTTTCGTTGGGCTTGTTGAAGAGTTCCATCCTCTCTCAGCTTTACAAAGTCCATCTTGCCCTCCCTTTGCAATAGAAGTTCAGGAATGTATAAGAGATCTCTCCTATCGCCCCTGAATTGCTTCTCCATTTGGCAACCAGTCCTCTCAGAATCTGAATATAGAGCCAGAGCACGCACTCTTACGTTGGCCTTATGGACCATTCCCTTCGGTTTACAGGTGAGGACACAGAATATAATTTACTCAAGGGCACACAGCATCTGCCAGTGCTGTGTATGGTGGAAGCCTGGGGAACCTTCTAAAACATGCAGTTGTGTGGTGGTATCCATGCTTGCCTGTCAATAAGTACCTCCATTTTTACATTTTTATCAGGCTGTATCTGGCCAGTATTACAAAGATTCTCTGAGCTCCCTAGCTGAAAGTTAATCCCTTAACAAACCATCTCTTCCGTCACTTCTTTTGTGATACTTGCTACTTTTTGCTGGGTTGCGATTACTTTTGCATCTGTGTAGTCTCTACCTCTAGATCCCAAGTTCCTTGAAGAAAGTGTCTGTGTCTTACATATGCATGCTCTAGAGAGCCTAATAAAATAACTTATTTATTTAATATTGATTGAAGGTAACTGCATAGCTTTTCTTCTTGAAGGACTCACAATTTGTGTGTGTGTGTGTATGGAACAAATGATATAAAGACTTAGGAAACTGCTCTATCACGTTACATTTATTGAAACTTTGAATCCCAAACACCCATATTGGGATGACTGTTCCACAGTCATATTTAGATGTTGTATTTAGACATACAATGGCACCCCACTCCAGTGCTCTTGCCTGGAGAATCCCAGGGACGGGGGAGCCTGGTGGGCTGCCGTCTATGGGGTCACACAGAGTCGGACACGACTGAAGTGACTTAGCAGTAGCAGATGTCATATTATCTTAGGAAAGCTACTTAACTCTATCTTCAATGACCTTATCTGAACATTAGCAGAAGTGACACCTACTTCATTGGCGTTATCAATGTTTTAGATGAAGTGATATATGTAAAACAATTAGCATGGTTGTTTCATACCATGCTAATTGTTTTACATATATCACTTCATCTAAAACATTGATAACGCCAATGAAGTAGGTTCAAGTCCTACTCTTTGCGACCCCACGTAGTCTGCCAGGATTCTCTGTTGGTGAGATTTTCCAGGCAAGAATACTGGAGTGGGTTGCAATTTCCTTCTCCAGGGGATCTTACTGATGATCAAAACTGCATCACCTGCATCTCCTGCACTGCACACGGATTCTTTACCACTGAGATATCAGAGAAGCTTTGTTTCATATGATATGCACCTATTGAAATTTACTATTATTAATTACTATTAGGGTGTGGTAGTGTTAATGACATGGTTTTCTAGCAAAGAGCACTGGATTGCAAGGTTTAAAATAGAGAAAAAAATAAAAGAAAGCAAGTGAGTCCTTCTAACTTAACTGCAGTCACTTGCTCTGGCCAATCCCTTTGATTCCAATTCTATTCTAGAAGTTAATACCTAAATGCTGACCATAGATACTAAAGCAGTGGTAGCAGATGACACCACCCTTATGGCAGAAAGTGAAGAGGAACTAAAGAGCCTCTTGATGAAAGTGAAAGTGCTTTATTGACTATGCCAAAGCCTTTGACTGTGTGGATCACAATAAACTGTGGAAAATTCTGAAAGAGATGGGGATACCAGACCACCTGATCTGCCTCTTGAGAAACCTGTATGCCGGTCAGGAAGCAACAGTTACAACTGGACGTGGAACAACAGACTGGTTCCAAATAGGAAAATGAGTGCGTCAAAGCTGTATTTTGTCACCGTGCTTATTTAACTTCTATGCAGAGAACATCATGAGAAACACTGGGCTGGAAGAAGCACAAGCTGGAATCAAGATTGCCAGGAAAAATATCAATAACCTCAGATATGCAGATGACACTACGCTTAATGACAGAAAGTGAAGAGGAACTAAAGAGCCTCTTGATGAAAGTGAAAGAGGAGAGTGAAAAAGTTGGCTTAAAGCTCAACATTCAGAAAATGAAGATCATGGCATCTGGTCCCCTCACTTCATGGCAAATAGATGGGGAAACAGTGGAAACAGTGTCAGACTTTATTTTGGGGGGCTCCAAAATCACTGCAGATGGTGATTGCAGCCATGAAATTAAAAGAAGAAAAGTTATGACTCCTTGGAAGAAAAGTTATGACCAACCTAGAAAGCATTTTAAAAACAGAGACATTACTTTGTCAACAAAGGTCCGTCTAGTCAAGGCTATGGTTTTTCCAGTAGTCACGTATGAATGTGAAAGTTTGACTATAAAGAAAGCTGAGTGCCGAAGAATTGATGCTTTTGAACTGTGATGTTCGAGAAGACTCTTGAGAATCCCTTGGGCTGCAAGGACATCCAACCAGTCCATCCTAAAGGAAATCAGTCCTGAATATTCATTGGAGGGACTGGTGTTGAAGCTGAAAGTCCAATACTTTGGTCACCTGATGCAAAGAACTGATTTATTAGAAAAGACCCTGATGCTGGGAAAGATTAAAGACGGGAGGAGAAGGGAATGACAAAGGATGAGATGGTTGGATGCATCACTGACTCAATGGGCATGCTTTTGAGTAAACTCCAGGCATTGGTGATGGACAGGGAGGCCTGGTGTGCTGCATTCCATGGGGTCGCAAAGGGTCAGGCATGACTGAGCAACTGAACTGAACTGAACTGTTGATGCTGTTAAAGTGGTAGTGCTTTGTTAATTTTATTTTTAAGTATTTGCTTTGAATATATAGAGATAGTGTTGATTTTGTATTTGTGTCTTATACTCTGTGAACTTCTATCAGTAATTCAAAAACTTCCTCAGTTAATTCCAATGATTAGCCAATTTTGAGGCCCATTGTTCTATATAATTAGGTTCTCAGCCTGACTGCATATTAGAATCATCTGGGAAAATATTTTTTAAAATATTTATGCCTGTGGCTCATCCCCAAAGATTATAATTTATATTGTGTGGAATAGGGCTTAGCATTGGAATTGTGTAAAGACCCCAAGCAATTTTTTTGTTAAAGTATCTTAGCATAATAACCGTTAGGCCCATCTATGTTTTCACAAATGTCAAGATTTCATTGTTTTTATGGCTGAGTAATATTCCACTATATATATATATATATATGTATATATACATATACACCACATCTTCTTTATCCACTCATCTACTGATGGACACTTAGATTGTTTCTATATCTTGGCTATTGTAAAATAATGCTGCAATGAACAGGAGGTGCATATATCTTTTCCAATTAATGTTTTTGTTTTCTTTGGATTAATGTCCAGAAGTGGAATTGCTGTATCATATGATAACTCTGTTGAGGGATTTCCACACTGTTCTCCATAAAAAGCTATATCAATATATATTCCTACCAACAGTACATAAGGGATCCCTTTATCCCCATTCTTGCCAACAATTGGTTTTTTGGGTTTGTGTGTGTTTGATAACTGTCATTCTGATAGGTGTGTTGTGATATCTCATTGTGTTTTTGATTTGCATTCCCCTGATGAGTTTTTATGTTGACCATCTTTTCACATGACTGTTGACTCCACAGGTGATTTTAAAGTGAACTAGGGTTGAGAAACACTGCCCTGTAGACTTGCAAATTTTCCTCTACATCTTACCCATTTTACATATCTTCAAATTAACATCTAAATTCCTTGGAATGACACATATTCTAGACATTTTATAGCGTCTACCTGTTCATTCTTAAGAGATACTGCTTCACCCTCTTTTGCACTGTATGTGTGTGTCTGGTCATCATAGTAGATCGCACCAGCAAGCTATGATTTCTGCAGCAAGAATTTAAAAGCAAAGCTAAGCTAATCATATTCTTTTCTTATAATTTAAATTTGAGAAACAAAGAGGCTTGAGGCAATTGGCAAAGATATTAGAAAGCAAAAGGATGTATCAAGAGTTATGTTGATACATAGGTAGCAGGTGTAGTCATGATTAACTATTTGCAAAACCTAAATGCAGAAGTTTTGAATAAATGAAAGAAAGCAGGTCATCAAAAGAGAAAGTCTTGGTTCAAATGTCATCTCTCTATAGCTTTCTCTGATTTTTTTCCAGGAAGAAATAATTATTTTATGGATGTCCTCACAGCATTATTTTAGTACTCATCATATCGTATTTTACTTTTTTGTTTTCATCTCTCTAAGGTGTGAACTTTCCAAGTTGAGGACCAAATCTCATGTGGTCCTATGTGTTTTTATCCCTAGCACTAGTGCTCAATAAACATTAAATCAAGTTAAATCTAATTGTATAGCTATTATACATTATGATTTCTGAAAATTAAATATTAAATAGTAGTAATTAATGATTTATTTTTTCCCCTTAGGCTTTTGAATTTTAGTATAAACCTTGTGCCCCGTGGTATACGTCATTCAGTCTCTACTGAAATTTTCCCTACTCTATCCAGGAATAAGTATGGAACTGGAGCAGTTAGCATTCAAGCTGGCAGTGCTTTGCTAGCTAAAGGTGGTATCTGCTTTATAGGAGACTTGGCTTCACACAAAAAAGATAAACTTGAACAGCTCCAGTCAGGTAAACAATATTTTTTCAAATTAATTTTTACCTATTTAACTTTTCCATCAGTGTCATGGAGTTGAGTGTGCTAAATCACTTCAGTCATGTTTGACTCTATGCGACCCTATGGACTGTAGCCCTCCAGGCTTCTCTGTCCACGGGATTGTCCAGGCAAGAATACTAGAGTGGGTTACTGTGCCCTCCTTCAGGAGATTTTCCTGACCCAGTGATCGAACCTAGGTTTCCTGCATTGCAGGCCGATTCTTTACTGTCTGAACCACCACGGAAGCCTAGGACTTACCTAATAGAGGTTATAATGTACACATTTTAGAAATAGAGAAATTATATTAAATGACATTTCTCATTTTACCTTGATAAATAAAAACAAGCCTTTAAGCCTTTGCTCTCAGTTGTAACACATGAATTTGTATTAGAGTTAGTCACTCAGTCGTATAGCCCACCAGGCTTTGTTCATGGAATTCACCAGGCAAGAATACTGGAGTGGGTTGCCTTGCCTTCCAGATTTATTTCCTCTTCTTGTGTTATTGCACTAGTTAGGACCTTCAAGATGATGTTGAAAAACAGTGGTGAATAGGAACATCATGATCTTGTCTTGTTCCTGATCTTAATAGGAAAGTTTCAAGTTTCTCACCATTATGTATGATGTCAGCTCTAGGTTTTTTGATGAAGTTCTTTTTCAAGTTGAAGGCATTCCCTTCTATTCCTAATCTACTAAGAGTTTTTAAATAAAGGGTGTTGAATTTTACCAAATGCTTTTTCTGCTTCTATTGACATGATAATGTGATTTTTCTTCTGTTGCCTGTTGATATTATGGGGATTACATTAACTGACTTTCAAATGTTGAACTAGCTTTGCATACCTAACATAAATTCTACCTGGCTGTGTTGTATATTTATTTTTATACATCATTGAATTAATTTGCTAATATTTTGTTGAGAATTTTTGCTTGTGTATTCATAAGAGCTGTTGGTCTGTAGTTTTCTTGTTATATCTTTTATCTGATTTTGGTATTAGGATAATGCTACTTGAGCCAGATTTATAACTAACAAGGATATGGAGAAATAAGTATTGGGCAAAGAAAAGTTAGGACTTTGCATTCTTGGCATACCAGCAAGCATGTGCAGCAATACATAGGAGACATAGCATATTGCCTCTGCCTGCAAAAATAGACTCACACTCATATGTTCAACTGATTTTTGATCACAACATCAAAACAATGAGGAAAATGGGGAAAGTTTTTTCTACAAATTATGGTGGAACATCTGGAAAAGAATTAATATTTGTTCAGACCTCACAACTATACACAATAATTAATTAAAGATGAATCATAAACCTAGATGTAAAAAATTATAAGGCTACTAGAAGAAAACATGAGAAATCTTTATGACTTAAGGGGTGTTGTGTGCATGCTCAGTCATATCCGACTCTGTGACCCCATGGACTGTAGCCTGCCAAGCTTCTCTATCCATGGGATTTTGAAGGCAAGAACATGGGCCGCTGCTGCTGCTAAGTTGCTTCAGTCGTGTACAACTCTGTGTGACCCCATAGACGGCAGCCCACCAGGCTCCTCTGTCTCTGGGATTCTCCAGGCAAAAATACTGGAGTGTGTTGCCATTTCCTTCTCCAACACATGGATGCATGCTAAGTCACTTCACTCGTGTCTGACTCTGTGCAACCCCATGGACAGCAGCCCACCAGGCTCCTCTGTCCACTGGATTCTCTAGGCAAGAACACTGGGGTGGGTTGCCATTTCCTTCTCCAGAGGATCTTCCCTATCCAAGGATCGAACCTTGATCTCCTGCATTGTAGGCAGATTCTTTACCACTTGTGCCACCAGGGTAGGCAAAGATTTTTTAGGCAAAACCCAGAAAGCAATTAACAGAAAATAATTGATGAGTTGGACTTCATCAAAACTAAAAAGTTATACATATCAAAAGGCCATTTAAAAAGTGAGTAGGCAAACAAAGGAAAAGAAAATAATTGCAATACATATATTTGACATAGAACACATACCTAGAACATAGAAGCAATTCCTACAAGTCAGTAATTTAAAAAACAAAGTGTATGTGTTAGTCACTCAGTCATGTCCAACTCTTTGTGACCACATGGACTATATATAGCTCACCAGGTTCCTCTGTCCATGGAATTCTCCAGGCAAGAATACTGGAGTGGGTTGCCATTCTCTTCTCCAGGGGATCTTAACAAACCAGGAATTGAACCTGAGTCTTCCACACTGCAGGCAGATTATTTTACCCACTGAGCCACCAGGAACCTCCCACCCTCCACCCCCACAAAAAAACCCCTAAAGAACCAGACACAAAATACCAGATTGGATGTATTGTCTCACAATCTTTTCCTCTTTTATTCTTAACTTAGATGATCTGTTTTCTTTTTTTTTTTTTCCCACACAAAAGAACATTGCTTAATTTCAGCCTCCTTTGTAACCTGCATGATACGACCAGTCTCCTTACCCTCCGCCTATTCATCCCAGTCCACAATTCCAGCTTCATGCTTTGGACTAATGGTTCATCGTCAGGGGATACCGAAACATTCAGATATTTTTCTTGCCTTCTTCTTTTTATGGCAAATCTTTTAATTTAGCCATACCCTGCAAAACCATCAAGTTTTCCTGTATCTTTGCTATCTAAAATTTAGGTCATAAAATTCATTATAATAATATTTATTAATTTATAGCTATATTGACCAAAGTGAACTTAAGTAACAAATGGATAATGTCTCTTGACTTAGCTGTGGAAAGTAGAAGCATCACAGTCTACATCTCGGGAAAGAAGTTTGGGGATGATGTGGATCAACAAATGACTTTTCCAGTTCAGTGCAGTTTTTGGTCTTTTCTTGATATGGATTCACCTTCAAGGAGAAATATACAGAAAACCAATATGCTAATTGGTCAGATGGTAAAGTATATGTGTATTTTCTTGTTAGAATGTTGTTCAAGGATTTAGTCATGGATTTTAGTCTCAGTTTTTTAATAACAATTTAGTGTTTTATTTTTATTTCTGTGCTTACTTTCTATACTTACTCAGATCCTGGAACTAAATAATGACACAGTTGTTTGCAATTTTTCATTTTTCAGTCATACAAAGCAGGTATCTGCTCACTAGAAATTATTATTTGAGTAGGTAGTGGGGGAGGTTTTCATGAATAATGTATAAGAAAATACTCAATAAAGAGCATTTTAAAAAATTGGTTACCACAAAGATCCCATGCTATTTGGGAATCACTTTAAATGAAGTATTATTTATAATTATTATTTAAATTATTAATAGAATTATATTACTATAGTGTCAGTTACATTAAATTATAAAATTATAATTGTAATAATTATTTTATTTTGTTATTATTTAAAGTGTTTGTGAAAATGCCAGTGTTTAATATTGCCTTCTACATTTTTGTTTGAGGTAGGATTGCAGTTTAATTCCAGCTAATCTTGTAGAGGCATTTGCATTATTGATTAACTGCAACGAATCATCTCCTTGCCACCCACTTCTTCCAACTGTGCAACATACTTTAAAGAAAGCCATTGATCCTAAAGGGCTGCTTTATTTAGCTTCTAAACAGTTCACAACTGAAGATTTTGAAAAGGTAAAGGTAGAAAAAATGAGTGCCATGAATATTTGTGTTAATGTTTCTCAATTTAAATAAAACTCCCTTTGAACATTCAATTTTCCTTATTTAGAATTTTATTTTATTTCAATTTGCTTTCAGCTTTTAAGCATTTTAAGGACATTGTATAGAAAATATTTTAGATTAGAATTAAATTAAAAGCTATAAGGACATAGATATTAAAATGTTGAGTTTATTCTTTGAATCACTAATCATATCACCATGGTTTATCTTTCCATTAAGACATTCAAAATAGAATATTTTTATAAAGCATTATGATGAGAGGCTTTCTAGATACACAGTCTTTTAGATTTTACAAACTATTCAAAGGGAATAGTTCTGACTATAGGGAGTATGTATCATGACTCACAAACCCATTTATTTTAATGTCTTGACCTGAAAACATGTGTGGCATGTTCAGAGAACCTGAGAGCTGGATGATGCAGATTTAGTAAGAACTCTCATAGCTATTAAAGGTACTCAAGTATTTACAAGTGAGGCCCTTTTAATATTAACTGTTGAGAAATCTGTCCACAATAGAGTTAAAGTGTCTGTGTAGGATAGCTAAATGGCCTGTAACGTTGGGAATTGGGAATCCACAGGTCAGTAAATTTTTTGTTCATATCTGCCTTTTTCTGCAGCCCACATTGCATGGATAAAAGACTGAAAGGTGGAGTTTATTCATATAGATTAAAACAGAAAAAGAACAATATTAATGATAAAATAAGATCTTTTCATTTGTTTTAGTGTGTATAAAAAAAGGCAATTAGTCTTTAGGAACTGGGGTACTAAATGATATAGACATGCTAATAACCTGGAAAAATTTTTGCCCAGTTTTTCCCTGAAAAACAACAAAAAAAAGTCTATGGATTTATTAATTAGTCAGGCATTTACTGAATACTTAATATAGATGAACCTCTTTCTGTTCTTTTATATTCTCCTACAAATGTACATTTTTCTTCCTTAGTTTATCATTTAATTGAGATATATGAAACAAGGGACAATTTAAAGTTATTGTTAGGTGGTGCTGACTATAAGTATTGCATGACTTCAGAAAGGAAGGTATCAAGTAGAATGCAAGAGTTAGGAATAACCCAAAAGGTGGTGAGACTTTAATTGTGCCTTAAGAAAAGATAAGATTTAAATTATCCTCCAATTAAAACTAAATTTTACAAGAAGAAAAAAAAGAAAACAAAAGGCAAGATTTAAATGACAGAAAGGATGGACATTCAAAAAAAAAAAGCTAAAAATAAGAGCAAAGACATAAAAGTAGAGATGAGTACACATGGAAAACTATGAGAAGACCTGTCAATTGGAGCAAAAATTATATTATGTAGTCATCAAGATTAGGCAATTGTTGAAGAAGTTGATAACTGGAGGCCAGCACTGGCTCCTGTGCTACATTCCCAATAGCAGAGACAACAGGTCTTTTATGAAGGGGCATGTGTATGTCTTAACACTGTGACCCCATAGCATAAAACCTAGAGAGAGCTATCAATGTTATTGATAATATTGTTCTGTTCTGAAGGCCTGGAGGGAACTGTGGAATGTAAGAAAAATAAAGACAGGGCATATCCAACCCAGGACATATCCAGATCTTTTTAAAAAGTTATATTTAAAATACAGATATAATAGTTAATAGCAACTTTATTATGGATGGTTTTTCTTTTTTGTTTCCTCCTGTTTTTCTGGTTTTACAACTCACAGAAACAAAAGAAATAATGGTGAAAAGTCTGGAAATGGTATCATAGAATAAGGACTTGAGGAACTGGGCATCACTCAGAAAGAAAGCACAAAACTCAGAGAAAACAGTGATAATCATTAAGTTGAAGTCTTATTTTCTACCCCAAATCTCTGAATCTTCAAGGCCCATCTTCATAGTAGTTAACACGGTACTTCCCACATCGCTGGTCTTTAGATGTGTTTTTTAAAAGGAAGGAAGGTAAGGAAGAAGGCCAATGAGAGAAAGTTTTCTAGAAATAAACTATCAGAGAATTAAGACTATTCAAAGCAAAATGAGATTCTGAGGGGAGCTGTCTTCCACTAGAAGGCTCTGAGTAAGCCTTTATTCCACTGGAAGCAAAGACTTGATAGTCATTCAAATACATTGCACAGAACATTTCTGTACTAAGAGGGAAGAAGAGGTTATTCTAGGTAGACTGTAATATTCTTTGTAAGTATAATATGATTTAAAGTGCTCAATGGCTTTGGATGGCTCATATATTTAATCAGTTTTGATGTAAATAAAGTATGCAAGCTTAAAAAAATAAAATGACCATATTTGGATTTTTGTAATATAGGTTCTCTTAATAAAGTTTGAATCTCTTGAATTTTCACACTTTTGATTTAGCTGCTTGCTTTTGCAAAAAATTTGAATGTCGAATTCAGCTTGGAGGCAGAAAGAATGATTCATGGCTATTACCTAGCAAGTCGAAGAATCAGAAAAGATTCTATATATGGATCAAAACTGTCAGCATCTGCATTAAAATATTTGTAAGTATTCAATTTTAAAATCATTATTGACTTTAAAAAATCTTAATTTACCTTTTTTTTGGGCTGTGCTGGGTTCTCCTTGTGTGGGGTTTACTCTAGTTGCAGAGAGTGGGGGCCACTCTTTAGTTGAGGTACACAAGCTTCTCATTGCTGTGGCTTCTCTTCTTGTGGAGCATGCACTCTAGAGCTCATGGGCTTCAGTAACTGCAACGTAAAGGCTTAGTAGTTGTGGCTCCCTGGCTCTAGAGCATAGGCTCAGTAGTTGTGATCCAGAGGCTTACTTGCTGTGCCGCATGTGGGATCGTCCTGGACCAGGGATCAAACCTGTATCTTCTGCACTGGCAGGCAGATTCTTTACCACTGAGCCACCAGGGAAGCCCCCATTATTTACTTTTAAGTGATGTGTTTAATTAACTGTCTCACTTGTTTTTTGATTGCTGGGTGGTTTATTTACCATATACTTTGTTCCAAAAGAATTTAAGGTAACTATTATTTCTTCTGTTATAGCCTTACATCATTTGAACCTCCAAGAATTTGTTTTCACTAAACTACTTTTTATTGGATACCTGGTATCAGGTACATCTAGAAAAAATGCACTGAATTTTTTAATGTAAATGATTATTTTTTAAAAATGTGGTTCAGTTCAGTTCAGTTCAGTCGCTTAGTCGTTTCCCACTCTTTGAGACCCCATGGATTGCAGCACACCAGGCCTCCCTGTCCATCACCAACTCTCAGAGCTTACTCAAACTCATGTCCATTGAGTCAGTTGACTTTCTAGATATTCTATAGTTGAGCTTAGAAAAAAATTTTATGTTATTCTTTGTACTTTTAAACACTTTAGTACACTCAAGTACTATTGTTCCTTGAGAAGTTTTTTAAAACTAATTTTTATTATAAAAGTAAAGTATGGACATAGTGAAAGAAAAGTCTAAAATAATGAGTTAAGTCCCTTGCTAACCCTACCTGTGATTATCTCACTCCCTGGAGATGATCCCTGCTAATAGGTTTTGTGTGCCCTTTCATAAATTACCCATTCAGATACTAGCATATACAAATTTATAGTTTAAATATGTGATGTATATTAAGTTCATATTTTATTTGAATATGTTATATATTTTAGATTAATATGTTATTTAACATATTATATAAAGGTATTTTTATAGTACATAAATACATATGTAGCCATATTGTAATTCTCTTTTTGCCCAAATGGAATCATGCATACATCTCATGATATCCTACTATTAACACATAAAGAATTACCTCATTCTGTTTTAATAGCTCCCTTACAGTTTTACTGTGTTATGATGTGGCTATTCCATAATTTAAACTGTCCTCTGTTGATAGACCATTATTCCATTTAATATAGATTAACATGTAATCTCAACCCAGATTATGAAGTAGGACCAGGGGTAAAAATAATCTATTAAATAAATAAATATCTTGTTATGACTGCAGTATAAAATAAGACAAGTGGAGGACTGATAGGAAATGTCAAGTATAGGACTAAAAGAGATAAAAATGTTTAATTTCTCCAGCTCTATCTTCATAGAACTAAAAAAATTGTGACAGAAAGGGAAGGTAGAAATTAACTGTGATATTTTAAAATGGCAAACAGAATTATATAATGCTATTTTCTGAAGTAATATTTCAAATAATACTCAGAGCTTAAAAGGTTTGAAAGCCCTATTATCTCATTTGCTTTTTCTCTGTCTTAAAAAGATATTTTTAATTTAAACTCACGTAGCCTCAGTTTACATTTGACTCTACTAATCCAAGAATAAGACAGAATTAAGTTTAGTATCGGAGAAGGCAATGGCACCCCACTCCAGTACTCTTGCCTGGAAAATCCTGTGGACGGAGGAGCCTGGTGGGCTGCAGTCCATGGGGTCGCTAAGAGTCAGGCACGACTGAGCGACTTCACTTTCACTTTTCACTTTCCTGCATTGGAGAAGGAAGTGGCAACCCACTCCAGTATTCTTGCCTGGAGAATCCCAGGGACGGGGGAGCCTGGTGGGCTGCCGTCTATGGGGTCGCACAAAGTCGGACACGACTGAAGCGACTTAGCAGCAGCAGCAGCAAGTTTAGTATGACAACTCTACTTTTTCCTCTTGTAGAAATAAATACTAGAGATGGAAATGGGTCTTATAAAATAAGAAGCACTTCTCAGAAGAATCATAAACCTTGACTTTTTCTCCTGCTTCTATAGACAGGTGCCTATTAACACCAGCCATGCTTAATCTCCCTACAATGCAGGAGACCCCAGTTCGATTCCTGGATTGGGAAGATCTCCTGGAGAAGGGAAAGTCTTTTCACTCCAGTATTCTTGGGCTTCCCTTGTGGCTCAGCTGGTAAAGAATCCACCTGCAATGTGGGAGACCTGGGTTTGATCCCTGGGTTGGGAAGATCCCCTGGAGAAAGGAAAAGCTATCCTTTCCAGTGTTCTGGCCTGGAGCATTCCATGGACTATATAGTCCATGGGGTTGCAAAGGGTTGGACACGACCGAGTGACTTTCACTTTCATGCGTTTCTAGAGAAGTGGAGCTGAGCAGTACTCTTTGCTTTCCTTGAAAAGCTGTGTATATATTCTGTCCTGGTCAGTAGTTTTAGAAGAAGCTTGGGTGAGGACATCAGGAACATGATAATCAAATTTGTAAATAAGCAACTCTGGAGAGATCGTCACAGACTCAAATTATTATTTTAGTCTAGCAAGAAGAAAATTAATAGGACAAATGTAATGTATGAACAGAGGTTCGTGACATTGTACAGGAGACAGGGATCAATACAATCCCCATGGAAAAGAAATGAAAAAAAGTGAAATGGCTATCTGGGGAGGCCTTACAA
Source organism: Oreotragus oreotragus (assembly GCA_006410675.1). Lineage (NCBI taxonomy): Eukaryota > Metazoa > Chordata > Mammalia > Artiodactyla > Bovidae > Oreotragus > Oreotragus oreotragus. Next base: position 230,600 of record SJYX01001563.1, on the reverse strand, counting down.
ATAGCTGTGAAAAGAAGAGAAGCAAAAAGCAAAGGAGAAAAGGAAAGATATAAGCATCTGAATGCAGAGTTCCAAAGAAAGCAAGGAGAGATAAGAAAGCCTTCCTCAGCGATCAATGCAAAGAAATAGAGGAAAACAAGAGAATGGAAAAGACTAGAGATCTCTTCAAGAAAATTAGAGATACAAAGGGAAAATTTCATGCAAAGACAGGCTCAATGAAGGACAGAAATGGTCTGGACCTAACAGAAGCAGAAGATATTAAGAAGAAGTGGCAAGAATACAAGGAAGAACTGTACAAAAAAGATCTTCATGACCCAGATAATCATGATGGTGTGATCACTAATCTAGAGCCAGACATCTTGGAATGTGAAGTCAAGTGGGACTTAGAAAGCATCACTAAGAACAAAGCTAGTGGAATTCCAGTTGAGCTATTTCAAATCCTGAAAGATGATGCTGTGAAAGTGCTGCACTCAATATGCCAGCAAATTTGGAAAACTCAGCAGTGGCCACAGGACTGGAAAAGGTCAGTTTTCATTCCAATTCCAAAGAAAGGCAATGCCAAAGAATGCTCAAACTACCGCACAATTGCACTCATCTCACACGCTAGTAAAGTAATGCTCAAAATTCTCCAAGCCAGGCTTCAGCAATACGTGAACTGTGAACTCCCTGATGTTCAAGCTGGTTTTAGAAAAGGCAGAGGAACCAGAGATCAAATTGCCAACATCCGCTGGATCATGGAAAAAGCAAGAGAGTTCCAGAAAAACATCTATTTCTGCTTTATTGACTATGCCAAAGCCTTTGACTGTGTGGATCACAATAAACTGTGGAAAATTCTGAAAGAGATAGGAATACCAGACCACCTGACCTGCCTCTTGGGAAACCTATATGCAGGTCAGGAAGCAACAGTTAGAACTGGACATGGAACAACATGTTCCAACATATTTCCATTTCCAAATAGGAAAAGGAGTATGTCAAGGCTGTATATTGTCATCCTGCTTTTTTAACTTATATGCAGAGTACATCATGAGAAACGCTGGACTGGAAGAAACACAAGCTGGAATCAAGATTGCTGGGAGAAATATCAATAACCTCAGATATGCAGATGACACCACCCTTATGGCAGAAAGTGAAGAGGAACTAAAGAGCCTGTTGATGAAAGTGAAACAGGAGAGTGAAAAAGTTGGCTTAAAGCTCAACAGTCAGAAGACGAAAATCATGGCATCTGGTCCCATCACTTCATGGCAGATAGATGGGGAAACAGCGGAAGCAGTGTCAGATTTTATTTTTTTGGGCTCCAAAATCACTGCAGATGGTGACTGCAGCCATGAAATTAGAAGACGCTTACTCCTTGGAAGGAAAGTTATGACCAGAGAGCATATTGAAAAGCAAAGATAATCCTTTGCAAACAAAGGTCCATCTTGTCAAGGCTATGGTTTTTCCAGTGGTCATGTATAGATGTGGGAGTTGGACTGTGAAGAAAGCTGAGAGCCTAAGAACTGATGCTTTTGAACTGTGGTGTTGGAGAAGACTCTTGAGAGTCTTGGACTGCAAGGAGATCCAACCATTCCATCCTAAAGGAGATCAGACCTGGGTGTTCATTGGAAGGACTGATGCTGAAGCTGAAACTCCAATACTTTAGCCACCTCATGTGAAGAGCTGACTCATTGGAAAAGACCCTGATTCTGGGAGGGATTGGGGACAGGAGGAGAGGGGGACAACAGAGGGTGAGATGGCTGGATGGCATCACCGACTCGATGGACATGAGTCTGAGTGAACTCCGGGAGATGGTGATGGACAGGGAGGCATGCTGTGATTCATGGGGTCACAAAGAGTTGGACACGACTGAGCAACTGAACTGAACTGAACTTAATGTCTTTAATTAGATCCCAACCTCCCTGATACTGAATGCATGGGAAAGGGGTGATCTGCCTTAATATGAAAAAGATTTGACATTTCATGTTTTTATGTTTAATATGAGTAAGTAATGTAATAGGGCTATAAATAATACTGTGATTTGGGGTTGTATTAATAGAACATAGTATCAAGAGTGAGAAAATGCTTATTCTGCCCCAAGTCTTCTCTACTGATCAAATCACACCTTAGTACTATACTGAAAAGGAATATTAACCAAATTTGGTCACAGTATAGTACTAAGGTATGATTTGATTCAGTATCAGGCAGGACACAGCCAGGATGATAAGGGACATGAAAATCATGTCACATGACATATTAAAAGAACTAGGAGGGACTTCCCTGGTGGTCCAGTGGTTAAAACCTTACACTTCCAAAGCAGAGGGTGCAGGTTTCTTGGTCAGGGAACTAAGATCGTGTATGCTGTGGAATGTGGCCAAAAGAAAAATAGAACTAGGAATATTTATCTTGGAGAAAATAAACTATGGAGCAACTAGAATAGTTGTCTTTGAATATCTGAAGAGCTGTCTCATTTAAGAAGTGTTAGATTTGTTTTGTAATCCCAGAGGACAAAACAGAGACCAGTGGGTGTAAATTGCAGTGAAACCAATTTCAGTTTACATTTATATAATCTTTCTGGGTGAGTCCCCAAATTTTTGAATGTGATATTTGAAATCACAATAACCCTACTAATTTTTATTATCCCCATTTTATAGCAGAGCTTCAAAAAAAACTCAGAAATTAAATGATTCTTACAAACTCACGCAGCTAGTAAATTTGTAGAGACATAGTTCAGATTTTCTGATTCCCACATGCAACAATCATTCAAGTGCCTTAAAGCTAGCTTAAAAATAATAAAGGAATGGATTGTTTTCCGATTCTCAGTGAATCCTAGGGTAAGTTCAAACGAGACCAAATGATAAGTATCCTGGGATGCTGTATAGAAAATTCAGTTATCTGATGGGATGTTGAAATTTGCTCTCTAAAATCTCTTCAACACGGAAATTTCAAGATTCTGTGAGGACTTCCAGTGGGTTAAGAACTGGGAGAAAAGATCAAGGATGTGTCTATAAGAGATATTTAGTTAATTTTCTAGCTATGTGCTTAACTGAACAGGGTAATGTGTAGAATAATAAAGAAAAACCAGGATAAAAGCCAATTCTTTGATAACAAATCAGGAGACTTCCTCATTCTGAAACAGTCTATTCAACTTGGTAGAAAAAAAATGCTTTGTAAAGAAAATAAAATTGTTTTAAAAATAAGAATATGCTGATCTTTAAGGTGTGGCTTATGTTCACACATATCTTGTTTTTTTCTTGCCAAAATATATATTGTCTTTATAATATCAGCATATTTTGATTGGCCTCAATTTTCTCTTTTAGAGTTTCCCTATCTGAAGCCCATACTCGACTGAACTTAAGGAATAAAGTGCTTAAAGAAGATGTACTAATTGCAGCCTTATTATTTGAAACATCTCTAACACTGAAATATGGTAATCTATTAAGTTATTAATGATCACTACAAATAATTATATTTAAACTTAAAGATTCTTGATCTGTTTAAGATGTTACATATATATTAAATATTATTTTAAAGAATAATAAATTTCTACAAGATAAGTCCAGTTTGGAATTTAAACATTTAATTATTGTTTACGGGTCGTATCATTATCTGGTATTAAGTTCCTAATCGTCCATGGTTATTCCTATACTTTAACTTTTGCATTGCTTAGAAAATTCTGAAAAAGTACTTAATATGATCCATGAAATGATTTTAAATTTATCTTCCTTTTACATTAGCATGCAACATATAATTGTCAAGCAAATCCCCCACAGTGGAATTAGACACTAAGCCAAAGAAAATATGATCAAATTGTATCACCACCTTTTCTGAATTACTAGTTATAATATTGTGACTATAGCATTTAATTATCTGAAATCAAAGGAGCTTATTATGGTTTTGCTAATAAAAATATAAAAAGAGCTGTTAAAGGCGAGAGTAAAGAGAATTATTCTTACAAAGTTCTTTTTGAATTATTCAGCTCAGTTCAGTCGCTCAGTCGTGTCCGACTCTTTGTGACCCCATGAACTGCAGCACATCAGGCCTCCCTGTCCATCACCAACTCCTGGAGTTTACCCAAACTCATGTCCATTGTCAGTGATGCCATACAACCATCTCATCCTCTGTCATCCCCTTCTCTTCCTGCCTTCAGTCTTTCCCGGCACTTTCAAATGAGTCACCTCTTCACATCAGGTGGCCAAAGTATTGGAGTTTCAGCTTCAACATCAGTCCTTCTAATGAACATCCAGGACTAATCTCCTTTAGGATGGACTGGTAGGATCTCCTTGCAGTCCAAGGGACTCTCAAGAGTCTTCTCCAACACCACAGTTCAAAAGCATCAATTGTTTGGCACTCAGCTTTCTTCATAGTCCAACTCTCACATCCATACATGACCACTGGAAAAACCATAGCCTTGACTAGACAGACTTCTGTTGACAAAGTAATGTCTCTGCTTTTGAATATGCTCTCTAGGTTGGTCATAACTTTCCTTCCAAGGAGTAAGCGTCTTTTAATTTTGTGGCTGTGATCACCATCTGCAGTGATTTTGGAGCCCCCCTCCCCCGCAAAAGTCAGCCACTATTTCCACTGTTTCCCCATCTATTTGCCATGAAGTGATGGGACCGGATGCCATGATCTTAATTTTCTGAATTTTGAGGCTTAAGCTAACTTTTTCAGTCTCCTCTTTCACTTTCATCAAGAGGTTTTTTAGTTCCTCTTCACTTTCTGCCATAAGGGTGATGTCATCTGTATATCTGAGGTTGTTGTTATTTTTCCTGGCAATCTTGAGTCCAGCTTGTGCTTCATCTAGCCCAGTATTTCTCATGATGTACTCTGCATATAAGTTAAATAAGCAGGGTGACAATATACAGCCTTGACGTACTCCTTTTCCTATTTGGAACCAGTCTGTTGTTCCATGTCCAGTTCTAACTGTTGCTTCCTGACCTGCAAACAGGTTTCTTGAGAGGCAGGTCAGGTGGTCTGGTATTCCCATCTCTTTCATAATTTTCCACAGTTTATTGTGATCTACACAGTCAAAGGCTTTAGCATAGTCAATAAAACAGAAATAGATGTTTCTCTGGAACTCTCTGGTCCTTTGATGATCCACTGGATATTGGCAATTTGAATTATTATGAGACATTAATTTTGATGAGATATACCATCCTTCAAACATTGGTTCTGCTAACATAACAATAAAACAGCCAGTTATTTTTACCAGGAAAATGGTTTTTATTCAGGAGCAGGAAAGAAGAGCAATTCAGGACATCACAAATCTGGTGAATAACATATAAGTCTGGTAAAGCAAAGGAATGGGAAGGCAATGGCACCCCACAAAGAAACTCTTCTATAGAGGGGAAGAAAAGTTCAGAGGGTTGTAGCAGAAAGTCCATTGGAGAAAACTGGGAGTTCCAAGTTTAGTATCTTTTCATTGGCTACATTGTGACAGTCTCTCTTTGGCAGAGCTGTTGCCAGGCAAGGAGAAAAATCTTTCAAATATTCCTTCCTCCTGCTGGTGGTACTAGAGTAGTGTCCCTTCTTGCTGGAGATGCAAGATGTTTCTTTCTGTTGGGATCTATATTGATGTTGAGAGGTACCTGTGAGAGCTCCCCCTTCTGGTCTCCCGACTCCATTTTAGTGAGATTTTTACTCTATTTTCAGTTCCAGCCCTGGGCAGTAAAGTATTAACACCAACTTTTCTGTGTGAATATATTTAGTGTTTTAATTTGCTTCAGATTCAATTTATAATAATTTTTCCCAGACATCCATTAGAACATTAGAACTTTGTTCTTATCTCAATCAAGAATTCTTAACCTAGGATCCATGGATACTGAGAGTCCCAGGGGCTTGTGAATCCCTGTTACATGTGAATTTGTATATGTATTTGCTTTCTACCTTCTTGCTTAGGAAGAGAAATCATTAAGTTTTATGGAGTATGTCCTAGAGTTTCATGACCCTCAGAAAATGTTAATTATCATCCTGAATTAAGAACTTCCCTAGTGGTTCAGACAGTTAAGAGTCTGCCTGCAATGCAGGAGACCTGGGTTCAATTCTTGGGTCAGGAAGATTCCCTAGAGAAAGAAATGGCAACCCACTCCAGTATTCTTGCCTGGGAAATCCCATGGACAAAGGAGCCTTGCAGGCTATGGTCCATGAGGTTGCAAAGAGTCAGACATGATAGAGCAACTAACACATTCACTCACCAAAAAAGAAAATCACTTGTTCCCAACCAGCAATAAATAAGGATATGTATTTTTGTTTGTAATTTGCTTTATCTTTACATTCTTATTCTGTTTTTTAAAATATACTTGATAAAATTTAAGACATTATGTACTATGAAGAAAAAATGCTGCCAATTTTACTGTGACAAACTATCACCATCAAAATGTTAAGACAAAACTAGATTTCATAAGAAGATAAAAATGTATGTTTCTGAGTTTGAGTTTGAATTTGTTGTAGAACTATGGTACTACAGTGTTCAGGACTCCTGTGACTGAATATGGCTATTTTCACTTGATAACTATCTATCACGACTTTACTGAAGCATTTAATAAAGCTTTTCTTGAGGGAAATAAAGCTATGTGAAGTTTTTCCTTTAGTTACTTTTTGTTTCCATAATGAGTGGCAGTTCAGTTCAGTTCAGTCGCTCAGTCGTGTCTGACTCTTTGCGACTCCATGAATCGCAGCACTCCAGGCCTCCCTGTCCATTACCAACTCCTGGAGTTCACTCAGACTCACGTCCATCGAGTCAGTGATGCCATCCAGCCATCTCATCCTCGGTCGTCCCCTTCTCCTCCTGCCCCAATCCCTCCCAGCATCAGAGTCTTTTCCAATGGGTCAACTCTTCGCATGAGGTGGCCAAAGTACTGGAGTTTCAGCTTCAGCATCATTCCCTCCAAAGAAATTCCAGGGTTGATCTCCTTCAGAATGGACTGGTTGGATCTCCTTGCAGTCCAAGGGACTCTCAAGAGTCTTCTCCAACACCACAGTTCAAAAGCATCAATTCTTGGGCGCTCAGCCTTCTTCACAGTCCAACTCTCACATCCATACATGACTACTGGATGGAAAAACCATAGCCTTGACTAGACGAACCTTAGTTGGCAAAGTAATGTCTCTACTTTTGAATATGCTATCTAGGTTGGTCATAACTTTTCTTCCAAGTAGTAATCATCTTTTAATTTCATGGCTGCAATCACCATCTGCAGTGATTTTGGAGCCCAGAAAAATAGTCTGACACTGTTTCCACTGTTTCTCCATCTATTTCCCATGAAGTGATGGGACTGGATGCCATGATCTTCGTTTTCTTGAATGTTGAGCTTTAAGCCAACTTTTTCACTCTCCTCTTTTACTTTCATCAAGAGGCTTTTTAGTTCCTCTTCACTTTCTGCCATAAGGGTGGTGTCACATACATATCTGAGGTTATTGATATTTCTCCCGGCAGTCTTGATTCCAACTTTTGTTTCTTCCAGCCCAGCGTTTCTCATGATGTACTCTGCATATAAGTTAAATAAGCAGGGTGACAATATATAGCCTTGACGTACTCCTTTTCCTATTTGGAACCAGTCTGTTGTGCCATGTCCAGTTCTAACTGTTGCTCCCTGGCATGCATACAGATTTCTCAAGAGGCAGGTCAGGTGGTCTGGTATTCCCATCTCTTTCAGAATTTTCCACAGTTTATTGTGTCAGTTAGGTATATTCTTTTTTAAGTCTTAAGCAAAATGATGTTTATTGTGTCAGTTAGGTATATTCTTTTTTAAGTCTTAAGCAAAATGATGTCAAGAACTCCATAAGTGTTACTTTAAAGATAGGAGAATAAGCCCTACTCAGGGATGTTTTTCTAGGATGCAAAAACCAATACCTGTCCTTGTGAACTGGATTTAGGAGTTGGGGCAGTGGGGAGAAGGAAGAATTAAAGAAAACTCTCAGGTTTCTGCCTTGAGCAACTGAGTGGATCATGTTGCCATTTACCAAGACTAGAAAGAGAAAAAAGCTTGGGTCCAGTTGTTGTTGTTGCTGTTCCGTCCCTAAGTCAAGCCTGACTCTTTGCAACCCCATGGACTGTAGGATGCCAGGTTCCTCTGTCCTCCATTCTCTTGAAGTTTGCTCAGGTTCATGTCCATTGAGTTGGTGATGCTATCTAACCATCTCATCCTCTGCTACTCCCTTCTCCTTCTGCCTTCAGTCTTTCCCAGCATCAGGGTCTTTTCCAATGAGTTGGTTCCTCATCAGGTGGGCAAAGTATATTAGAGCTTCAGCAACAGTCCTTCCAATAAATATTCAGGGTTGATTTCCTTTAGGACTGACTGGTTTGACTTCCTTGCAGTCCAAGGGACTCTCAAGAGTCTTCTCCAACACCACAATTTGAAAGCATCAATTCTTTGGCACTCAGCCTTCTTTATGATCCAGCTCTCACATCTGTACCTGACTACTGGAAAAACCATAACTTTGACTATATGGACCTTTGTTGGCAAAGTGGTGTCTCTTTTTTAATATGCTGTCCAGGTTTGTCACAGCTTTTTTTTTTCCAAAGAGCAAGCGTCTTTTAATTTCATGGCTGCAGTTACCATCTGCAGTGATTTTGGAGCCCAAGAAAATAAAATCAGTCACTGCTTCCACTTTTCCCCCTTCTATTTGTCAGGAAGTGATGGGACTGGATGCCATGTACTTAGTTTTTTGAATGTTGACTTTCAAGCCAGCTTTTTCATTCTCATCAAGAGGCTCTTTATTTCCTCTTTGCTTTCTGCCATTAATGGTATCATCTGCATATCTGAGGTTATTGATATTTATCCCAGAAATTTCTATTCCAGCTTGTGTGTCTTCCAGCCTAGCATTTCACATAATGTACTCTACATAGAAGTTAAATAAGCAGGATGACAATATGCAGCCTTGTTTTACTCCTTTCCCAATTTTGCATCAGTCTGTTGTTCCATGTTCAGTTCTAACTGTTGCTTCTCAACCTGCATACAGGTTTCTGAGGCGGCAGGTAAAGTGGTCTGGTATTCCCATCTTTTAAAGCATTTTTCACAGTTTTTGTGATCCACACAGTCAAAGGCTTTAGCATTGTCAGTGAAGCAGAAATAGATGTTTTTCTGGAACTCTCTTGCTTTTTTGATGACCCAGCGGATGTTGGCAATTTGATCTCTGGTTCCTCCACTTCTTCAAAACCCAGCTTGTTGGGTCAGGGGTGGAGAATCAAATTATAGGTACAAGTTTAAGACATCCTAGAGAGATATCAATAGACAGATACAATAATCTGGGGTTTAGAAGAGAGTTTTAAACTAGAAATATAATTTAGGTATCATCAGTACAGAGATAGTACTCAAAGCCATGGAGCAGATGAAATCACTGGGAGAGAGACTATACAGAGCACCACAGGACTGCCTTTGAAGAATTCCAGTATTTACAAAAGAAGTTGAGGGGGAGGAGCTAACTAATGCGACTGAGAAGCAGCTGTATTAGAGAAGTCAAGAAAAAAGTCTTTCAGTAAAGGAGTGGAGTGGTCAACTGTATCATGTGTTGCGAGTTTGAATAAGATCAGATTTGGCATCTAGAGGTTGTGGATGGTCATGATTCGAGCTGTTTCAATGGAGTTGGGATTTGGGTGCGGTAGGAAGTGAGGCTATGGAGATAGCACACACAAGCTTTGAGATGTTTGACTATGAAGATGAGGAGTATTAGCTAGAGAAGGATGTGTGGTCCAGGAAGGAATTTTTTAAGATGGAAGATAATAGTTCATATGATGTGCAGTAGAAAATAAACTAATGACACTATAGAAAGGAGCGTGAAGTCTTTCAAAAGGTGAGAGAGGATAGGATCTAGAGCATGTGTAAAGGTAAAGGCCTCGGTTTGAGGGGAACAGAATGGCATATAATAGTCATTGTGGCGTGGGGAGGGGAGATAAAGTGTGCTAGAAGAGAAACAGGTTTTTCAGGCAGTGCAACTGCCCATTTGAGGCTTATTTAAAGTGAAATCAATAGCAATTAGTTTTTTCTGCCTAGCAACCTGAATGCAGGCATAAACTTTTTTGTTAAAAGTATGCCTTCACATTTAGCATTTGAAGTATTTCTCATTTTTACTTTTTCCTTCTTCTTAGGGGCCGCTGTATTTTGTGTTGCTCCAAATGCAGTGTTTCCATTTGAACAGTATAATGAAGAATATTTAGAGCAAAGGGATGTCTTTCTGACTGAGTGCCAACAACAGCTCCAGCAGTTTATTGCCACATATGGACCTGGGACAGCTGTTTTTGCTAGTGATGAATAGGCAGTCTGAGGAAAATTTTTTCTTTCTTCCTTTTTAAGCAATGGAAAAAAGTATGAATGATTTAAGTGATGCTTCAGGCAATCTTGTGTGTACATACATTAGAATGTACCCACACTGTGTAGGATACATTAGAATGTCATCTTAAAAAATATAAAATATTTCTTCAAATTGGTAATGGAATAAACACTAATCCAAATCTCAAAGCCAGCAGCAGAAATTTCTTAGAATTTTATTAAAAAAAAAAACACAACTGGGGCCTAGTATACCAGTGGCCCACAGATTAAAATATAAAGAATGTTACAAACTAAGAAATGAAGAAAAAAAAAAGGTTGTTTTGTGTGTGTAGTTCCCTCTATTTGTCTCAAGATGGCAGTAACACTTTAAATATTTACATTCAAAGTTAAAACCATTTTTTTTCTTAATTTGTGAACTTGACAAATTGATGGGTAAACAACAGCATTTATATAACCAAAAACCTTCAATTTAAGAACTTTTCATGATTTACTAGATATTGTCATGTCTATTACATTGTTTTAGAAACCCTAATTTTAGGATAAGAAAAAGCTTTGGAAATTTTCCATTTTTAAACCAGGTTAAATGAAAAAAAAGTTACACTGAATTGAGGAGCAGTAATTGGCTCCTTAAACCCAGTTGCAAGATACCAAAATGCAAACAAATCAATTTTCAAACCCTGTCTTCATTTTTAGAGGGACGATATCTACTCTGAAAAGGTAGGGACATGATGAGAAAATATACTTATAAAATTCCCAAAACCTTTTCATTTTCCAAAGTTTAAAAGACTACTCACTAAAAGGAAAATGTCATCACAAAATTGCCACCTTATCAACCAAGACACTATCACACATCAGTTTTTTGTAGAAATGGGTACTTCATGGAGTTTAACCATGAAGGTAGACAGCTCTCTGTCTAGAGGACTTTGACTCATCATTTATTATTTTACTTCTTAGCCATTCACTCAGCTGTATTTATTGAATATCCACTAGTGCCAGAGACTATACAGTGTTTTCAGAAGGCAAACCTCGTCTTTAAAAAATATATATATATCACAAATTAAAGACTTTACTTTGTGGTTTATGTATTTAGGTTTGTTTTTTGTTCCCTATGAGATGAAGGCAAAACACATTTCTTTATAAAACTAGGATCTATAAAATGGCATCCTCTTTACAATTAATTGTGAAGTTTTCAGATTCTGTTGATGAAAAGGACTAGTATCAAATACAGGTGAAAACTGTGAAATGTCACCCCTGATGGGAAGGCATTATAAAGATATTGCTGTACACTTTATACTGATTTACCAAACTGAAATTATAACCCTGATAAAAGCAAGGATTTTATGTACTGTGGGACACAAAAGGGGAAAAGCAAGATTCAGCTAAATTTAAATCATCTTGGTAGGATTTGTTTTCAAATTCGCATCCCCTGGACAGACTAGACTGCCACTACTTGCTTTAATCAAGCATATTAGTATGTATACTAGAATTAGGAAAAATTGTAATTTTCCTCAGATTAACTCCCAGATCCCTTAATTTATAAATGTAAAAGCAAACCAAGAATAAAATTAAAATTTAAAAAAATCTGTAGGTCACAGGTGAAACCTTTACTTGTACGGCGTCATTTAAGGAGTTGAGAAAATTTCAACTAGTATACCCTTGAACACAGGTTTGAACTACATGAGTCCACCACATACAGGGTGGTTTTTTTTTCAATAAATACATACCATGCTATACAATCTACAGCTTACTGAACCAGAGGATGTGGAACCTTGGATACAAAGGGTGGACTATAAAGCTATGCTTGGATGTTTGATGATGAGAAGGGTTGGGGCCCCTAAACCCCTTTGTCGTTCAAGGGTCAACTGTGCTTGTTTTTCAGATACACAGAGGTTCTGATGGGGTAGGCCCTCACAGTTATCTAGTACATAGTGATTAACCTCTGCAGAAACCCCCTAAGGCAAAAAAGGGGAGTGAGACCTGGATGTACTAAAAATATCTCCCCAGCTGCCAGCCACCTGCCACTTCAAAAGGAATCACTATCCAGAGGAGCTGGTTATTGATAAGAATATACTATCCCTAAAGTACTTTAAAAACAAGTCTGACCAGTAACTATGAAAATGAAGTTTTTTTTTTTTTCCCATTTAATTTCTTCTATTTTTTTTAATTTTATTTTTATTTAAAATGAAGCTAAAGACCTGATATATTTTAAAGAGAACAGACTTTATTGACCAGCAATTAAAATCATTCGAAGATGTATTTTTCTCCATAATTTATTGTGAGATGAACGTTAAATAAAATTTTAATTTTTGTCACTTGCTTTAATGCACGTCTTCTTGAACAACTCTTCATTTTTCCTTCGAAAACGTTGTACACCTCTGGGGGAAAAATCAGAAACCAACAGTGAAAATCATTCCATGCTCAAAACTTGAAATCATACACCTGACATACAAAGGCACCTTAAACAGGAAAGGAAATGGCCTCAGCTTTTTGGAGTTTATCAGATACTTTCAAATTGTCAACAGATGTGGCTGCATGACAAATCGTAATCACTTACCTGAGGTAATGAAGTTTTTAAGCACCACTGCTAAGCACTTGAACATTCATTTGCAGGTACTTATCTGCTGAAAAGAACAGTTCAACCATTTTAATAAAATACTGCATTAGATTTGAGTAATTCACATAATATATATTATTGGCATCTCAGTCTTAAAGTTATTTCTTCAAAGATACCCTCAGCTGGGTAAACGGCAAAAAGTAATTTGTCATCACTGTGCCAGTTATTAAATATTTTGGTATTGTGCCTCAGGAACAATACCACACACACATTAAAAAAAAAAGCACAAAACATTATAACTTTTGGTACCTTGTTACATGTGCAATGGTCCTCCTGGTGTTTTCACAGCCATCTTCTGTGACAGGTTTTTGGAAAACATTTATCACAATGATCTTCATCTTCAACTCATAGGCACTGCTGCACCTAGAAATTAAATATATTTCATCGTGAATTCTCATTTGCACTTGTATCTGTTTGGCATCTTATATCTAGTATGGACAAGTAGGCTCTTTTCCCCATACTCATCCAAGAACCATTTAAGAAAAAAAAAAGAAAAACTTACAATCTTTCTGACTCCCAATCAACTTTTAATAAAAAACACTAACAAGTGGAGTAATTTTCTGCTGTTTAATACATCTCTAAAGGGCTGGAAGCACAAGCTGGAATCAAGATTGCCGGGAGAAATATCAATAACCTCATACATGCAGATGACAGCACTCATATGGCAGAAAGTGAAGAGGAACTAAAAAGCCTCTTGATGAAAGTGAAAGAGGAGAGTGAAAAAGTTGGCCTAAAGCTCAACATTCAGAAAACTAAGATCATGGCATCTGGTCCCATCACTTCATGGGAAATAGATGGGGAAACAGTGGAAACAGTGTCAACACTTTATTTTGGGGGGCTCCAAAATCACTGCAGATGGTGACTGCAGCCATGAAATTAAGACGCTTACTCCTTGGAAGAAAAGTTATGACCAACCTAGATGGCATATTGAAAAGCAGAGATATTACTTTGCCAACAAAGGTCCGTCTAGTCAAGGCTATGGTATTTCCAGTGGTCATGTATGGCTGTGAGAATTGGACTGTGAAGAAAGCTGAGTGTGGAAGAATTGGTGCTTTTGAACTGTGGTGTTGGAGAAGACTCTTGAGAGTCCCTTTGGACTGTGAGGAGATCCAACCAGTCCATTCTAAAGGAGATCAATCCTGGCTGTTCATTGGAAGGACTGATGCTAAAGCTGAAACTCCAATACTTTGGCCACCTCATGCGAAGAGTTGACTCACTGGAAAAGACTCTGATGCTGGAAGGGATTGGGGGCAGGAGGAGAAGGGGACGACAGAGGATGAGATGGCTGGATGGCATCACTGACTCGATGGACATGAGTTTGAGTGAACTCCAGGAGCTGGTGGTGGACAGGGAGGCCTGGAGTGCTGCAATTCATGGAGTCGCAAAGAGTCAGACACGACTGAGTGACTGAACTGAAAGGAACAAAACAATGCGCTTGCTGCTTAATTATACTTTTTTTTGGTAATCAAAACTGATAAGGCTCCCAGTTTAATACCTATAATGACTTGGGTAGCTGCTTAATTATACTTTTTTTTGGTAATCAAAACTGATAAGGCTCCCAGTTTAATACCTATAATGACTTGGGTATGTCTTGATCCTTTTGATTGGTTCAGTTCAGTTAGGCCCTAATAATTCCATAAATGATTTTTCCAAGCTGGAAATGGATTCATTAGCATAGGTAAAAATGATGGATGTATTTATCATTTATGATGTTTTTTTACTGTGGCAGCACAGATTTTAAGACATGATGGTCCTAATGAGTACCTAACCATTGCTTTTCTGTCTCAGAGCTCGACATGGATGAGGTGGGCCAGGTTAAAGGTTAGATACATAAAAACACGTGTGCAGACGTCTAACTAAAAACATTATTATGGCAGCTCTCATATAATTTCAGAGCAGAGATACATGACGTTGACATCATTACTGGACACAGTCTTGTAGAATTAAATCCCAAGTTGCCTGAAAGCATATTTATGTACTGCAAAGGGCATGGTCAGGGCCACAGATCATGTCCCCTAGAACCCCAAGAGGATAAATCATTGAACCAGAAAGCTACTGGAAATGATTTATGAGGACATAACAAATGCTGGGCCTTGCAAAACAATTTATCACTTTCAAGTCTTGAAATCCTGAGATACTTCACAAAATATTAAAAACACAAATTACTGGTTATGAATATTTTCAACTTGGAAAACTTCAGTTTAATATATGATTCCTAACACTTCTGACAACTACATACAAGTTCTACTTATGGCCTAAAACAACCAACACTTAGGGATATATATGTATAAAACTGCTATCCACTCTACTCTCCTCAAAAAAAAACCAAGTTTGGAAATCCCAGATGATGGGCACCTCAGGAGAAGGCATGGGATAGAAAGAAAGGAATGGGATAGGGAAGCAAATGGATGTTATGGTATTAATAATATTCCAGTTATAAATGGATCACTGGACTCTTGTGTATTTATTATGCTTGTGTGTGTTAGTTGCTTGGTCGTGTTCAACTGTTCACGACTCCACGTACTGCAAGCCACCTGGCTCCTCTGTCCGTAGCATTTTCCAGAGAAGAATACTGGAGAGGGTTGCCATATTTTACTCCAAGGGATCTTCCCGACCCAGGGATTCTTTACCACTGCGCCACCTGGGAAGCCTTAGTTATTCTTAAGGACTTACATAAATTATCAAAATTTTAATCAAACGGTTATTTTGTAAAGTTTTAAAAAAATCCAACACTTAGCAATGAAAATAGGATTCCAGTCACTATGCCTCAAAAAGAATGACTGAAATGCCAAATATAAGCTACTTCAAGCCATCACATTTGCCGTGGTGAAAGTTAACTGTTGGGATTGTTTGAGATGAAAAAACGTTTATTTCATATGGGGGGGGGGGGGACCAAAACACCTGACTATACTAAGTCTCATCGACGAGCACTTATAACTGTGCTTTTAAACAGACAAAAAGTCTTCCAGCTCTTGACTAGTTTCTTCTGTATCAAGTTCAGAATACACATCTTTACGTAAATCCAAGCATCTAAAGCTACAGCCGGCATTTACAGCCTAAAGGGCTTCTAACCCCTACGGATTGTTCTCCAAATTCAGTGCCACGTCTCTAGAGCCTATTTACAAAGGAAAATCCAGGAACAAATAAATGCCTACATTGAGCCACTGCGCAGAGACCAGAAATCATTGTTAGCAGGTTAACTGTGCCGCGTTAAAAAGTTTTAAAACCAACCAAAAAGTCCAGCCAAGTCAAGATTGCCTTAAGATTTAAGAGGTAATCCCTTCCCCCTTTACAGAACGTTTCCTTAGAAAGGGTAAATGAGCGCACATTTAAGGGGCCCCGAAGCCGAAAGGCCGCACACAAAGCTTGACTTGGGATACAAAAGGGCTCCGGTCGAGGCCTGGGCTGGGCGCGAGGCCACCCGCCTCGGAACCCAGAGAATGGCAAAAGGCCCTTCGTTAGTCTGAGCTGGTAACAGTCGAAATCGGCTTTTAGTAACAAGGGCCGGCTAAAACTCACAGGTAACGGTTACTCACAAAATGCGATTGAGCAGAAGGCACGGAGGAGAGCTCGAGGCGGCGTCAACCGGGTGGGGGAGGGGAAGATGGCCTCCTGGGATGACTTGGAGGCCGAGGCCGCGCCGACCGCTGGGCTGTGCCCAGCAACGGACGGAGGCCACCGGGATGGGGGTCCCGGGGCGGGACACACAAGGCGGAGGGGCCCGAGGCCGACCTGTAGACTCTGGCACGGAGTCGGGTTCCCGGGAGAAATAAGAAAATGCTCTAACTCCGCGGGGCCTTCCCCCCTCGAAGAGCGGGGCGACGTGTCCGCGGGCGTTGCCGCCACGCCCGTAAGGCAGACGGAGCCTCAGAACCCTTCCTTCTCCCGCGGCCAAGAGGAAAGGAAAGCGCCGCGGCCGGGGTTGGCGCTCCGACGCTCCAGGCCTGGCCCCGCCCCTTCCGGCCCTGGCCCCCACCCCTCAGCCGGCGCGCGTTTGCGGTGCGCCGGGTTTACAGCGAGAGCTGAGGGGTTCAGTTCAGTTCAGTTCAGTTCAGTCGCTCAGTCGTTTCCGACTCTTTGCGACCCCATGAATCCCAGCACACCAGGCCTCCCTGGCCATCACCAACTCCCAGAGCTTACTCAAACTTAAGTCCATCGAATCGGTGATGCCATCCAGCCATCTCATCTTCCGTCGTCCCATTCTCCTCCTGCCCACAATCCCTCCCAGCATCAGGGTCTTTTCCAACGGAGAAGGCGATGGCATCCCACTCCAGTACTCTTGCCTGGAAAATCCCATGGACGGAAAAGCCTGGTAGGCTACAGTCCATGGGGTCGCGAAGAGTCAGACACGACTCAGCGACCTCACTTTCACTTTTCATTTTCATGCATTGGAGAAGGAAATGGCAACCCACTCCAGTGTTCTTGCCTGGAGAATCCCAGGGATGGCAGAGCCTGGTGGGCTGTTGTCTATGGGGTCGCACAGAATCGAACACGACTGAAGCGACTTAGCAGCAGCAGCAGCAGCAACTCTTCGCATGAGGTGGCCAAAGTATCAGTCCTTCCAGTGAACACCCAGGACTGATCTCCTTTAGAATGGACTGGTTGGATCTCCTGGCAGTCCAAGGGACTCTCAAGAGTCTTCTCCAACACCACAGTTCAAAAGCATCAATTCTTTGGCGCTTAGCTTTCTTCACAGTCCAACTCTCACATCCATACATGACCACTGGAAAAGCCATAGCCTTGACTAGACGGACCTTTGTTGGCAAAGTAATGTCTGCTTTTCAATATGCTGTCTAGGTTGGTCATAACTTTTCTTCCAAGGAGTAAGCGTCTTCTAATTTTATGGCTGCAGTCACCATCTGCAGTGATTTTGGAGCCCCCCACAAATAAAGTCTGACACTGTTTCCACTGTTTCCCCATCTATTTCCCATGAAGTGATGGGACCAGATGCCATGATCTTCGTTTTCTGAATGTTGAGCTTTAAGCCATCTTTTTCACTCCTCTTTCACTTTCATCAAGAGGCTTTTTAGTTCCTCTTCACTTTCTGCCATAAGGGTAGTATCATCTGAGTATCTGAGGTTATTGATATTTCTCCCAGCAATCTTGATTCCAGCTTGTGCTTCTTCCAGCCCAGCGTGTCTCATGATGTACTCTGCATATAAGTTAAATAAACAGGGTGACAATATACAGCCTTGACGTACTCCTTTTCCTATTTGGAACCAGTCTGTTGTTCCATGTCCAGTTCTAACTGTTGCTTCCTGACCTGCATACAGATTTCTCAAGAGGCAGATTAGGTGGTCTGATATTCCCATCTCTTTCAGAATTTTCCACAGTTTATTGTGATCCACACAGTCAAAGGCTTTGGCATAGTCAATAAAGCAGAAATAGATGTTTTTCTGTAACTCTCTTGCTTTTTCAATGATCCAGCGGATATTGGCAAGCACCCTTACTTCTTGATAACTCCAGTCCTAATTATTGACAAACAGTTTATGTAATCTTGTGATTTTCTGCCTTCATGAGCTTCCCCTTCCTTGCAGTGTGGCAGAACATAATTCAAGTGCTTCTTAGAGCTCTGTCTCCCCAGGCTGCAGTCCCAACACACCCCAAATGAACACCTCTTTATTGCTGCCAGATCTCTGTTCTTGGAATTCTTGGGTAACTAATCCTAAGAAATTGATACAAAATCCAGGGCATGGTATGAAAATCTAAACCTAGCAAAACAAATTGTGATTGTGTGAAGTCGCTTCAGTCATGTCTGACTCTTTGCGACCCTATGGACAGTAGCCCGTCAGACTCCTCTGTTCATGGGACTCTCCAGGCAAGAATATTGGAGTGGGTTACCATGCCCTCCTCCATGGGATCTTCCTGACCCAGGGATCGAACCCATGTCTCTTAAGTCTCCAGCATTGGCAGGCATGTTCTTTAGCGCCACTTGGGAAGCCCTGTGAATATTCTTAATCTCACTGAACTATACACTTAAAAATTGTTGGTAAGTTTATGTTATGTATATTTTATAACAACTAAAATTTTAAAAATATTTTAGAGGAAAAAATTTCTGCACTTCACATGACTCACCTCACTGTTTGTTTCCCTTCTCTTGCTGCACACCAGTCACCCTGCCCGACTCTTAGTTTTTAGAACGTGGCAAACAACTTCCACATCTCAAGGTGTTTGCTCTTGCCTGGAATTCTCTTATCCCAGTTTTTTGAGTGACTACTTTCTTTCATCTTAGCTTCTAGGTCAGTTTTTCAGTGAGGCCATACTTGCCCTTCCTATCTAAAGTGTAGTCATGGTGGTTGGTGGGTTAGTCACTAAGTTGTGTCTGACTCCAGCAACCCCATGGACTGGAGCTTGCCATGCTCTGTCCATGGGATTTCCCAAGCAAGAATACTGGAGTGAGTTGCCATTTCCTTCTTCAGGGATCTTCCCAACCCAGGGATTGAATCCAGGTCTCCTGCAGTGCTGGTAGAGAATCCACATGCAATGCAGAAGACCCCGTTTTGATTCCTCAATTGGGAAGATGCACTGGAGAAGGGGTAGACTACCCACTCCAGGATTCTTGGGCTTCCCTGGTGGCTCGGCTAGTGAAGAATCCACCTTCAATGTGGGAGATCTGGGTTTAATCCCCGGGTTGGGAAGATCCCCTGCCCTGGAGAAGGGAATGACTATCCACTCCAGTATTCTGGCCTGGGACAGTCCATGGGGTCTAAAAAAGTCAGAGGCAACTGAGCAGCTTTAACTCACTCACTCCTACAGTGCATGAGATGTCCTTCACTGCAAGTGGATTCTTTACTGACTGAGCCACTTATTTAAAGTGGGTCCACTCTAAAACATATCCCTTTTTGTTTCCTTCATAATCTGTAGTTACATTAAAAAAAAAAAAAAGAAATTCTATACTTTAGCTGCCCTCACTGAAATATATATTCTGTGAGAGAAAACATGTATTGAATAAATAAATGGATCTGTATTTGATTTGGAAATTATTTCAAGATATGTTAAATTTTAAAAGCTAGATGCAGAAGATGTTTAGTAAAATCCTATTTTTTCCTACATAAAAAGAACATGCATTTATTTGACTATATATATTTTTTGAGAGGTTCAGAAGGAATGCTGGCAACGTATGTCTCTAGTTGGAGGAAAAGTGATATTTTAAATTTTTGTATACTGTTCTCTACTGTTTGGATATTTCCTGTGTGTATGCAATTTTATAATTAAAGTAAGTTGAAAAATTATTAAAATAGTACATTTTCTCTTCTGACTGCAAAAATATACCATTTCTATTTGCCCCCTTTCTATTTGAAGATTTGCCCCCTTCAGCCATCATTCCCTTATTAACATCATGACAAGTGTTCAGTATTCTCCAGCAAGGAGCACCATCTTAGAGGTTGCCAGTCTCTAGGTTGCTGAAGTGAGTTAACGCTGCCAGTTGCAAATATAACTAAAACCACTTCAAAGGGAAAGTTTCATGGTTTATATGATATGTGTGTGCGCGTGTGTTCAGTTGTGTCCGAATCTTTGCAACCCCATGGACTGTAGCCTGCCAAACTCCTCTGTCCATGGAATTTTCCAGGCAAGAATACTGGAATGAGTTGCCATTTCCTCCTCCAGGGGATCTTCCCAGTCTAGGAATTGAATCGTCATCTCTTGCGTCTCCTGCATTGGCAGGTGGATTCTTTACCACTGTGCCACCTGGGAAGCCCTAAGTATAACGGTTTATCCAAATGTAACTTTTTAAAAAATAGCTATTTTTTGACAGTATAACTTGGATTATTTTACTAGTTTACATTTGGTAGACATCTATGTGGATTCATGGCATACAGGGTATCATTTCCTTAGAAGCTGTCAGAATCTATCGTCTGCACTTCCACATGTAAATCTCATTAGTAAATTAATACATTTGGCCTTCAGTCCTTTTTCATATTAGTGAATGACTCGGAGAACCTGGTTCCCCTCGATGTTTGCAGCAGAAAATGAGGTTGGAACTGGAAGGAAGTGGCTATAATAACCATATGCTTGTGCTTTCCCTGGCTCAATGGTAAGCATGTCAAAATAGAGTTAAGCAAGAGAAATGTAAATGACCCTAGTCATAACTGCATGACTTTCATATATATGATCCTTTTACCTCCGGCAAGATTATTTTTAAACATAATATTGACATTAAGATAATCATAGCATTTATACCTCTCGTCAAGGTTAAAGTTCTAAATCTGTGAAAAATACATTAAATTGTCAGAAAATAGGGCACTGATCTGAATGAAAGTTGATTCTTAAACCCTTGAAGTACATGAACTTTACTGAGATAATTTCAGTGAAAATTACGTAAATTACTTATGATTTTTGCCCGGATCTAAAATAATGAGTGGCTTTAATTGTCAGTGTGAGACTCTAGAGTTTTCCTTTTCTGTTTAAAAATTTAACTTTTATTTAAGGCTTGCAAACAACTACTTCAATCCTATGACAAATTCTGCATGTAATGGAATTAAAATTTAAATTATTCAAGCTGACCAATGGGACCTGAGGAGAAGTCTGCTAGGGGAATTCAGGGAAAGTTTTGTTCTTTGATGAAAAGGCACATGTGGGAAGAAGCAGCTTTTCATCCCCTACATATGATCACCATCGATCATCAGTGAAAGAATTCCTGGCATCGCAGCAGCCCTCTTGTTAAATGAGGGGAGCTTCCGTTGATGGCAAAATGGGAAGAGAAGGAACCAAGCAACTTAAAAATAGTCAGCAAGTTAAGCAGCCAGGAAGCCTCTCCAGCTTCTTCTTATGTGAAATAATATACTTTCCTTACTGTTTAAACAAAAATTGTTTAAGAATGACTACATAGAGAATAGAGAATGTGGAAGTAATTGAAAAATTCAAACTAAGGTTAAAGTATGATGTTATTGTACCTCTGTGATGATCTAATACGAATTATGTCCTGAAATTAACACTCCATTAAACATAAATACAGTGGAGATTCTGAATGTTTTTTCCTATGATGTCTCCTTGTACTTTCGCATGAGTTTCTCTATGTCTGCTGGTGTTGTGGTAAATAAGAGCTCAAAACAACAACAACAAAAGAGTAAAACCCAACTCCCCCCAAACAAAACCCTTATTTGTAGCATTTGCAGAAAATCCCATGGACGGAGGAGCCTGGTAGGCTACAGTCCATGCGGTCACAAAGAGTCGGATACTTCACTTCTTCTTCATGCTGTTAATTGGCCTCCCTGGTGCCGCAGCAGTAAAGGATCCACCTGCAATGCAGAAGACGTGAGTTGGATCCCTGGGTGGGGAAGATCCCCTGGAGAAGGAAGTGGCAACCCACTCCAATATTCTTGCCTGAAAAATCCCATGGACAGAGGAGCCTGGTGGGCTACAGCCCATGGGGTCACGAAGGAGTCAGACATGACTTAGCAACTGTTAATATATTATGGTGATTTCAAGCTACTAACAACTGGCTCACAAGATACCTGAATACTTGAATAATTAACAACTAGCTTTCCTAACACACCATTGTCTCTAGAGGCTGAACTGCTGGGTTTAAGGATCTAAGAGTAAATTAATTTTCATACTTAATAGTCAGTTGCTTTCCAAATAGTTGCTCTATACCCTTGTCAAAACTTGTTTTCAGAATTTAAACAATTTTGTCAATATGATAAATATGAAATGGTGTTAACTGTTATTTTAATTTGCACTTGCTATGAGGTTGAAAAGACAATTTTATAAATGTTTTGTTTTTTCCTTAATCTTTTTTCACATCTTTAATCATTTGGGTTTTCTCTTCTATAAATCATAGCCTTCAGAGCTTTGCCCAGATTTTTACTGAAGTATCTGTAATTTAAAAAATTCGATTTATGGGATTTCTTTCTATATTCTGGATACTAACCTTTTGTCAGTTAACAGTCACATGCATTGCCAATAACTTTTCTCAGTCTGTTTTATTTTTTAGTTGTAGTTATGGGGTTTTATGTTGTTTGGAAATTTGCACTTTTCTTTCTGCTTATGAATAGCTCCTTGATACCCAATACCTCTGCATTTCTGTGCAAGATTTATGGCTACCCTTAAATCCAAATCCTTTAATGTACATTTCAAAGCCTTCCTTCATTTAAAAATTGGGAATAATATAACTTATTCCTAAGATTTTTGTGAGGAATAAATGTGATAATATATGTGAAATACCCATCCTTCTTCCCCAAGCACTTTCTTTCAAAGCAGCACATTCTATTCACTTGGTTTTTCCTATAACTAGCATGCTCTTCTTGTCCCTCTTTGCCTTCTCAGGAAGTCTTCCTTGATTTCTTAAGACTGGGTCAGGTTCTTTGTTACCATCCTGTATCCATCCCCAGCCTTCTTCCCTGATAATGAAACCCTGATTTTGTTTGTGTTATGTGCCTAGTTCTAGGGGTAAGCCTCTTGTTTCAATCTGTTTGCTTGCTTCCCCAGCCTCCTTTTATCTGTTTCTATATGTCAGAAGATGAAAGCTAAGTATTACATAGCATTTCAAAACTCTTTAGGAGCTTAGATTCTGGATGTGAATTAGATCCTACCAATGAAACACATCTGTGTAAAACCCAGATTCTAAGTTGAGCTACATGAAGAGAAAAGCAAGCTGCGAGGCATCCATTGTGCTGGCCTTTACACAGCAAAGCCTGCGCGCTTCTGGAGTCAGTCAGCTTCCACTGGGCAGGCAGAGCCCAGGTTGTGGCAGAAAGCTCAGCTGCTTTGGCAGCCAAGTTCCATGGAATGACTTAGGAAATTGTTCCTAGAAATCCAGCTCAAGTTGGTTTCATCCCAGTGATGAAAGTCACTAACTCCTTGTAAGAAGTCCGACTGTTTTTAACTGAGCAAGAGCAGATACCATCCCAAACCCAGACTGATAGACATACCTCCCTTACACCTAGGGGCGACCTTGTAACCCACTTCTGGCAAAGGAGAACTATGTAGACGCTTTGGCCCTTGATAAACTTACAAAGCCATCTTACCAGCCCGGGACCTCCTACTGTAGATTTCTTTTACAGGAGAGAATAAAGCCCTAATTTATTTAAGCCAGTATGGTTCAGACTTTCTAATTAGCAGCTGAATGCAATTCCTAACTGACATGACAAGCAGTGAACAATGCATGCCATAGTATTAAGAAAATATTTGTGGACCAACTGATGATTGATGAACAAAAGCACTGAAGCATGAAACAGCTCTCTCTGTGTGTGTGTGTGTTTACTATAACCTGAAGTATAAAATGGGTGGGCTTCCCAGGTGGCTCAGTGGTAAAGGACCCACCTGCCAATGCAGGAGACACAGAGATGACTATTGATCCTTAAGTCAGGAAGATCACCTGGAGTAGGAAATGGCAACTCACTCCAATATTCTTGCCTGGAGAGTCCCATGGACAGAGGGGAGCCTGGCAGGCTACAGTCTATGGGGTCACGAAGAGTTGGACATGACTGAGCACACAGGCACACACACACACACACACACACCAAGTGTAAAATAGGCAGTGGTAGAGGACTGTGCCAGTGATATAGACAGAGCTTTCATAAGCCAAGCTAAGGGGTTAGACCTGCTCTTACACAATGAGGAAACGTTGAATGGATTTGATCAAGTACATTGCATCCTCAATTTTGCACTTTTGGTGGGTTTCTTGAGTGCAGCCAGTAAAGAAGGCAGGGAAAACTTTTAAGTATACATATGATGAGACAAAAGATGATGAATACCTACAATAATTATTGTTATATATTTTTATGACTGTGTATCATTAGGCAAATTATTTAATGTAGAATTGCTAAGTCAGGGTATGTACACTTAACATATTGAGAGAGAGATGGTGAAACTGTGTTTAAAAAGCTTGCAGCCATGAAATTAAAAGACGCTTACTCCTTGGAAGGAAAGTTATGACCAACCTAGAGAGCATATTAAAAAGCAGAGACATTACTTTACCAACAAAGGCCCATCTAGTCAAGGCTATGGTATTTCCAGTGGTCATGTATGGCTGTGACAGTTGGACTGTGAAGACAGCTGAGCGCCGAAGAATTGATGCTTTTGAACCGTGGTGTTGGAGAAGACTCTTGAGAGTCCCTTGGACTGCAAAGAGATCCAACCAGTCCATTCTAAAGGAGATCAGTCTTGGGTATTCTTTGGAAGGAATGATGCTAAAGCTGAAACTCCAGTACTTTGGCTACCTCATGCGAAGAGTTGACTTATTGGAAAAGACCCTGATGCTGGGAGGGATTGGGGGCAGGAGCAGAAGGGGACAAGAGAGGATGAGATGGCTGGATGGCATCACCGACTCAATGGACATGAGTTTGAGTGAACTCCAGGAGTTGGTGATGGACAGGGAGGCCTGGCGTGTTGCAATTCATGGGGTCGCAAAGAGTCAGACACAACTGAGTGAATGAACTGAAATGATACTCCAACAGTGCTATAATCGTCATTTACCCACCCTCACTAAAAATGGGTATTTTACATTTGTGTCATTCTGTTTTGGTCACATTTCTCCATTTAATTTAACCTGGGAGAGAAAAGGCAGGAGGATAAAAATGACAAAGATTAATTTTCATCAAAAACACAAATACTCAAGCATTATGGTTAAAACAAGTTAAATCTAGTATACCAGAAAAATTACTCATCATCACTTACTCATTCTCCCTCCTAGTTTTATTGAGATATAATTGACATATAACACTGTATAAGTTTAAGAGGCATTACATAATGATATATATCAAGATGATTCCCACAAGTTTAGTTAACATCTATCACCTCACATAATTATATATATTTTTCTTGTGTTAGCAACTTTCAAATATACAATACAAATATTACTATATTTACCATATTGTATATTACATCCCCAGGACTTATTTTGTAATTGGATAGTTTATAGCATTCACATAGGTGAAATATTTTATTTCATTGCTTTTAAATTTACATTTCTTATCTTAGGTGAGTTTGTGTGTCTTTTCATAAAGATACTGGGTGTTTGGTTTCTTTTTATGAACTTCTTACTCATATGATTTGTGGCATTTTTCTGAGTAGCTGGTCTTTTTGAATTTTGAGAGCTTCATTATATAAAGGAAATTACTAGTGTGGCTATCATGCATTGTGGCTTTTTTCCCAAGTTTTTTTTTTTTTTTTGTCTTTTTACCTTATGTTTTTTCTTTCATTTTATGAATTTTACATAGTCAAAATTACCGAGCTTTTCTTTTGTGGCTTCTTGGGTTTTATTTATTTAAAAATTTCTTTATTTTTGGCTGTGCTGCGTCTTTGTTGCTGCACTTGGCTTTCTCTAGCTGCAGAAAGCGGGAGTTTCTAGTTGTGGTTCGTGGCTTCTCATTGCAGCGGCTTCTCTTGTGGCTCACAGGCTCTAGAGCACTTGGGCTTCAGCAGTTGTGGCACGTGGGCTTAGTTGCTCCATAGGATGTAGGATCTTCCCAGATCAGGGATCGAACCCATGTCTCCTGCACTGGCAGGTGCATTCTTTGCCACGGGACTACTAGGGAAGTCCAGCTTCTTGGGTTTTTGTGTCATGCTTCACCTTATCATCTTTAACCCTTTTTCTAATCTCTAACCAGCCAGAAATGACAAACCTGACTTGCTTTGAGCTGCTTATGTGTACTTTCTTAGCTATTGCTGTGCTGTGATTAGTCACTCAGTCATGTCCGACTGTTTGTGATCCCATGGACTGTAGCTGGCTAGGCACCTCTGTCCTTGGGATTCTCCAGGCAAGAATACTGGAGTGGATTGCCATGTCCTCCTCTAGGGGATCCTCCCAACTCAGGGATTGAACCCAGGTCTGTCTGAGCCACCAGGGAAGCCAAAGAATACTGGAGTGAGTAGCCTATCCCTTCTCCAGGGGATTTTCCCAACCCAGGAATCGAACTGGGGTCTCCTGCATTGCAGGCAGATTCTTTACCAGCTGAGCTACCAGNTCCCAACTCAGGGATTGAACCCAGGTCTGTCTGAGCCACCAGGGAAGCCAAAGAATACTGGAGTGAGTAGCCTATCCCTTCTCCAGGGGATTTTCCCAACCCAGGAATCGAACTGGGGTCTCCTGCATTGCAGGCAGATTCTTTACCAGCTGAGCTACCAGGGAAGCCCTTCTTAGCTTTATTTCACATCAACTGTGAGCTGAGGGGAAGAGGAGAAAAGGCAAGGGGCAGTTTGTTGTGGGCAAACACTAAGCCTGGTGTTTATTGCAGTGATGGATTGATCTTAGCTGGAAGTCAGGTTCATTTCAAGGCAGTGTCTCCTGTATGTCCCAGAACATCACACCTGTAGCCTGACTGAACATGGGTTGAACAGGCCTCCTCCTTCTGAGAGGAGGATCTGGAAATAGCTTCCTGCTTCTCCCCTCTCTCCCCTCTCTTGACTCTCCTGTGTCTGCCATTGTTGTTGTTATTCAGTTGCAAAATTGTGTCTGAGTATTTGTGACTTCATGAACTGTAGCACATCCCTGCTGTTGAACCCCACTTTTTTCACTTGCTATTATTGCCCAGTTTCAAGAGGGCTCTGGTCTAGGGGCTTACTGTCAGCAAGAGGTACAGGTGAGCTACACAAAGTAAGGACAGTTTTGCATGGGCCTTTAAAAAATATAAACTTAATTTAAACATTTTGACATGCATGACATACTTACATAGATAAGTATGTAAAGCATTTAGGTGCCTTATAATAGCATACATTTAAAGGTTGTAAATTAAGTGACTTAAGAAATTATTTAAGGACATGGAACAACAGACTGGATCCAAATAGGAAAAGGAGTACGTCAAGGCTGTATATTGTCACCCTGCTTATTTAACTTCTATGCAGAGTACATCATGAGAAATGCTGGACTGGAAGAAACACAAGCTGGAATCAAGATTGCCGGGAGAAATATCAATAACGTCAGATGTGCAGATGACACCACCCTTATAGCAGAAAGTGAAGAGGAGCTAAAAAGCCTCTTGATGAAAGTGAAAGAGGAGAGTGAAAAAGTTGGCTTAAAGCTCAACATTCAGAAAATGAAGATCATGGCATCCAGTCCCATCATTTCATGGGAAATAGATGGGAAAACAGTGGAACAGTGTCAGACTTATTTTGGGCTCCAAAATCACTGCAGATGGTGACTGCAGCCGTGAAATTAGAAGACGCTTATTCCTTGGAAGAAAAGTTATGACCAACCTAGACAGCATATTAAAAAGCAGAGACATTACTTTGCCGACTAAGGTCTGTCTAGTCAAGGCTATGGTTTTTCCTGTGGTCATGTATGGATGTGAGA
>SJYX01001563.1:174588-193008 GCA_006410675.1 Oreotragus oreotragus | reverse complement strand
ACTTTATTTTTTTGGGCTCCAAAATCACTGCAGATGGTGATTGCAGCCATGAAATTTAAAGGCGCTTACTCCTTAGAAGAAAAGTTATGACCAACCTAGATAGTATATTCAAAAGCAGAGACATTACTTTGCCGACTAAGGTCCGTCTAGTCAAGGGTATGGCTTTTCCTGTGGTCATGTATGGATGTGAGAGTTGGACTGTGAACAAGGCTGAGCACCGAAGGATTAATGGTTTTGAACTGTGGTGTTGGAGAAGACTCTTGAGAGTCCCTTGGACTGCAAGGAGATCCAACCAGTCCATTCTGAAGGAGATCAGCCCTGGGATTTCTTTGGAAGGAATGACGCTAAAGCTGAAACTCCAGTACTTTGACCACCTCATAAGAAGAGCTGACTCATTGGAAAAGACTGATGCTGGGAAGGATTGGGGGCAGGAGGAGAAGGGGACAACAGAGGATGAGATGGCTGGATGGCATCACTGACTCGATGAATGTGAGTCTGAGTGAACTCTGGGAGTTGGTGATGGACAGGGAGGCCTGGCGTGCTGCAATTCATGGGGTCGCAAAGAGTCGGACACGACTGAGCAACTGAACTGAACTGAAAACTTACTTGTTAATGCTCTAACCCCCAGTGTGATGATAATTTGGAGAGGTAATTATGGTTAGATGAGGTCATGAGGGTGGGTCCCTCATGATAGGATTAGTGGCCTTTTAAGAAGAGATAGAGCTCCCCTTTTTTGAGAAAGAGTGAAGTTGGCCAAATGCAAGAGGGGAAGAGAGCTCTCAGTAGGAAGTGAGTTGGCCAACACCATGATCTTGAATTTTCCAGCCTCCTGAACTGTTAGAAAATAAATTTCTGTTGTTTCATCTACCCGTCTATGGTATTTCATTATCACAGTATGAGCTGACTACCACATCCAGCAAATAGTATAGGGCATAGATCATCAATTTGAAGTGCAGATTTTCAGGCATATCATAAGCAAGTGCTTTTCTTTATTTTTAAAAAACTTAATTAATTTGCATGTGCCAGATCTTAGTTGCAGCACGTGGCATCTTCGAGCTTTGTTGAGGCATGCAAGATCTTTACTTGCAGCATGCAGGGTCTTTTAGTTGTGGAAGGTAAACTCTTAGTTGCAGTATGTGGGGATCTGGTATCTTGACCAGGGATCAATCCCTGTCCCCTTGTACTGGGAGCATGCAGTATTGGACACTGGACCACCAGGGAAGTCCCTAAATCTGTGCTTTTCAATCTTTCACACTACTACCATATTTTCATGAGTATAAAAATTTCTTGCTCAAACCTCAAATGTAATTTGAGAATTCTATACTTGAGAACATAGATAATAATAATTTGAGAATGTGAATTAAAGCACATCAAAAAATAAATAAAATAAAAGTATTACTGAATGCTCCCTGTTAGTTCTATCTGTTACCTGGGTTTCACTGTATTGAGAATCACTCTAAAGCATGCAACCAAGAGTGGACCAATGAAGGCATCTGCTCTACAGCCTTGCTAGTAGGTAAGTGGCCTTCTCAGGTGGCCCAGAGGTAAAGAATCTGGGTAAAGAATTGTCTTGCCAATGCAAGACATGAGGGTTTGATCCCTGGGTAGTGAAGATCCCCTAGAGCAGGAAATGGCACCCCACTCCAGTATTCTTGCCTGGAAAATTTCATGGACAGAGGAGCCTGGCGAGCTACAGTCAATGGGGCTGCCAAGAGTCAGACACCACTGAGTAACTGAGCATACACACTACATAAGTAATTTATATGTAATTTATGAAACAAATCTAAAAATGTTTATGTGGATTTTTGCCTGATATTTCATGGACTTAGTAAAGTTCCCTTTTTAATAACTTTGTGTCCCTGGATTTTCAAAAAGGCTACTAAAAAAATTTTTTTAAATGAATTTAATGTAGACACACAAATAGTTTTAGGAGTCAGAAATAAACATACAAATAAAATATTGGTTAGGTTGCATGGCAGCATCATGCCAAAAAAACCAGGTGACTGATTTACATTTCACTTCTCAATGGTCTGTTTTAGCGTTGTGTAGATTAACACAATCCTGACTTTCTACTTTACCTAAGAAGGCATATTTAAAATTATGTAGTTTCTTAGCTTAGAACAATCTAATGCACTCATACAATTAACCAAAACTAAACCAGAAACAAAAGACTTAAAAAATATATATTCTTGATTTTTGGAGTTAAATGATTCCAAAATAACAAAACAAAGTAACAAAATTTATTTTTTAAAATTACTGTTTAACAGTAATGTGAACAGTTCTGATCAGCACCAGCATCCAAAAGAGCAGAACTCCAAGAGAACAGGGCTGTATCTCAGATACTTACGTTGTAAGAAAAGCACAATTGGCCTTATAAATTGCATTACCCCTGGAGAATCATTGCTGATAAACTGTTCACATCCCAAATGCATATAAAGTGTTGTTTTAGCCTATCCTCTGGGATCCCAGTCTCTTAAACCTTCCAGTTTCATTTCAGGTATTCTTTTTTTTTTTTTAAAGATTTTCAGGAGAGCTTCTTTTTTTAAAATTTATTTGGCTGTGCCGGGTCTTAGCTTTGGTATGCAGGTTCTTACGGTATTCAGGATCTGGTTCCCTGACCAGGGATGGAACCTCAGCCCCCTGCACTGGAAGGCACAGAATCTTAACCACTGGACCAATGGGCAAGTCCCTTGAGGTACTCTTAATGTAAATTCCCAACAATGCTAACAATGCCAAATTTCCAATACTGATAATAAGATGATCATTTTGATGATTCAAAATTATGGCCTTGAAATATTTGTTAATGGATCTTTGATCATCAAAGTAAGGCCCAGTAATACTGTGTTGTAAGACAGAAAAACAGTCATTTTGGAGCACTCTTTAAAGGTTACAGTACCTTTTGTAGATTAAAAAGTACAAATAATCAGAATATTTCTTTGGCATTAGATTAATCAACAACAGACTTAATATTTAAGCATTCTGGAGTGGGTTGCCATTTCCTCTGCAAGGGGAAGATCCTTCCCAATGCGGGGAATGAACCTGCGCATCTCCTGCACTGGCAGGCAGATTCTTTACCGCTTAGCTACTGGGGAAGGGAGAAGGCAATGGCAACCCAGTCCAGTACTCTTGCCTGGAAAATCCCATGGACGGAGGAGCCTGGTAGGCTGCAGTCCATGGGGTCGCTGAGAGTCAGACACGACTGAGCGACTTCACTTTCACTTTCACTTTCATGTACTGGAGAAGGAAAGGGCAACCCACTCCAGTGTTCTTGCCTGGAGAATCCTAGGGACAGGGGAGCCTGGTGGGCTGTCGTCTATGGGGTCGCACCTGTCTCTTATACACATCTTGCTGCAATTCATGGGGTCGCAAAGAGTCGGACACGACTGAGCAACTGAACTGAACTGAAAACTTACTTGTTAATGCTCTAACCCCCAGTGTG
Source organism: Oreotragus oreotragus (assembly GCA_006410675.1). Classification (NCBI taxonomy): domain Eukaryota; kingdom Metazoa; phylum Chordata; class Mammalia; order Artiodactyla; family Bovidae; genus Oreotragus; species Oreotragus oreotragus. The sequence goes on along the minus strand of SJYX01001563.1, from coordinate 189,569 downwards.
ATGATAATTTGGAGAGGTAATTATGGTTAGATGAGGTCATGAGGGTGGGTCCCTCATGATAGGATTAGTGGCCTTTTAAGAAGAGGTAGAGCTCCCCTTTTTTGAGAAAGAGTGAAGTTGGCCAAATGCAAGAGGGGAAGAGAGCTCTCAGTAGGAAGTGAGTTGGCCAACACCATGATCTTGAATTTTCCAGCCTCCTGAACTGTTAGAAAATAAATTTCTGTTGTTTCATCTACCCGTCTATGGTATTTCATTATCACAGTATGAGCTGACTACCACATCCAGCAAATAGTATAGGGCATAGATCATCAATTTGAAGTGCAGATTTTCAGCCATATCATAAGCAAGTGCTTTTCTTTATTTTTAAAAAACTTAATTAATTTGCATGTGCCAGATCTTAGTTGCAGCACGTGGCATCTTCGAGCTTTGTTGAGGCATGCAAGATCTTTACCTGCAGCATGCAGGGTCTTTTAGTTGTGGAAGGTAAACTCTTAGTTGCAGTATGTGGGGATCTGGTATCTTGACCAGGGATCAATCCCTGTCCCCTTGTACTGGGAGCATGCAGTATTGGACACTGGACCACCAGGGAAGTCCCTAAATCTGTGCTTTTCAATCTTTCACACTACTACCATATTTTCATGAGTATAAAAATTTCTTGCTCAAACCTCAAATGTAATTTGAGAATTCTATACTTGAGAACATAGATAATAATAATTTGAGAATGTGAATTAAAGCACATCAAAAAATAAATAAAATAAAAGTATTACTGAATGCTCCCTGTTAGTTCTATCTGTTACCTGGGTTTCACTGTATTGAGAATCACTCTAAAGCATGCAACCAAGAGTGGACCAATGAAGGCATCTGCTCTACAGCCTTGCTAGTAGGTAAGTGGCCTTCTCAGGTGGCCCAGAGGTAAAGAATCTGGGTAAAGAATTGTCTTGCCAATGCAAGACATGAGGGTTTGATCCCTGGGTAGTGAAGATCCCCTAGAGCAGGAAATGGCACCCCACTCCAGTATTCTTGCCTGGAAAATTTCATGGACAGAGGAGCCTGGCGAGCTACAGTCAATGGGGCTGCCAAGAGTCAGACACCACTGAGTAACTGAGCATACACACTACATAAGTAATTTATATGTAATTTATGAAACAAATCTAAAAATGTTTATGTGGATTTTTGCCTGATATTTCATGGACTTAGTAAAGTTCCCTTTTTAATAACTTTGTGTCCCTGGATTTTCAAAAAGGCTACTAAAAAAATTTTTTTAAATGAATTTAATGTAGACACACAAATAGTTTTAGGAGTCAGAAATAAACATACAAATAAAATATTGGTTAGGTTGCATGGCAGCATCATGCCAAAAAAACCAGGTGACTGATTTACATTTCACTTCTCAATGGTCTGTTTTAGCGTTGTGTAGATTAACACAATCCTGACTTTCTACTTTACCTAAGAAGGCATATTTAAAATTATGTAGTTTCTTAGCTTAGAACAATCTAATGCACTCATACAATTAACCAAAACTAAACCAGAAACAAAAGACTTAAAAAATATATATTCTTGATTTTTGGAGTTAAATGATTCCAAAATAACAAAACAAAGTAACAAAATTTATTTTTTAAAATTACTGTTTAACAGTAATGTGAACAGTTCTGATCAGCACCAGCATCCAAAAGAGCAGAACTCCAAGAGAACAGGGCTGTATCTCAGATACTTACGTTGTAAGAAAAGCACAATTGGCCTTATAAATTGCATTACCCCTGGAGAATCATTGCTGATAAACTGTTCACATCCCAAATGCATATAAAGTGTTGTTTTAGCCTATCCTCTGGGATCCCAGTCTCTTAAACCTTCCAGTTTCATTTCAGGTATTCTTTTTTTTTTTTTAAAGATTTTCAGGAGAGCTTCTTTTTTTAAAATTTATTTGGCTGTGCCGGGTCTTAGCTTTGGTATGCAGGTTCTTACGGTATTCAGGATCTGGTTCCCTGACCAGGGATGGAACCTCAGCCCCCTGCACTGGAAGGCACAGAATCTTAACCACTGGACCAATGGGCAAGTCCCTTGAGGTACTCTTAATGTAAATTCCCAACAATGCTAACAATGCCAAATTTCCAATACTGATAATAAGATGATCATTTTGATGATTCAAAATTATGGCCTTGAAATATTTGTTAATGGATCTTTGATCATCAAAGTAAGGCCCAGTAATACTGTGTTGTAAGACAGAAAAACAGTCATTTTGGAGCACTCTTTAAAGGTTACAGTACCTTTTGTAGATTAAAAAGTACAAATAATCAGAATATTTCTTTGGCATTAGATTAATCAACAACAGACTTAATATTTAAGCATTCTGGAGTGGGTTGCCATTTCCTCTGCAAGGGGAAGATCCTTCCCAATGCGGGGAATGAACCTGCGCATCTCCTGCACTGGCAGGCAGATTCTTTACCGCTTAGCTACTGGGGAAGGGAGAAGGCAATGGCAACCCAGTCCAGTACTCTTGCCTGGAAAATCCCATGGACGGAGGAGCCTGGTAGGCTGCAGTCCATGGGGTCGCTGAGAGTCAGACACGACTGAGCGACTTCACTTTCACTTTCACTTTCATGTACTGGAGAAGGAAAGGGCAACCCACTCCAGTGTTCTTGCCTGGAGAATCCTAGGGACAGGGGAGCCTGGTGGGCTGTCGTCTATGGGGTCGCACAGAGTCGGACACGACTGTAGCGACTTAGCAGCAGCAGCAGCAGCACTGGGGAAGCCTGTGGACACGACTGAACAACTGAACTGAATCTTATAATACTGTTATTGTATTTCTGTCTTTTTCTCCGTTATATGTTCATTTAGGGCAAGGATTGAATACTCAATCCTTGTATTCTTGTATTCTTGTCTGGAGAATCCCATGGACAGAGAAGGCTGGTGGGCTATAGTCCATGGAGTCGCAGAAGAGTCAGATTGGACTTAGCGACTGAACAACAATTTTAAGAGAGAACGCTGTAGGTGCCATAAGAGACTATAACCCTGGGCTGTGGCGATGCAGAGGAAAAAGATTCTGTGCACATAACTGAAACTGTTTGTGACACTTTATTTTACATATATTACCAAAATGCTTAAATATTAAGTCTGTTGTTGATTAATCTAATGCCAAAGAAATTGTATTCACTCTCTTAACGGTGCTTTGCACATAGCAGGCGCTCAGTAAATAATTTTAAAATAGACTAGTCATTTGTTCAACCATCATCAATTTCATTTTTTAATATTTATTTTTATTTATTTATATGCCCAGGTCTTAGTTGTGGCATCTGGGATCTCTGATCTTCCTTGCCAGCATGCAGGATCTTTAGCTATGGCATGTGGGTCTAGTTCCCTGACCAGGAATAGAATCCTGGCATCCATGCATTGAGAGCACAGAGGCTTAGCCACTGGACTAACAGGGAAGTCCCTCAATTTCATTTTAAGAGGTAATCTTTGGCTGTCTTTCATTATCCCTATAATTGTCTTTTAAAATCAAAATAATTGATTCAGAGGACAAATGAGATATAATTTTTCTTTAAAGAGTTATAAGACTACAAAAACATTTGGTATGGGAATTAGGGCAAAAAGAAACTCTTGTTAAGCTTATTGTTACATGAAATTTATGGTTTTAGCATTCATGAAAATTATGGTTTTAACGTTACTCATTCAAAAAAGCACTGCAAGAAACAAAAGTGCAAAACAACGGGATTTCTCATATGATTTCTCTGTCCCACAAAGAGGTATTTAACAGATACCTTTTGTATTAAGCCTACTTAATGTGGAAATAAACTTTGTTAGAGTATAATGTCAAGTCAAAAGAAATCTAATATAAATGATACATTTGAATAGCAATCTGAGGTACCTGATATTAATCTAATATTGATAGATTAATAACATCTAATTGTTATATACAAAACCCCTTAATTAGTAATGAATAAGTTTCCAGTTGAAGTTATATAACACATGAATGGAATAGAATAGGCTATCATAATTATGAATAAATAATACTTCAAATATTTACACTTAATATTTGAACTAGTTTGAATATCATCATGTTGATTACATTTGCAAAGTAAATTTTGTTAAAGCTTACCACAGAATTTAAGTTCAGTTAATATTAGAGGATGTATTTTACCTTCATTTCAATAATGATTATTCAATAATTTACTGAACACTAATACACTTAAGGCAAAGTCTTAATTTTATATTTGTGTGTGTAAAAGTGCTTCAGAATAGTAGAATAGAAATTTTGAATATTTAGTTTTAGAAAATATAGGGAAGGTGATTCATTTTGAACAGAAAGCCTGATTGATGTAATATTTAAAAACAATTAGATCTAGGAGAAAAGGATGATGAGAGTCTATATATTGCAATATAGGTAATAAATCATAATCATATAAACCATATCAAACAAAACCCCAACCAATTTTGTACATTACTACCTACATGTAATGTAAAAAATATTATACAAGAGGAACTCTGTTGGCTAATTTTGTACATTAAAGAATTTGAATATAGTATTTAATCCAAACACAAATACATGCCAATTTATTATGAAAATTACATAAACTCATTGTAGTTTTTCTACATTTTTAACATTCTTGGTAGTTGTCTGCCTAGTCTATGATAGTTAACATTAAAATGGACTGAAAATTTACCATAGGGGGATGCAGAACGGTCTCATTTTACAGAAAAATTTCAACATTGGTTTCCTAGGGTGAGTTAGCAATAGATAATTCCATCACCCTATTTAATTCATGAAACTTTAAAAAAAATTGACAAAAATCACAAGGGGAAACATAATTATCTAACTTTAAAACCCTCAAAGGCTCTGGTAACTAAAAATTATCAGGATGTGCAACCAAGCACCCCACCAGGCACCCTCGAAAAACTTCTCATCTAGGAAAGGTATCCTGTAGGTTCCATCATTCTATAGGGGGCATGAGACTCCCCCTACCCAAGCCACCCCAGGTTTAAGCCACTACCTGCAAACAGTTAAGGAGTAACCTAGTGTAGTGGGGACCTCCCTGCCGGTGACTTGGCAGGCGAAGATCGCTCTCCGGGTCTGTCCCCTGTCTCACCCAGAAGGAGCGGTGAGAGCTCGCTGGTATCTGCCCAAGCAGTGTCAGACTCGGCAGGTCATGGTGGCTTGCTCCCGGGCCTGGCTCCTCAGTGCCCTGCCCGCCTACCTTGACCGGGTGTAGGTAACCATCCCCGCGAAGGGCGCCCAGTCCTGGGTCCGCCGGCGCCTCGGCGTCGTCCTGCAGGCTGCGGGTGAGGTGCGCAATATAGGTGGTGGCCAGCAGCAGCACGTCCAGCTTGGACAGCTTTGTGTCCGGCGGCACCGACGGCAGCGTGCGCTGCAGCTCCAGGAAAGCGTGCCGCAGAGTCTGCACGCGGCTGCGCTCCCGCGCCGCGTTCGCGGCAGCCGGCCGCCCGCCTCCCGAGCGCGCGCCGCCTCCTGGGCCCGAGGGTCCCGGCCCGGTCCGTCCGGGGCTCAAGTCTCGGGCTGCGGCTACCGGGGGCGCGAGCTCGCTTCTGGCGATCAGGGGGCTGCCTGCGGGGCCGCCGCGGTCCATAGCGGCTTCCCTGCAAAGGACCGAAGGCGCGGTGAGGCCGGGGCGCTGGTCGAGCTTAGCCCGGATGGGAGCGCAGCCCTCTCGCTCCCCCTGCGCGCCCTGCCCCACCTTCCGATGTGGCTCCGGGCCATCTCAGAGTTGAGCACCTTCTGACTGGGGCACTTTTGCCTCCCGGCGTCTGGGGAGAGTGGTGGGGCCTGAGGAGTCCTAGACTGGTTAGAAGGCTCAGGAGGGCCCTGGTACCAAACAGCCTTGTGTGCTGTGCTTAGTCGCTCAGTCGTGTCCGACTCTTTGCGACCCCATGGACTGTAGACAACTAGGTTCCTCTGTCCATGGGATTCTCCAGGCAAGAATACTGGAGTGGGTTGCCATTTCCTTCTCCAGGGAAATCTTCTTGACTCAGGAATCGAACCCAACTCTCCGCATTGCAGGCGTATTCTTTACCATCTGAGCGAGCCACCAGGGAAGCCCAACCAGCCTTACTTTCCACCAACAATTTAGTCAAGAAGGCTACGATACTGGGGGAAGGAAGATTTCAGGTTCAAAACTTGTTCGCGTGTCTGGATTATTAACCTGCCCATCCCGCGGGAAAGATGGAGGGGGTCAACTCGTAGAGCACGCCGCGGCCCGCGGTGCCCGCGCCGGCCGCCCTCGCATTCTGTGTTCCGCAGGCTCGGGGTCCCCAGGGGCGACAGCAGGAGCCCGGGGCGGTTTCTGTCAGAGTGAGGGACCTGTGGCGTCACCTCAGACTAAGGCACCCGCCACCCGTCCAAGTCCGGGAACTGCGCGGCAGGGTCGGACCCGGGTCCTCACCTTTCCTGGAGGGGCTGTGCTGGGTTCGGCTCCGCTGCGCGGGAAGAGAAACGTCTAGCCGGGTCTGCGTGGCCTGGACCGCGCCGGTCACTCCATCTTCGTCCAGCGGATCGGGTGCGCCTTTTATGCGGGCTCGTGCGAGGCGAAGACTGCTTGTGGGCCAAGCTAGGCGCCGGGATCACCACGGCAGAACCCGCCGACGTCCTCTGGCACCTGTGGTGGTGTGCTGTGGGGCTGCGTGCTCCCGGAGCCTCTGTGCTTCGGAAGACTCATTAATCAAACCATCAGGCGGGGCGGGGCCATAGGGGCGGGGCGTCTCGCTGGCCACGCCCCCACGTTCAGGTTTCCCCCACGAGGTCCGGCTCCGAGCGTAAGGAGCACAGCGCGGCCTCGCGAGTTACGTTGTCTCACCGTGAGCCTTCCGCCTCGGGCTCAGGCTGAGCCCCGGGCGCATTCTAGACCCGCGCCGGGCCGAGGCGCGAAGGTGGCCGTTCTGTGGAACGCGCCTTAACTTTCGGTGAGGAAGTGTGGCGTGTGCCTCCTCGACGCGCTCACCGTTTGCTCTACCACAAGGTCAACGTCTCCTGCCGTCTTGACCGCCTGAAGCGTAGTCCCGCCGCCTCGGGACTCCGCGACCAGTGTATTGAGCCGCCCGGAGGTAAACTGCACTGAGTTCGAGCGTGCCCACGGTCTGTGGTACTTTTAGTTCCCCCAGTCGCAATCGCTTCTTCCCGAGGCCGGCGCCTCCATCGTCCCATCTCCCCGGGGCCCCCCTTTTGTTTCCGTAGTTGGAACGGATTTGGGAGTTTCCCTGTGGGGAGCTCGCTCGAGGTGTTGTACCCTCGTGGCTCCTGGGGAGCGGGGATGGCGGCCGCGTGGGGAGGGGCTCCGTCCAGGCTCCTTGAGAAAAGGGGGCGCTGCCCGGGAAAGCCCGGGCCCTGGACGCCCCCGACCTGGTGTGGCTTCCGCTCGTTTGGAACCATCGCCTTCACAGGTGAAGTTTGAGCAGACGGCCAATATTTCTCTGCAATGTGATTAATGCATCCTTGAAAACAATTCTTGCGTCAATCTTATTTGGGGGTCGAGACAGAATGTCGAATTTAAAGTATCCTTAATGAAACCGTTCTTGTACATGTGACATAATTTCATCCTTTACCATATATTTAAAAATTGGAGCTGCCAACAAGTACAGGGCTTTTCTGGTAAAGAATCCACCTGTCAATTCCACCAGTCTGATCCTTGGGTCAGGAAGATACCTTGGAGGAAATGGTAACCTACTCTAGTATATTTGCCTGGAGAATCCCCTTGGCCTGGCAGGCTATAGTCCTTGGGGTCGCAAAAGAGTCAAACACGACTTAGCGACTAAACAACAAACCTAGTACATAGTAATGGTGGCACTTACTTCATTTGAGTATAAAGTTCCACACACTTTATTAGTAACTCAGAGTAATCCTCAGGTTTTCATCTCAATTCCCATTCGATAAATATAGTCAGATTTACCCTTTAAGAGAAAGAAGCACACCAGAATACCGTGAGTTTAGAAAACGATTACTTTTGATGAATGAGAAAGCACATCTTTATTTTCCCAGAAAATTGTATGTAATGAGGAATAAAGCAGTTGTAAAGGACTGTTTCAGATTCTATAAAGAAGCAAATCAAACAGGAATTGGAAAGGTTTTTCTTATATAATGAGAGACTGTAAAGTTACAAACCACAAAAGATGATGTTGCCTAGTGCTATAAAAGAATGAAACGTTTCAGATCACTGAGGTTGAATTTACTGTTTTACAAATTTACTTTCAAATTATGAAGAAGGCGAGGTTCACGTACATCATTTTTTGTCAGCAAGCTTTCAGATGCCTTCAAAGAGAGAGTTCTATATTGACAGAAAAAAAACCAAACAGCATTTAAATTATTTCAAAACTGAAAGTTATCCAAAACAGGTAGGAAACATATATAATCTAGGACACATTAACAACAGTGAAGGCTAATGACTAGTTACTAAACCGTGAATCTTCTCAGGCTTTAAAGAATACAGAAACAAAGACTGTGCCTCTGAGGCAGGGAAGATTATGGAAAATTTGTGAGTTGGGAGAGGTGTGGAAATAACAATATTGGAGCGAAGGTAGGGGCCAGGACTAGGGTAGGCAAATTAGGTGCTCAGGGCTCCTTATATTTTACACCCTGGAATCTCACAAGCCTCCCCCTAGCCTAGACTGCTAGAGTCTTCTGGTCCTCTAGGAGTTGGGGCAAATGTGCATGTGCGGCACAGGGCAGGCACTTCACTGCTAATAATGACTGGCCAGTTGCCTGCTGAGTGCCCAACAGGTTCGAAAGGACTGATGTAACAGGACCCGCCACCTCAGGCCACCCCCTTGTCTTGTCTGCTGCCACTCTAAGCAGCCTCTGAATTCTCTGATGACTCGTCCTAATTCCTACAAGACTCTAGTATTTGCAATTAAAGTTGAAATGGAGAATAAACATCTTCAAATTTTCAACATTATATAAATTAGTAACAGGTATCTTTTTAAGTGCTAAGTGTTTTACAGAAAGCACTTTTATTTTCTCATTTAGTCTTTACAAAAACCCTTTGAGGACCTTATAGTTGAGAAAATAAAGCTAAGAGAGTTGAAATAAGTTGTCCAAGGTCACACAGTTACTAAGTGGCAGAGACAGGATTCAGGCCAGGCAGATTGACCTTAACACTTGTGCTTTTTACCATTACTATCTACTGTTTGTAGGGATCTTCATTATTTGCAAAACATTTTTTTTTTTTATCTCTTATCTCAGTAAAGAGCATTAACTTGAATCCCTATTATACTATTTTCATTATACATCTTTCTTTGAAATTCTTGCCTAATCTGCTTATAGAGTGCTATAGATTTTATTTCACTGAGTGTGATTAGGCCATTTAAAAAGATATTTATTTATTTGGCTGCATCAGGTCTTAGATGTGGCATGCAGAATCCTTATTTGCAGCATGTGGACTCTTTAAGTTGCAGTGTGTGAGATCTAGTTCCTTGCCAGGGAGCAAAGACTGCATTGGGAGTTTGGAGTCTTAGCCACTGGACCATCTTGGAAGTCCCAGTGTGATGTAGGTCTCAAAATCATACTTATCTTTTAAAAAAATGTGTCACATAGTTTGTTATCTTTATAATGTAAAATGATCACATATACCAGTGAAGAAAATATATTGTTTTGTTATCTGTATACAGTTGGTGCTTTTTTCACCTTTCAACTATTTCCTTCATTGTTAATTAAGGTATAATTTACAGACTTAAACAGTCCTTTGAGTATATAGTTCAGCAGTTTTGATAAAACATTTACAGTCATGTAACTACTACCACAATAAAGATATGCAACATTTCATCACCCCCTCAAAATTCCCTTGTATTGATCCTTTGTAGTCAACCCCAGGTCCTCAGCAACTACTCATGTTTTCTGTCTCTGCAGTTTTGCCTTTGCCAGTAGGTCATGGAATCATACATTGTGTAGCCTTTTAAGTCTGGTGTCTTTCATTCAGCATAGTGCTTCTGAGGTCTGTGTCATTTCATTTACAGCTCATTTCTTTTTAATGCCGAGTAGTATTCCATTGTATAGATGTACCACAGTTTGTTTATCCATTCCCTGCTGAGGGGCTTTTGGGTTGTTCCCAATTTTTGGTGATTCTTCATAAGCCACTAAAAACATTAGAGTTCAGATTTTTGTGTGAGTATATGTTTTCATCTCACCTGGGGAAATACTTAGGAGTGGGACTGCTGAGTGTGTTGAGTGTGTTGAGTGTGTGTTTAACTTTGTAAGAATATGTCAAACTTTTTTCCAGATTGGCTGAACTGTTCTTTTTGCATCCCCACCAGCAGTGCATGACAGTTCTGGTGGCTCCATTCCTCGTTAGCATTACTTGATTTTTTTTTTTTTCTTTTTACCCACTGTATTGGACATTTTTAAAGAAAAAAATATTGATCCAATATTTACAACATTTTAAAAATCAGATGATTCCACAATCTAGATATCTTGCTTGCCAGATAATCTGATTTCCCAAGTTCAACTTGCCTGCCTGGCTGTAGTGTTTTGGAGCCAAGTAGCTACAGTTGCCTTTAGTTGGACAGCATGCTCTCCAGTTTACCTCAGTCACATTCTCACCTGCTTCCCTTACTTATTTTATCTGCCTTTACTTTAGGGTGTTTTTGAGACCCCTCTGGCAGTGTAATGTTTTTGAGACTCCCTGGCAGTGTAATTAAGAACTTGACTTTTGGAGTCAATGACCTGGATTCATGTTCCAGCTCTGCCTCCTGGCAATCCTGTGACATTGAGCTCCTCTGACTGTGTTTCTCCAACACTCATGTATAAGTTGGAGCTGATAGTACTCTTATCTCAAAGGGTCCTACTGTGTTTTATAATTTGTTTGGGTAGTGAAGACTAAGTTTTCAGAATAGACATTTTAAAATAGAAAATAACTAGTACAGTTCTTATAACTTACATAATTCTTGTTCATAGAGTAAGCCATTGACAGAGTTGAGACTAGACATCACAAAAGCTAGCTTAGACTGTTCTAAAAACAGTTTTTTTGCTCATTACTATTACTTTTTTTTTTTTAAGTAGGTGGGAATTCTCCTAATTTCAAAAGAGTTCTTTGAGAACTGCAAACCAGAATCTTAGCATTATACCTATATTACTGATGCATACAGTTGTTTTGCATATATAAAGTTAGTTAGGCTGAGGTTGGATTTAACATGGCAAAATTAAAAGTAGTTAGAGTTTTACAAATGAGTTTATATAAGATCATCCCAGAGTTTCATGACTAAAAGTATTATCTAAGTTTCAAAAAATTCTTCTTGAAGCACATAGATCTGTTGTTACAACTGTTCAAACAGCATAGCCTTAACAGTGGTAAAAGCAAATTATTTTGTACTGTTTTTAAAGATAACTTTTTAACTCAAAGAAACCCAATGCTTTCATTTCTAACTAGTTAGTAGGTATTTTATAAATAGTTAAATAACATACAGTGAACATTTCCTATGAATTATAGGTCCCAGGGATTCACATTCCTTAAAGGTGTCTGAACCTGAGGGCATTCTAACCCAGCTAGGAAGTTATTATTTTTACATTAACAGAAGGGATGGATTGACTCTATTGACATTGCTTGGGCTTGAAAGATAGTTAATCAAGTAACAGTTTGCTCTTTTCATTGTACCATGCTGTGGGTACTGTATTCTCAGTGGATCTTATTTACAATGTATAAAAGTATTTAATGCCTATTTTTGAATTACTAAGGCTCAAATACCTCCTAGCCAGCTTGAAAAGAGAGGAAACATCTGTCAGAAAGTATTTACTGTGACAAACAGAGAAAGAGGCAATAATTTGCACATTTTTTGTTCCATACCACATACTATTTTTAATTGAACAGTGAAGGCATTTGTTCAGAATCAGCCTTTAAATAAAAAAATAGTGTTGAACTAATCTTTAATTAAAGTGTACATTGATAGTATCAAGTTCAGTTTGGGGGTCAACAGCAACGTCAATGAGTCTGACTTTTTCCTCCCTGTAGGGAAGGCAGGCTTGTGTAAATATACATGAGCACAGACGGCATGCATTTATAAAGGAGGTGGAAAACATTCCCCTGTCATTGGACAGATGTTGCTTCACTGTGTTCTACACAGGACACAGGCACAGCTCTCAGTGTGTAAACCTCAAAGGAGTGTGGGGCTTATACTTCTAGAGTTTTGGAAGAAGCCTCTAAAGCTCCTTTCCACCTCTGATCAGGCTCCCCACCTTGAATCTTAAATGTAGACTATAGGGGACTCTCCTGCTAATACCAGCTCATTAACCTTCCTTCAAGCAATTAAGGGAGGGAGTTGGTTTAATCAACTTTTTAGAAACTAAAAATCTGTTCTTAAGAGCTGTGGATTTTAATACTTTACTAACCTTCTAACTTTATTCTCATTGTCTCATGATGGTGGTGGTGGTGTAATTGCTAAATTGTATCCTACTCTTGGGACTCCATGGACTGTCTCGTAGCCTTACACTAAATTAGTAAAATGTTAGCAAGAGACACACCCTAATAGACTATTTTCAAGAGCTTAATGAAATTCCATAATAGGTTTGGTCATCTTTGATTGAAGGTGATATTAACGTTTAATAAGACTTAAATTATTTGTGATAACCAAATCAATGTTTTGGCGTGCCCTCAGTGAAAATGTGCCCTGAGGAGATAAAAAATATTTAAAAGAAAATGTTGGGGCTTCCCTGGTGGCTCAGGGGTAAAGAATCCACTTGCCAGTGCAGGAGACATGGCTTTGATCCCTGATCCTGGAGGATCCCACCTGCCGTGAAGCAGCTAAGCTCGTGTGCCACAACTATTGAGCCTGTGCTGGAGAGCCTGGGAGCCATCCCTCCTGAAGCTTGTGCACCCTAGAGCCAGTGCTCCACAGCAAGGGAAGCCACCGCAGTGAGAAGCCGCACGCTGCGACTAGAGAGTAGCCCCCATTCTCCTTAACTAGAGAAAAGTCCACACAGTGATTAAGACCCAGCACAGCCAAACATAAATGAATGAAAATTAAAAATGAAAATGTTTATGTAATACTTTTTCACAAAATAAAACTTACGAATCAGGATTGAACATAATCAGTTTCACTGACAGTGGCAAAAGCAGGACAATATATTCTTCTCACAGGAACCCCTCTATGCTGGTGGTTTCTTTAGCGTAGCCATTCTCAACAGTACTTAATATTGGTAGTTGAAAATGCATTTAGCTTGTGTTTAGCGTTCCTAGTTGGGAACTAGATTTGTCAGTGCAGTCCTAGTGACCAGAGCTTTGTTTGGGGCGGCAGAATATGTAGTACGTGCCACAGCTCACAACTGATCTAACAGTATGTGTGGCAACGTACAGATTTATCAATATTGTTTTCTGAGGCTGTGTCTGTTTTTATTGTTTTCTTTTCCACCTTGATGATACACTAGCAAGACCTTTCAACATGCTTGGCAAAGAAACAAAATGCCAAGAACATTGTTGTGGAATTGACGATGAGTTATGTAAATCTTTAAGAAACTTTTGGGGTGTTATGAACAAATGTGCTATGGTTTTGATGGCAGTGGACATAATCAGGTATGGCAAATTCACACACAGCTTCTGTTTTGTGTGTGTGTGAATGGAGAGGAAGCAAGATCCAAACTAGGACTCCTTACTTATCCTATCTCCTCTCCCCAGATAAAGCATTTTCCAGGCTTATAGGACTCTCTCGCTCTCAGGCCTCTCTGGACAAGCCTAAGCCACTCTTCAGGGAATGGGGGTAGCAGCACTGTTGTTCATTGGTCTTCTTCAGGTGGGCTCCATGAAGGACTACTGAGTCACCATCCCTTGATTGGACCCTTCAGAGAGGGTCTCATGACAAACCCATGTGACCCTCATCAAGCAGTTCTGGAAAAAGGAAATCTATTCCAAAGTACATCTACTGGCTCTGATTACTTTCTTAATGAAATTTGCTATTGCCATTTATTATAACTTAGTGACTACTATGATATGGGGCTTCCCTGGTGGCTTAGTGGTAGAGAATCAGCCTGCCAATACTGGAGACATGAGTTCAATCCTTGGGTTGGGAAGATCCCCTGGAAAAGGAAGTGGCAACCCACTCCAGTATTCTTGCCTGGGAAATCCCATAGACAGAGGAGGCTGGCAGACTATAGTCCATAGGGTCCCAAAGAGTGGAACACAACTTAATGACTAAACAACAACAATTATACATTCTATGCACTATAAAAACCTTTCAATGATGGACTAAAAATAAAAAAACAAATACAAAGCAAAGCCAGAGCTTACTTCACTCCACTGTTAACATGAGGACAGACACACAGAAAACTAGTCAATCTGATAACACGGACCACAGCCTTGTCTAACTCAATGAAACTAAGCCATGCCATGTGGGGCCACCCAAGATGGGAGGGTCATGGTGGAGAGGTCTGACAGAATGTGGTCCCCTGGAGAAGGGAATGGCAAACCACTTCAGTATTCTTGCCTTGAGAACCCCATGAACAGTATGAAAAGGCAAAATGATAGTTCCTCTTTCAAGAGGAACTCCCCAGGTTGGTAGGTGCCCAGTATGATACTGGAGATGAATGGAGAAATAACTCCAGAAAGAATGAAGGGATGGAGTTAAAGTAAAAACAATACCTCATTGTGGATGTGACTGGTGATAGAAGCAAGGTCCGATGCTGTAAAGAGCAATATTGCATAGGAACCTGGAATGTCAAGTCCATGAATCAAGGCAAATTGGAAGTGGTCAAACAGGAGATGGCAAGAGTGAACGTTGACATTCTAGGAAAGAGCGAACTAAAATGGACTAGAATGGGTGAATTTAACTCAGATGACCATTATATCTACTACTGTGGGCACGAATCTCTTAGAAGAAATGGAATAGCTATCATGGTCAACAAAAGAGTCCGCAATGCAGTACTTGGATGCAATCTCAAAAACCACAGAATGATCTCTGTTCGTTTCCAAGGCAAACCATTCAATATCACGGTGATGCAAGCCTGTGCCCCAACCAGTAATGCTGAAGAAACTGAAGCTGAACGGTTCTATGAAGACCCA
>SJYX01001563.1:57007-161651 GCA_006410675.1 Oreotragus oreotragus | reverse complement strand
TTTCTCAAGAGGCAGGTCAGGTGGTCTGGTATTCCCATCTCTTTCAGAATTTTCCACAGTGTATTGTGATTCACACAGTCAAAGGCTTTGGCATAGTCAATAAAGCAGAAATAGATGTTTTTCTGGAACTCTCTTGCTTTTTCCATGATCCAGCAGATGTGGGCAATTTGATCTCTGGTTCCTCTGCCTTTTCTAAAACCAGCTTGAACATCTGTAAGTTCACGGTTCACGTATTGCTGAAGCCTGGCTTGGAGAATTTTGAGCGTTACTTTACCAGCGTGTGAGATGAGTGCAACTGTGCGGTAGTTTGAGCATTCTTTGGCATTGCCTTTCTTTGAGATTGGAATGAAAACGGACCTTTTCCAGTCCTGTGGCCACCGCTGAGTTTTCCAAATTTGCTGGCATATTGAGTGCAGCACTTTCACAGCATCATCTTTCAGGATTTGAAATAGCTCAACTGGAAGTCCATCACCTCCACTAGCTTTGTTCGTAGTGATGCTTTCTTAGGCCCACTTGACTTCACATTCCAGGATGTCTGGCTCTAGGTGAGTGATCACCCCATTGTGATTATCTGGGTCGTGAAGATCTTTTTTTGTGTAGTTCTTCCGTGTATTCTTGCCACCTCTTCTTAATATCTTCTGCTTCTGTTAGGTCCAGACCATTTCTGTCCTTTATTGAGCCCATCTTTGCATGAAATGTTCCCTTGGTGTCTCTAATTTTCTTGAAGAGATCTCTAATCTTGCCCAGTTTCATTAGTTAGGCTATACTCGGGAGGTTGCCATATCCTTGTAACTCCACCTTAGGCATATTATAATCAATTATTCAAATGATAGGGTATGTACTTAAGAAAGGGGACAGGCCACCAAGTATAGGCCACATACATTACTGTGATACATCTTTATTTTTTATCCTGATGAAAAATGTGATTTTTGTGCTTTTACTAAGTGAATATACTTGTGACTTCAGTTTCACAAGTTATATAGCTGATTGTTATTTCACCATTTAGATAACTAGTATCATGCACTTAAAAAAATTTTTGACTGCACGGGGTCTTCGTTGCACCAACCACATGGACTGTTCCCTGTGGCATGGGCTCAGTAGTTGTGGCACAGTGGCACGCAGGCTTCTCTAGTTGCCATGTGTGGGCTTAGTTGCAGTACATGAGATCTTAGTTCCCTGATCAAGGATGGAATCTGGGCCCCCTGCATTGGCAGTGTGGAGTCTTATCCACTGGACCACCAGGGAAGTCCCCATGCACTTTTGCCAGATATAAAAATATACATTTTCCCTGCCCTCATGGCTCTCTGTTTATATAGCCAACATAATTGTAACTCAGTATGAACTAAACATAGCTTTTTTTGGATATTAGCTACCATTTTCATATATAAACATTTTAGGAAAATTTTTCTAGAAATTGTAATCAAGTTAAGAAAAAAAGCCTATAAAAAAATGAAATAAACCCTCCTAATGTTTGGCATTGTTTTGTTGTTGTTGAGTATAATATTCTTTTTGCTGGTAGGAGTGACCAGCTAATGAATGACAGCCTACTTACTGTTGCCTGAGTTATGTGTATCCTCGTCCTTACTGTTCTTTTTCTTGCTGGTTTTCTTGGCATCTTTAGATGCTTTCCAATTCATTAGGAATTGTCTTTCCATGTTTTTAATTTCTTTTCCATCAAGGAATTCTAGAGAAAAACAATATATATGTTTAAAATGTAATATATACATGTTATAAATGCTATCTATCAGTACAACATAAATATTACTATATAATACATAAATATTATAATACATATACAATATATATACCGCTGGTTTAGGGCACATGAACTTAAGTTACACTCTAGACTGAAATAAATTTATTTTTAAAATGCCTTATTTATACAACTTCTTGTATTTGTACAACTTATGTTGAGCTTTTGTTTTGAATTTTTCTGATTTCAAAAAGAATATGTGCTTTTTATAAACAACTGAAACGTGATGGCAAAAACATAAAATGACCTCGTAATTACTATCCATATCTCTCCTTTCCATGACTAACAAAGAGAATCACTATAAACAATTAGATGTCTGGTTGCCCTTCTTGAAGCATAAGTTACATTGTTATTTTACAAAACAAAAATGTCATACTTAACAAAAATTAAATATTTAATAATTTTATGGTTATTCATAGAAAAAGAAAAGTATATTTTATGTTAATGTCAATAAGAAGTTTTATATATGTAACATGGTATTTTAAAAGTACGTACATTAAGATACAGGAAATAATAGGAATAATACACATAACTGGCTTCTTTATTCTATGAATTGAGATTTCAGCTATTTTAATGTTTTGTTCCTTTTAAAAAGTTTTGAAAATTGAG
The DNA here is from genome assembly GCA_006410675.1 of Oreotragus oreotragus. NCBI lineage: Eukaryota > Metazoa > Chordata > Mammalia > Artiodactyla > Bovidae > Oreotragus > Oreotragus oreotragus. The sequence continues at coordinate 159,289 of SJYX01001563.1, read as the reverse complement.
CATATTCAGTTACACAAATAATTTTTGTAGGCTGTATGTATGATATTTGGAAAATTCAAAGAAATAGAAAAAAACAAAACATTGCCTGTGTTTCACAACCAGAAATAATCACTGAAAACCACTGATAATACTTTAGTATATTTCTTAGCATTGGTTTGTTTTCTAGGTATGTACCATGTATATATGTGTATATTATATAGAAATGGAACTCTCTATATAGTATTAACATCCTATTTTTTAATATTATATTGTGAACATTTTATCATGTCTTTCTTTAAAGAAAATTTTTAATGAACTATAGTATTCTAAATATAAATATACAAGTAATTTACTTTAAAAATATACCTAATATACATGATCGTTCTTCCTGTGTATTCTCTCTTTCCTACTCTTGGCTGATGGGGTAAAGGGTAGGCAGGATGTGTTTTGAAAAATTGTCTTGGATATTTTTGATACACCTCCTGTCAACCCCTCCTTCCCTCAAGAGAACCACTGTAGTAGTGTTGTGATTAACCAAGGTTTACTACAGCCATGAGCTTTGAAATGGTTTTGCCGTATGTTAGTTTTTATGGGGTCGCAAAGAGTCGGACACGACTGAGCGACTGAACTGAACTGACTGAACTGATAACCCAAGTACAGCATGTCAGGTGGCGCTAGTGGTAAAGAAAGTGAAAGTGAAAGTTGCTCAGTCGAGTCCAGTGCGACCCCATGGACTGTGTAGTCCCTGGAATTCTCCAGGCCAGAATATTGGAGTGGGGAGCCTTTCCTGTCGGACACGACTGAGCGACTGAACTGAACTGACTGAACTGATAACCCAAGTACAGCATGTCAGGTGGCGCTAGTGGTAAAGAAAGTGAAAGTGAAAGTTGCTCAGTCGAGTCCAATGCGACCCCATGGACTGTGTAGTCCCTGGAATTCTCTAGGCCAGAATATTGGAGTGGGGAGCCTTTCCCTTCTCCAGGGGATCTTCCCAACCCAGGGATCGAACCCAGGTCTCCCGCATTGCAGGTAGATTCTTTACCAGCTGAGCCACAAGGGAAGCCCGAGAATACTGTAAAGAACCTGCCTGCAAATACAGGAGATGTAAGAGACATGGGTTTGATCCCTGGGTCAGGAAGATACTCTGGAGGAGGGCATGGAAACCCACTCCAGTATTCTTGCCTGGAGAATCCCATGGTCAGAGGAGCCTGGTGGGCTACATTTCATGGGGTTGCAAAGAGTTGGACATGACTGAAGTGACTTAGCATGCATGCATGCACGCACAACATGTCATAGAAACTCTCCCACAATCTCCTCTGTGAGAGGGCAGTGCTTATCCTTCCGATACTGTGTAAGCTGGTCCCTATTCAAGAGCACTGGTCCATTTCCCATTATATAGTGCATATTCAGGAGTGTTATTATTTGTAAGGGTCTCATCCACTCCAGTACTATTGCCTGGAAAATCCCATGGACAGAGGAGCCTGGTAGGCTATAGTCTATGGGGTCGCAAAGAGTCGGACATGACTGAGTGACTTCACTTTCACTTTTCTTTCATAAAGGGACTCCCTACTTTGCTCCCCTTTCAAATGAAAGGAACTCCTATATGTTCTTAAGGTGCCATTTGGCAAATGTCAAGCAATGAAAACTTTGATCAGTTTTACTTACAGAACCAAGAGTCTCGTGGGATCTTCAGAGGATTTGTGCCAATGAAAATTTGGCAAAAGGTCAGCAAGTTGTACACATTTATGACTAAATATTTTTTGTTGGTAACAGCCACATTTTCTTTTTTAAAGAAAGTGTTTGATATCTTAATTATTTCTGAACAGAAGATATTTTTTCATGTTTTATTCCTCAATTTTAACTTTTGTTCTTATTAAAATATCAAATTTAAAGTTGAACATTTTTGTAGGTCCAGATGTTATATTCATATTTCTGAAGGCTTGCTGATACATTAACTAAAGAGTTAACTAAGTCTCTTTCTCTAGAAAAATGATATTAATATAATAGAAACATGTACCCAGTGATTTGGACACCAATATCAGTCTGTCTCTGTATTTTGGTTTGAGACAAACAGGATTTCTATTTAGATCCATTTTCCACAGCTTCATCAACTTGTTCAATAAAAACTCCAAATCCTATAATTAGAGAAGAAAAAAGCAAGACACAGGTATTTCATACTTATCAATTTTTTTTTCATGTCAATTAACTGTTTTTAAAGGTAATTACTATTTTCCCTGGAGTTCTAGCTCAGTGCCAGGTACTTAGATGGTGTACAATACATCTTTTTTTGATGAAAGAGTCTGTAGTAATAATAGAAAGGGCTAAAGATGAGGCAAAAAGTAAGGTCCTGAGTTGGGGACCACAGAATTGTACTCTGTCACACTAGCTTAAATGAACCCAACCTGTATCTCAGGAAACACTTTGCCTGTCTGGCTATCCAGGCTACAGAAGATGCCTTGTTCTTAGCAGAGTTTATGGAAGTTTACAGATTAAGGCCATTATGGAGTAGTAAGTAAGCAGTCCATTGACACTACAAGCAATATAGTTGCTTTTCCTTTTAAAACCTATTAAAATGTATCAAAGGGAGAAAATGGAGAAAAAAATCCCATGTGTATTTATTACCCAGAGATCACTTAAAAAAATATTTATTTTTGGCTGCGCTGGGTCTTTGTTGCTGAGTGCAGGCTTCCGCTAGTTGCTGTGAACAGGGGCGACTCTCTGGTTGCCGTGGCAGTTTTTCATTGCAGTGGTGTCTCTTGTGGAGCACAGGCTCTGGGGTACACAGGCTTCAGTGGTTGTGGCACATGGGCTCAGTAGTTGTGCATCACCAGCTCTAGAGCATAGTTTCAGTGGTTGTGGTACACTGGCTTAGTTGCCTTGTGGCATGTGGAATCTTCCAAGACCAGGGATCAAACTGGTGTCACCTGCACTGGCAGGCAGATTCCCAACTGCTGAACCACCAGGGAAGTCCCAGAGATCACTTTGAATGTGTTATGTATCCTTCTAGTCTTCTTTTTTGAGCATAGGGATTTATTTTTTAATTGTCAGTCATACTGTGTGTACAGTTTTGTTTTATGTGCATCATAAATGTTTTCATGTTTTAATAGCTTGTAAGAAAATCAGCTTATTGATATTTAAAGGGATGATTAAATTGTTCTGTGGTTGAAAATCCAAATAAATGTGAGAAAAACAGATTAGTCACCTTTAAGAACAAGCTTTCTGTTTGCCCTCATCACCTCCTGTCTCTCCCTGTTTTTTTTCAATCCGGTGTTACTGTCTTTCTCCAATGTCTTGTCTTTCTGTCATTCCTTTCTTTGCTTTCTCCCCTCTTTCTACTCTGTAGCCCATGACTGCTTTTTAATAATTCTGTGGCCATAGGCAAAAAAAGGGAAAACTACCTTCAATAGGGCAAAACCATGATTTTAAAGCAAATGTTTTGCCAACAATAATAATAAATACTGATAATAACTAATTCTGTGGAGAGCTTTTGGTTTTCTGAGCACTGCTGTGTACATATGATATTGTGTATATCCAAGAGGATTGCTTTTCATTAGAATATGAGTATGAGAATTACAAAGTTAATAAAAGTTCCAGAGGATAGCAGCAGGCAAACACCTATGATTCTTTTGTTTTCTTTAGGCCAAGACCAAACTTATCATAGGTTATATGGGAAAAATTAGGAAATACAAATTATACATACATATTCTTAATTTCTAAGCTGAAAGTAATTGTTAATGCATTGGCTGGTATTTTTATTCCCCATAGCATTTCCTCACCTTCAAAGCTTGATACTATTTAGCACTGTATATCTATTTTACTATTTGTATCTTCCACCTTATTCTTTGTTTGATCCATGTTTACTGTTGCTTAGATATTTCATTTTTCCATTTTTGGAAAAAATCTCATATAATAAAACTATATTTATTCTTTAGACTTTAGAATATATACTTACCATGAAGCTTTGGTAGCAGGTCCCGTCTACATATTAAGTATCCTCCCAAAACTGTAAAAGGAGGTAACAGAAATGGAACATCCAGATAGGTGCCTGTGTCTACATGAAAAAATGATGTCTTTTGGGGAATAATTAGAAGCACAGCTGGGTTTTCAGAACCCACTGCAGAGTACTTTAATCTTTCAGAGACCAATGTCTTCCCATATAAAGTAGTATTTCTAGTTCTGCTTACTTCATTATTCATCAGGTATGTATTGAGTTACGGGTTAATTTCTGTGCTAGACTCTGATGGATTTAAATAAATAAGTTATGTGAAAAATACAAGGAATTGTATAAGCAACTGTACAAGCAGTCCTAAACTTTCTGACATTGCTTCTTACTGTTTGACCTTAGGCAAGTCTGTGACCTCGTTTATAAAGTGAGGGTAATTAGAGGATTAGTTGCTGTGGCATGTAAAGTGCGTGAGGCAGAGCAGATAGGGAATACATGTGTTATTTCTCTGCCTCTTTGTCTGCCCTGGCACCCCTGAGCTAATTTTCTCTTAATTTTGACCAACACAGAGAAGAAGTGACATTAAGAGAGAGTCAGGTTCTGATCCACTGATAAGTAACTGATGCCTTAAAAGAAAGTTCTTTTCGAAAGTTCTAACTTCATCCTTCAGTCCTGGGTCATGGGTTATGCCCTCTTCCCAGCATTTGTTCCACACCTTTTGATACAGCCATAATTACTTTCTGTGAGAATTTCGTTATATTTCTTTTAGTTTAAAAACCTCTGGAAGGATGTAACTATGCATTGCATCTTTGTACTGTGTTGAATATGATGCCCATTATAGTAATAATAAGAAAACTTTAAAATTTATATGGATAAAGAGTCCTGTATGTTTTTGTTAATTGTTGGTCACTTGATAAATGACCCTCAGCATACTCCTCCTCCCAGTGTATGTTTATTTAAGACTAAACTAATCCTGTGTTGAAATATGATTACCCTTTGGATACGCTCTGGTTGTGCATTGCCTTCCTGTCTTTCATAAAATGCTTTCACTTTTGTGCCCTTCAGTAAGTTGCTAAAGGGAGCAGACACTTCTCTGGACAGTCTCGGTATGATAAATGATCATGTCATGCTATCACTTAGAAGAGTGCTGCAAAATACTAAGGAGCTGATTTTATTTCCCGTGCAGGCGTGGTGTCTAAGCTCTAGGATAGGAGCCTGCTGCACTGGCAGTGCTCTTGCTGCAATTAATGATGGCCACTGATGAACCTGTATTTGACCAGCATGCGCCAATCTTTATTGGAAACGTCTAGCCCAACTGTCCTAACTAAATCTAAAGACAGCCATTTGTCATCCCTGTGACTGCCTGTCATCATCTGCCTGGGAAAATCTATAATTTTGGGCTTGTTTCTGACTAAACTGTGGAGTGAATAAATTTATCTTTTGAGTTACTTTGTTTGTCAGGATCAATATTGAGCAGAGGTTGTATAAATTAGAAACTGGAAATACATGACAGGCCATAGTGGTTTATTTGTTTGTATCTTGTAAGTCAAATATTTAGTTTTTATAAAAGCCAAGCACGTCAAATTTTTGATTTCCACTGTTCATTCTAAGATGCTTTAACCTCATGATAAATGGGCATCAGAAAACCAATGAAGTAAATCACTGACTGATATATCTGACTGTGAGATGAACTTTTCAGATCATTTTATTGATTTAGCAAACTTTGCAGACATAAAAACTGAAGGTAAAGATTAAACATTTTTTCAAGTTGTTATACATTTTTGCAGCCATGATATTTATTTGATTTAATAGTATCAGCAAGATATATAATGTTGGCCTTTTACTAGTTCATGCTCATCAAGTTACTTGCAGAAATCCAGGTTTTATTATAAATGGTTATTCAGTAATTTAATATTTTTAATACACTGTTGCCTTATTTTAAAAATATTTATTTATTTGGGTGTGCTAGGTCTTGGTTGAGTCATGCGGGATCTTTAGTTGTGGCATGCAGACTCTTAGTTGCACTATATGTGGCATCTATTTCCCTGATCAGGGATTGAACCCAGACCCCCTGCATCTGGAGCAAGGAGTCCTAGCCACTGGACTGCCAGGAAGTCTCCATTGTCGCATTCTTATTTAAAGGAGTTACAGGGGAAAAAATGCAAATAAATATTAGTCAAAAGTAAATATTTAAACTAGAGCCCTATGAGTTAAAAAAGGGAGTTTCTAAAGTACGGAGTATTATTTGGCTTAAAATGTTTCTTTCTTCTCCTCAGTGATTGATTCTGCCACCATTTTTATTAGCGAGAACTGGGTCATATAGCGTAGAGTTTTCTCAGTTGTTTGCCTTTGGTCTCACACTTCCCCTTCCATTCCGTTTTCCAATTTTTATTAGCAAAGGAAAAGTCCCACTTCTTTTCCCAGATGAATCAGTTCTCTCATCCCTTCCTCTCTCCACAGGCCTCCTACTCTTGGGAACATCCTTCTCTTCAATTTCCAGTCTCTCCACCTCCTCTGGGCTTTATCCTATCTCTTACCCACCATTACTACACTTCCTTAAATAGTAGTCCAGACCAATTCTTTTCAAACTTTTATGTCCTTATGAATCATGTAGGGATCTTGTTTAAATGGAGGTCCTGGTTTAGTAGGTCTGGGGGCAGAAGCTGAGATTCTGCATTTCTGATGCTGCTGGTTCTAGGACCACGCTTGGAGTTATAAGGGTCTTGGTCACTGCCTCTGCTTCCTCAATCACTGGGCACTGAGCCATACATTGACAGTTTTATACTTTCTTTGTCTCAGTTCTTGGGAGCAACTTACCCTACTTGACCGCATCCTTTATGGCTTTTCTTGCAGGCTCCCTGGGTCCTACTCTTACCTGCCCCAGGGCCTTTGCACATGTTATTCTCTTTACTTGGTAAGCCATTCTATTCTTTCAGAGCTCAGCTCAGCACTGCCTTCCTAAGGGAAGCCTTCACTCAGCTCCCTAAGGTAGTTTCCCTAGTTATAGGCTTTCAGAGCGACATACTGCTCCTTTATAGCACTTGCCTGGGGTACAATTTTACTTATGTTTTTGGATAATTATGTGCTTAATGTTTCTGTTCCTCTCAATGCTGAGAGCTCTTTGAGTTCAGGGACTGGGTCTGGTTTTTTTTGCTCACTATTGTCTTCCCCTTTGTCTAGCAAGTGCTGCCACACAGTAGGTGTTCTGAATGAATGAAAAAGAAGAAATAGTGAATGCCTGCATGAATGAATGGATCTGAGGTGAGAAGCAGAACTAGAGTTTTAAGCAAGAGATTATATGGAACTGTTTTGAAAATTCTGCTGATTAGAAGTGCTGTAGACATAGAGAGAATGGAAAGAGGATTTATCTTCTATTTTGTTTTTTCCTCTACTCCTCTTCTACACACACCTCTTCTCCCTCACCTGGAGTCTCTGCCCTCAACTTTGGACTAGGGAATAGGAGAGATGATGGCAGGGCTAGAAGATCTTAGGGGAAGGAGTCTGTGGCAGCTGTGGGTGAGAGGGAAGGAAATGAAATCCCAAATAGCAGGGAGGACAGAAGCTATTTGCCCAGCTTCCTCCAGGTCCTTATGCATCCATTCTAAGGGACCATTATTTTTTTCATTTTTAAATTTCATGTATTTTCTGTAGATGCATTTGAGGAACCTACAGTGTCCAAATAAAGGCAGCTGGTTTGAGTGCTAAAAGCCATTGGTAATTATAGTGGTTTGGTTAGAATTCTCTAATGATGTACGCTTCTTTTTCCCCATGGCACAAAGCTGTCTGTTGTTGAAGACTGTTAGGATGGATGTCAGTGACTTTATGTATGGCACATTGAGCTTTCTCTCCCATGGCACAGGGCTTGATGTCAGCAGCTTTGGGGCAACTTCGATCAATGAGTATAGAGAATGGAAACATTAAAGCCAAAAAATAGAGACGCTGATCCCAGGAATATATAAAGAGAACTAAGTTAATATTCTGATGCTAACCTTCCTGCCCTTTGACTAAGCCTTTGGAGGATGATTTAAAATGACCATAAAAGCACATTCCAAATGACTCCTGGGCAAGTCTGTATTCAGACATCCAAGAAGCTGTGTCTAAGTGTTTTTAATTGTGTGTATCTTCTTGCTAGAAGCAAAAGAACATGAGATTTCACCCTCACACTGTGAATATCTTTTCTCTCTGGGAAGGAAAAGCAACTTTTGGTGTATCTCAGCCCCTGGAACTTACTAAATGATTTGCATTCCTTCCCCAGATGGTTGACTATTTTAAATTGTCCTTGTATTCATTCATTTTATAAACACGTAGTAGGTGTCTGCTATGTGCCAGGCACTGGCTTGAGCTCTAGGGCATCCTGAAATCGACAAAAAGTCCTTGCTCTTAAAGGCATTTTGATATTTGGGGGAATTCATTTGTAGTAGAATATTTATTTTAGGAATTATCTACTGCTTACAGTAGTTATGACAAATGTGAAGTGAAGTGAAGTCGCTCAGTCGTATCCGACTGTTTGCGACCCCATGGACCATAACCTACCAGGAGCCCTTGTCCATGGGATTTTCCAGGCAAGAGTACTGGAGTGGGTTGCCATTTCCTTCTCCAGGGGATCTTCTTCCCAACCCAGTGATCGAACCCGGGTCTCCCACATTGCAGGCAGACGCTTTACCGTCTGAGCCACCAGGGAAGCTAGTAGACAAACGTAGACAGCGTATTAAAAAGCAGAGACATCACTTTACCAACAAAGGTCCATATAGTCAAAGCTATGGTTTTTTCAGTATCTTGTACAGATGTGAGAGTTGGACTATAAAGAAGCCTAAGCACTGAAGAACTGATGCTTTTCAGTTGTGGTGCCAGAGAAAACTCTTGAGAAGTCCCTTTGACAGCAAAGAGATCAAACCAGTCAATCCTAAAGGAAATCAACCCTGAATATTCATTGGAAGGACTGATGCTGAAGCTGACGCTCCAACACTTTGGCCACCTGATGTGATGAGCCAACTCATTAGAAAAGACCCTGATGCTGGGAAAGATTGAGGGCAGGAGGAGAAGGGGGCAACAGAGGATGAGATGGTTGGATGGCATCACTAATGTGATGGACATGAGTCTGAGCAGACTCTGGGAGATAGTGAAGGACAGGGAATCCTGGTGTGCTGCAGTACATGGGGTTGCAAAGAGGTGGACAGAACCTAGCAAGTAAACAACTACAGTGGCTATGAGATGAGCAAGGTAATAGTACTAAATTTGGAAACAAGACCAGGAATAACTGTTTTAGAGTCAGCGGATAGCTGTCTGAAAGTGCCTTTTTTTTTTTTTTGGTAAGTGCTTTTGAAACAAGAGTTCTATTTATGGGAGGTGGGGAGAAGAAGCCTCTTCTTCCTCCTATGGTCTTATGTGAAGGAATTATATCACAGCCACCTCATTGCCAAACCAGAAAGTATGAGGTCTTGGCAGTGGTTCAGCTCACAAATGACTGGTTCCAAGAAGTCTTCCCTAGCCCTAGGCTAAGTTAGTGATACCATAATACTTACGAAAACAGAACCACATTGTAGTCTGATCACTTGTTGACTTTTTTTTTAATTCCCTGGGACTGTATTCTTTCTTCTTCTGATATACATGTAGTATAATGCCTGGCAAACATGTAGATGCCCAATACAAGTTTGAATGAATGAGTGTTTGAATGAATGTGGTATGATATAGCATAATATTACCAGAATATAGTTAGTGCAAATTAGAATAAATTAAAGATACAGGTGTTTCCCTTGGAGGAGCAGCAAGGAGAGAGTTCAGGTATAGTTACAGTTACTAGAAACTCATTCATTGGGAGATCAGAGTTAAGAGGCAAGAAATCTAGTGTTTTGTTCAGTCACTCAGTTGTGTCTGCTCCTTGCAACCCTATGGACTGCAGCACCCTAGGGTTTCCTGTCCTTCACCATTTCCCAGAGTTTGCTGAAACTCATGTCCATTGAGTTGATCATGCCATCCAACCATCTCATCCTCTGTCATCCCTTTCTCCTCCTGCCTTCAATCTTTCCTAGCATCAGGGTCTTTTGTAATGAGTCAGCTCTTCACATCAGGTGACCAAAGTGTTGGAACTTCTGCTTCAACATCAGTCCTTCTAATGAATATTCAGGGTTGATTTCCTTTAGGATTGATTGGTTTGATCTCCCTGTAGTCCAAGGGGCTCTCAAGAGTCTTCCCCAACAGTTTGAAAAGCAGTATTTCTTCGGCACTCAGCCTTTTTTATGGTCCAACTTTCACATCTGTACATGACTACTGGGGAAACCATAGCTTTGACTATACGGACCTTTGACAGCAAAGTATCTATATGAAAACATTTGATAGAAGAATAACATAGAGTGGAAAAAGCATATACTTCCTTCTTAGAGAAACATCTGTCTGTTGGTGAGGGATAGAGATCTTGGGGTATGGAAGAGAAAATCAGGTAAGAGCAGAATTATGCAAATAAACACATCACAAAGTAAAGACTAATGAACTAGTTTTAGAACAAATTTAGAATAGTTTTTAAAAAGTTTATAGCTATAGTAAAATAAGTATTTTCAACTACAATTTCATGTAAATATTGAAAACTTTTTTCTTTACCTTACCTTCACGTGCAGAAGTTGGTTGTCAGCTGCTATGAGCTGATTAAGATTCTCCAGTATTTCTAAATCTCTTATGTCATCAATATTATTATTGCTGATATTCAATATAGAGAGGGAGTTCTGTAAGAAAAGGAACTAATTTAGGATTAATAAATAATCTACTTAAATGTTATATGTAGAAACCAGAAATCCTAATCTGTGAAAAATTTTAAATTGATCAGTTCAGGCTGTTTTCCTCTTTAGACAAGAAAATAAAAATCCTTGGAAATTTTGTTTTTATGCCATTTATTTTTCTGATGAAACTTTTAGGACTATATTAATTGTAATGTAACTTACTATTTTTGTCTAAAGTTCCTTCATAAATCCGATTTTTCTCTTCCAAGATATGAGAGAAATTTATAGATAGAGGCCAAGAAAGAAGGAAAGAGCGAAAAAAGATGTCCCGATAAGCAAATAACACATTGTAGAAAATTTAGTTTAAGCAAATTATCCTTTTGTGTTAAATATCACTAAGATTAGGGACAAACAGTTTTCATCTTTGTTTTTCTAAATAGGAAACATGATCAAGAATTGAAAGAATATCTTGTTTGTATTTTTATCTGTATCTCTCCATATAGTTTTCTCTTGGTAATTTGTATGTTCAGGAGCCAGGTAAAATAATAATTACCAATTAATAAGAACTTCAAAATCAGCTGTTAATGAGAACATAAGTATATAATAGAGCAACACTAAGTCAGAGGCATCTAAACTCTTAAGGCCCAGGATTCTCTACCAAGATGGAGACAACTCACTCAGGTATCCCACCTTTAGAGAAGATACTTCCTGATACTTTTCAGGACTTGAAGTATAGCTTTAAAAGCATGCCTTACATATAGGATTTAGATTCTGTCTGAATCTGTGCCAAAATGAGCAAGCAAAAGTGTTTTCAGTGGCAATTTGTAATAGAACTAGCCATTCCCACAGTGGGGTAAGTCTACTTGGTTCAGCTGAGGTTGAGCTGAAACATAGTTGTTTCTATAGGAATAGGGAGGATAGGATAGAAATCAGGTTACTCCTTTCTTTTCCAATTTAAAGCACTACCCAGGACTTCCCTGGTGGTCCAGTGGTTAAGACTCCATGCTCCCACTGTAGGGGAAAGTGAAAGGGTTAGTAGCTCAGTTGTATCCGACTCTTTGTGACTCCATGGACTGTAGCCCAGTAGGCTCCTCCTTCCATGGAATTTTCCAGGCAAGAATACTGGAGTTGTAGCCATTCCCTTCTCCAGGGGATCTTCACCACCCAGGGACGGAACCCAGGTCTCCTGCATTGCAGGCAGATTATTTACTGTCTGAGCCACCAAGGAAGCCCCAATGTAGGGGGCCTGGGGTTCAATCTCTGGACAGGGAACTAGATTTCCCATGCTGCAACTAAGATCCCATGTGCTGCAACTAAGACCCAGTGCAGCCAAATAAATTATGTAGGAAAAATTAGTTTTAGCCCTCAAATTCTCAACTGACCATATAAACATGCACAGTATGTACAACATCCAGATAAACCTTCACCACCTTCCTTTTTTTTTCATTATAACCATTGGTCACTATAGTCTTTGTCAGAATACTCAAATGTAGCCTTACTGCCAGAGAATGAAGGGTTCTTGGATCAAACACGAGCTTTTCTCCAAGGGGAAGCCTCTGACTCTCAACATGAAGCTCTCTTAGTCCTTCTAGTCCTTCTAAGCCTTCTATGACAGCAATGTAATTGCCTCCCAGATATCTGCAAAATACAAAACAAAATTTTAAGTAGGCATTCTGAGATATCATGGTCTATATGTATGATGAAAACATAACAAAGTCATTGAACTATTTGAAAATTATACAGTTGACCAATGAATATTGGGTGTGTGTATGGGGTCTGGTTAGGGACACTGACCTTCATGCTGTGAAATTTGCAGATCACTTAGAGTGGGCACTCTTTATCCCTGATTACTTCATATTTGCAGATCTACCAACTGGACCATGGACCATGTAGCTCTATAGTGTTTTCTACTGAAAAGCCTCAGTAGTCAAAGGTCATCTGTACATGCAGAATGTTCTTTTTGTATTGAATCAGTGAAGGGTTGGTTTATTTGAGTCTTATAGTTAATTTTGAGAAATGTTCATTTTTAAAACGAGAGAACTGGACTAGTCCTCTCTATCAGTGCTTCTCTTGTGTTAGACTTCCTTGGTGGCTCAGATGGTAAAGCGTCTGCCTACAATGCAGAAGACCCGGGTTCAGTCCCTGGGTTGGGAAGATCTCCTGGAGAAGGAAATGGCAACCTACTCCAGTATTCTTGCCTGGAAAATCCCATGGATGGAGGAGCCTGGTAGGCTACAATCCACAGGGTCGCAAAGAGTCCGGACACGACTGAGCGACTATCACTTGTGTTAGAGTGCGTAAGAGTCATCTGGGTTATAGGTTTAAAAATGAAGATTTCTGAGCCTAACTGCCAGAGATTCTGATTTGGTTACTAGGTTGGAACCCAGAAATCTGCATTTTAAAAACTGATATATAGTAGATTTACAGTGTTTTGTTAGAGGTGTACAGCAAAGCGATCCAATTATATATATATATATTTTTTCAGATTGTTTTTCCATTATGGGTTATTACAAGATATTGAACATAGTTCCCTGTGTTATATAGTAAATCCTTTTTGCATATCTGTTTTATACAGCAAAATGAAGTTTTAATAAGCATCTCTCACCTTAATTTTTCCCCTCATTCTGAGACCTTGGCCTGCTTTTTGGGAAGCAGTGATAGTTTTTTCAATATGGGGAAATTGGATCCACTGGGCCCCATTGTTTAATGAAAATCATAGGCAGTAATGTCTTTTACAGTAAAATCTACATCAACATTATCAGTTCTATGACCCTGCCCTTTTGAGATGTGTGATTCTGAAAGGCACAGAACTCATTTGGGTTCCATGGACACTTTTTTCACCAGTTGAGCCTAAATAAGCATGTTTTAGATATCCCTATAAGCCCTTGAGACAACTCACTGTCCTGCAAAATAAGCATACCGGAGCTTATAGAACACACATTATCGAGTATTACATATATAACAGCAATACTGCAGAGGAATAAAAATGGGGCAGATAAAGGAAATGCTTGCATGCAAAAATATTACTGTAATGATGACAATTACATTATGAGAAATAAAAGCACTTACAGTTTTTCCAGTTTCTTTAATGACCTGAGGTTCTCTATACATGAAATACAATTGTTTTGTAGGTATAAGTGGGTCAGATTGGTGGCATAATTCAGGTTAGTGATTTGACTAATGCGGTTATCATATAAATATAAAACACTAAGATTTTTACAAAGAGAGAGATCTTCCTAAAAGGAAAACAAAAACAGATCATACTTAATTTCTTATGAAAACTTAGAGGGTCATTTTCAAGAAAGCTTTTCACTCAATCATTCTACACATTTCATTAAGGTTAATATAAAAGAACAGAATTCCCCCATTCTTAGCACAGTCAAAATAAGACCAGAATGATTACAATATTAGTTCTAGGCTTCAGTATTCTGTAACCTTATCAATAAAATTGTGTTTGCTAAGGAAGGTTTTGCCAGTGCAAGCAGTTTTCCTTGGAAACAGACTCCTCCGGAAGTTAAAGCATCTAACCAATTATTGCTTCAATGTTATGAATCAGGGCTTAATCTTTCTGTAGGATTGGAAATAAACTGTGTGGTTTGTGATACTGAAAAACCACTGGAAATCATCTAGATATTCAAGAACAATGGATTAATAAGCTATAATAATGCTATTAAAGGGAATACCATTCAATTCAGTTCAGTTCAGTCGCTCAGTCGTGTCCGACTCTTTGCGACCCCATGAATCGCAGTACACCAGGCCTCCCTGTCCATCACCAACTCCCGGAGTTCACTCAGACTCACGTCCATCGAGTCAGTGATGCCATCCAGCCATCTCATCATCTGTCGTCCCGTTCTCCTCCTGCCCCCAATCCCTCCCAGCATCAGAGGACCTTGCTTCTATCATTAAATTTCCTTTAATTTCTTTACTAATACCTTGTAGATCTCATTAAAAAATGAAAACTGCATTCAATATGACCCATTATTGTAAAACTATATGACTATATGTATAGTATGTATAAGGGGCTTCCCTGGTGGCTCAGGTGGTAGAGGTTTTGCCAGGGTAATTGTAGAGATCTGGGTTCAATCCCTGGGTCGAGAAAAATCCCCTGAAGAAGGGAATGGCTACATATGCCAGTATTCTTGTCTGGAGAATCCCATGGACAGAGGAGCGTGGTGGACTACAGTCCAGGGGGTCACAGAAAGTTGGCCAGGACTGACTAACACTTATGTCTAGAAAAAAAAGGGAGAAAGGACATATCACCCTTGGTTTTCTCTATGTGAAAGTATTACAAGTCAATTTCTTTCTTTTTATATGTCTTTATATAAATGAACACTACTTACTTTCGAAGGTAAGAAAATACTTAAAGATATTTTAAAGAGTCTATCTTTTTTTGTGTTGTGGTAGAGATAGAGTAAGTAGGCAAGAGGTAGGAGTGAAATTCTGCTAAAAAATATCCCACCTTTCATTAAGTTAAGATATTTTAAAATACAGCCACATCTTGGGAACTAGTTGGATATACCAATTTCTATACTTTACATTGCTAATTATATAAAAATGAGAAATAATTTCAGAGTTCTTACAATTGCATCTATATTTTTATCTGAAAAATTTATATGAGTTATTTTCTTCAGGTATTGTAGAGTGTTTTCTTCTTTTCGGGGTTTAAGATTGCTGTTCTTGGCAATTAGATCCAAGGTCAGTCGAACCATGACTTCTCTATAAATCAAACTCTTGGCAATAGCTCTCTTCTGATAACCATGTTAAGAAGCAGTTTAAGTATTGTTTTATGCCCAACTTTCTAAAAAGCAAAGAAAAAAAGGAGTATTATGTACACAGCAATTTAGGAAAAATTACTTTGACTTTTTAATATATAAAACTATTGATAAAGTCGTTCACAAGCAGTTCTAGAGTTATTCTTTTCATAAAAAGATATANCATGTTAAGAAGCAGTTTAAGTATTGTTTTATGCCCAACTTTCTAAAAAGCAAAGAAAAAAAGGAGTATTATGTACACAGCAATTTAGGAAAAATTACTTTGACTTTTTAATATATAAAACTATTGATAAAGTCGTTCACAAGCAGTTCTAGAGTTATTCTTTTCATAAAAAGATATAAAACACCAAAATTAAATTAAATTACAGTGCACATTCAGTTTTACTTTTAAATCTTTTACTCTCCCTAGTGTTGACTTGTTATTGTGGGTGGATCATTTTTCTCTCTTTGAGTTTAAAAAGACCTCAGTATCATTTAGTGTTCTCCCACGAAGAAATTAAGGGCCAGAGATTTGTCTCAAACCATTCAAGTTAGTGACAGTTGAAAATGAGATTAGGCCTCCTGGCTCTTTTTTTCTTAGTACCTTAGTACCATAGTAACTTAGTATCCAAAATCAGAACACATGGTGTAAAAAACTTTAGTGTATTCATAGGACAGTGGTGAAAATACTTCTAGATAAGACCAAAATGTGCAAAGCAAAACTTTAATATATTTAGAAGGAAATATAGGTCTTTCTCTTAAAATTAGGATACGGAAGGAGTTAACTTATATGCTACAAAAAGCATAAAACATAAAACATTTCTTGATACATTTTTATCATCTTTACCATTTTATAAGTGTACAGTTCAGTTTTACTAAATATATTTATAATATACAGCCATTGCCATAGTCTATCTCTAGTATTATTTTCAGTTTGTAAAACTGAAATTCTATTCCTGTTAAACGATAACTCCCTATACTCACCTGTCTTCCATGGCCCAGGCAACCACCATTCTACTTTGTCTCTATGATTTTGATGATTCTAAAAACCTCATATAAGTGGAATAATATTTTATTTTTGTGACTAGGTTATTTCACTTAGCATAATGTCCTCAGCGTACCGACTAAATGGACATGAGCTGGGTAAACTCCAGGAGTTGGGGATGGACAGAGAGGCATGGCATGCTGCAGTTCATGGGGTTTCAAAGTGTCGGACGCGACTGAGCGACTGAACTGAACTGAACTGAATTTCCTCAGTGTTCATCCTTGTTGTAATGTAAGTCAGAACTTCCTTCCTTACTATTGAATAATATTCCATTATATGTGTATACTAGATCTTGTTTACCATTCACCCATCTATGGACATTTGAGTTGATTCTGTGTTTTAACTATTGTGAATAATGCTGCTGTGAACATGGGTGTACAAATATCTCTTTGAGATTCCGTTTTTAATTTTTTTGGTATATGTATGTAAGCAGAATTGCTGGATCATATGGTAATTCTACTTTTGATTTTTTGAGTAACTGCTATTGTTTTCCACAGTAGTTTTACCATTTTACAGTAACTCACATTCTTGCTAACACTTGTTATTATCTGTATTTTTAATAGTATCCATCCTAATGGGCATGAGGTAGTATCTCATTGTAGTTTCAGTACTCATTTCCCTAATTAGTGATGTTGAGCTTCTTTTTATGTGCTTATTGGCCATTCACCTATATTCTTCGGAGAAATGTATTCAAGTCCTTTGCCCATTTTTAATCAGGTTGTTTTCTTATTGAGTTGTAGACCCCTATCAGATGTATGATTTACAAACAGTTTCATGTTCTTTGCCCATTTGAGATGAGTTCTCTACATATTCTGGATATCACTTTCTTATCAGATATATTACTTGCAAGTATTTTCTCCCATTCTCTGTATTATCTTTTTACTCTATTGATAGCACAAATTTTAAATATTTTCATGAAATATAATAATTTGTCTACTTTTCATCCTGTTGCCTGTTTTGTTGATGTCATTTCTAAGAAATCATTGCCAAATCCAATATTGTGGAGCTTTTGCTCTTTGTTTTCTTATAAGAGTTTTATAGTTTCAGGTCTTACATTAAGGTCTTTGATCTATTTTGAGTAATCTTTGATTTGATGTTAAATAAGGGTCTAACATCATTCTTTGCATGTGGATATACAACTTTCCCAGCTTCATTTATTGAAAAGACTGTCCTTTCCCCATTGAATGATTTTGACACCCATGTCAAAAATCATTTGACTGTATATGTGAGGTTTTCTTTCTTTCTTTTTTATTCCATTGGTTTATGTCTGTCTTTATTCCAGTACCATGCTGTTTTGATTGCTATAACTTTGCAGTAATCAGGAAGTGCAAGTCCTCTAGCTTTGTTCTTTTTCAAAATTGTTTTGGATATTTGGCTCTCTTGAGTTCCTTATGAATTTTAGGATGCATTTTTCTATTTCTTAAAAACACACACACACAAACCCATCATTGGAGTTTAGATAAGGCTTGCAATAAGTCTACAGATTGCTTTGGGTATTACTGACACCTTAACAATGTTAAGTCTTCTGGGCCATGAAGTAGGGATATGTTTTCATTTACTTCTGTCTTTTAAATTATTTTCCAGCAGTGTTGTATAGTTTTCAGTGTATAAATCTTTCACCTTTTTGGTTAATTCCTAAGTGTTTTATTCTTTCTGATGCTTCTGTAAATGGAATTTAAAAAAAAATTTCCTTTTCAGGTTGTTGCTTGTGTATAGAGATGCAACTGATATTTGTTGACTTTTTATCTTGCTACTTTGCTGAATTCATTTATTAGTTCTAACATTTGTGTTATGCATATATATAATCTTTAGCGTTTCTATGGTTTAGATCCTATTACCTGCAAATAGAGATAATTTTACTGCATCTTTTCCATTTTGGATGCCTTTTATTTCTTTTTCCTGCCAAATGTTTCTGGCTAGAACTTCCAGTGTGCTGTTGAATACAAGTGTTGAAAGTGAGTATTCTTGCCTTAGAGGAAATGCTTTCAGTCTTTCATTATTAAGTCTGATGTTCACTTTGAGTTTTTCATATGTGACTTTGACTATGTCTAGGTAGTTTCCTTCTATTACTAGTTAGTTGAGTATTTTTATTGTGAAATTTTAGGCTGTTGAATTTTGTCAAATGTTTTTTCTTTCATTCTGTTAATATAAATATTATGTAAATCAGTTTTTATATGTTGACCATCCTTGCATTCTAGGGATATATCCCACTTATTCATGGTATATAATCTTTTTAATATGCTGCTGAATTTGGTTTGGTAGTGTTTTGTTGAGCGTTTTTGCATCAGTGTTTGTAAGGGATATTGATCTGTAATTTTCTTTTTTTTTTCTCAGGCTTTTGCATCGTCTCAATTTTTTCTTTTCTTTAACTTTTTATTTGGTTTGGGGTATAACTGATTTAACTAACAATGTTGTGATAGTTTCAGGTGAACAGTAAAGGGATTCAGTCATACATACACATGTGTAGTTTTCTTTTGTTGCAGTGTCTTTGATTTTTGTATCACAGTAATGCTTGCCTCACAGAATGAGTAAGAATGTGTTCCTTTCTCCTCAAAGTTTTGGAAAACTTGGAGAAGGTTTGGTGTTTTTCTTAAAATGGTTGGTTGAATTCACCAGTGGAGCCATCAGAGCCAGGGCTTTTCTTTGTTGGGAGAGTTTTTATTATGGATTCAATTTCCTCCCTAGTTACACGTCTATTCAGATTTTCTATTTCTTTGTGATTTAGTGTTGGTAGGTTTTATGTTTCTAGGATTTTTTTCTATGTAATCTAGGTTATCCAGTTTTCGACATATAGTGGTTTATAGTATTCTCACAATACTTTTCATTTCTGTAGATTGATAGTAATGTCCCCACTTTCTCATTTTAGTTCTTTGTGTCTTTTTTTTCCTTCTTAGTCTATCTAGCTAAAAGTTTGTCAGTTTTGTTGATCTTTTGGTTTTGGTTTCATTGGTTTTTCTCTATCTTATATTCTCTATTTCATTTATCTGTGCTCTAATCTTCATCATTTTCTTCTTTCTACTAGCCTTAGTTTAATTATTTTTCTAGCTCCTTTAGTTGTAAAGTTAGCCTATTGATTTGAGATCTTTCTTGATTTTCCTGTCAGCATTTATAGCTATAAATTTCCCTTAGTATCAATTTTATCGTGTCCCATGAGTTTTGGTATGTTGTGTTTTTCATTTTCACTCATCTCTAAGTATTTTCTAATTTCTCTTTGATTTCCTTTTTGATTCATTTGTGTGTTGCATGTTGTTAATTTCCCAGTTTTCTTTTTGTTACTGATTTTTGACTTCATGCTATTATGGTTAGAGAAGATACTTTGTATGACATCTATCTTTTAGAATCTATCAATTTGTGGACTAACACATGGTTTATCCTGGAAAATGTCTCATGTGCATTTCAGAAAAATGTGTGCGCTGTTGTTGTTTGGTGGAACATTCTGTATATTTATATGTATATATAGACCCAGTTATTTTATGATGTTATTTAAAACCTCTTTTTCTTTACTTCTGTCTGGTTTTATTCATTACTGAAAGCAGAATATTGAAGTCCACAATTAGTACTGTAGGATTATCTGTTTATCTCTTCAGCTGTCAGTTTTTACTTCATATGTTTTGATAGCTTATCATTAGGTGCAAAAAATGTTTGTCTCTGTCATCTTGTTATTTATTTTCTATATGCCATATAGCTTTTTGCCTCTTGTTTTCTACTTTCCTGTCTTATTTTTTTGTTGAGTTGATTTTTTGTAGTAAAACTAAATTCTTTTCTCATTTTCTTTTGTGTATATTCCAGAGCTGTTTTCTGTATGATTACCATGGGGATTACATTTACCATCCTAAAGTTATATCACTCTAATTTGAATATGTGCCAGCTTAACTTAAATAAAGGGGCTCCCCCAATGGCTCAGAGGTAAAGAGTCTGCCTGCAATGCAGGAGACACTGGAGACATGGGTTCAATCCCTAGGTAGGGAAGATCCCCTGGAGAAGGAAATGGCAGCACATCCCAGTAGTCTTGCCTGAAAAATCCCATGAACAGAGGAGCCTAGTGGACCACTGTCCATGGAGTCACAAAGAGTGAGACATGATTGAGCAGCTAAGCACAACTTAAATAATATGTAAAACTCTGTTCCTTTATAGCTCTCACCCTACCTTTTTTGATTGTTGTCACAAAATTACCTCTTTATACACTGTGTACCTAAAAACATAAACCAACAATTCTTTTAAATATGTTAGTTACTTAAATTATATAATAAAATATGGAGAGTTAAAAACTAAAGTTACAATAATACTAGATTTTAGACTCATGTTTTTAAATATATTAATAAATAATACATCAACATTAATATGTTAATAATATATTAATATAACACATTATATTATGTTAATATATTAATATATATTTTAATTAATTTTAATTAATATATTATTTAAATATAAAATTATATATCTTGAGTCACATGGAAAAACAAAAAGTACAATTACTAACCACGGTTACAAAAATTCCAGCTTTTATAATTGTCCATGTGTTTACCTTTGTTGAGATCTTAGATTCTTCATCTGGCTTCGAATTACTATCTTCAAATCACTAACTAGTGTTCTTTCATTTTACCTTGTTGGACTCCCTAGTGCAGGGGAGGTCTAGTGCAGTGAGCTCCCTCAGCTTTTGTTTACCTGGAAAAATACTTTTGCCTGACTTTTGAAGAACAGTTTTGCCAGTACTGGAGTCTTTTTTTCTTTAGCTGTTTGAATATGTACGCCCACTGTCTTCTGACCTGAACATTTCTGATGAATAATGTGTGGATAATCTTATTAGGGGTTCCTTGTATGTAATAAGTTACTTCTTGCTTCATTTAAGATTTAAGATTTGTCTTTTAAAAGTTTGATTATAAGGTGTCTCAGTGTGGGTCTCTTGAGTACATCTTACTTGGAGTTCAGTGAGCTGCTTGCATGTTTTGATCATGTTTTTCATCAAGTTAGGAAGGGTTTCAGCCATTATTTCTTCAAACATTCTCTCTGCTCAATCCTCCCTCTCTCCCCTTCCTTCTTTCTTCCCGCTCTCCTTTCTGGGACTCCCACAGAGCATATATTGGTCTGCGTGATGCTGTATCACAAGTCTCTTAGACTCTTGTTCACTTTTCTCAGTATTTTTCTTTTTCTATTCCTAGACTCAGTAATTTTCATGGTCCTCTTTCCGAGTTCAATGGCTGATTCTTATGCCTGTTAAAATCAGCCTTTGAAACGCACACATGAATTTTTCATTTCAGTTATTGTACTTTTCAGCTCCAGGATTCCTTTTTAGGCTTTCTACCTTTCATTGATATCTCCCATTTTGTTCATGTATCATTTTCTTGACTTTCTCTACCTCTTTAGTTTTTTGAGCATCTTTAAGACAGTTTTTATAAAGTCTTTGTGTAGTATATCTGCTATCAGTTCTCTTTCAGGGACAATCTCTGATTATTTTTGAATAGACCATACTTTCCTGTTTCTTTGTATACTTTTGTTTGTTGTTGAAAACTGGACATTTTAATCTAAAAATATTGTAGCTCTGAAAATCAGATTCTCCTCCTTCTCTAGAATTTATGGTTTGTTGTTACTGTTTTTGGTTTTTTGATTGTTACAGACTATTTCTTTGCTGGGGATCAGCCTGAGGTGTAAACTTAGGTCTTCTCAGGTGTTTCCTGAGTCTGAAACCTTTCTCTTGGCATGTACAAGGCAGTTTCTGGTTTTCCCTTTATGTGCAGCTGCTTTTGAATGCCCTAGTGTTTTAATGTCTTGTTCCAAAAAAGGAAAAAAGAGGAAAATAAATGGAAGTTAGTGGAAAGGGAGGCAGTAGCCCTTTAAATCCCTCGGAAAGTCATTTCAGCCAGAGGGAGTGGGGTTTGTAAGAGTGGGGAAAGGTGCCACCTCTTTGTCTGCATCTCTGTAACCAGAAGCAGCAGTCAGTGATAGGAGGGCAGATCCTCCATATTTGGTGGATAGTATGCTTTCTGCCCACCTGGTGCCTGTAAGCTGTGTGCAAGATGCTATAGAAACCCCTGCCCAGCTTCCTGCACAAGGTTGGGTCTGGGGGATGGGTAGCTTGTAGAGGTAAGATCTGAAATTAACTGAAATGAACCACATTTTACGCAGTTTATCATCTAATTCTTCCTTGGAAGTTGTAAGCCTTCAGCAGACTCCAGCATTCTGAAATAGTTACAGTGGACATGTTCTACCCATGTAGCTGCTGTTTAGGCTCCCTATTCTGCTGCAGTTCTGGAATCCTCGCCTGCTTAACTCTTTCGTATACATGTAAAAATAAATCAACTTATCATGTTCCATAAAGAATCTTCTCAGAATTTTATTAGGAATTGCATTGAATTTAGAAATAATTAGTGAAACACTAACACCTGGGCTTCCTAGGTGGCTCAGTGGTAAAGAATCTACTTGCCACTGTAAGGACACACAGGAGATGCAGGTTTGATTCCTGGATCAGGAAGATCCCCTGGAGGAGGAAATGGCAACCCCTGCCAGTGTTCCTGCCTGGAGAATCCCATGTACAGAGGAGCCTGGTGGGCTACAGTCCACAGGGTCTCAAAGAGTCAGACACAACTGAGCAGGCATGCGTGCACACAACATCTCTCTGAATGATCTTTTCCATTACTATGGTATGTGTCTCCATTTTAGAAGTATTTCTTTAAATGACTTTCAATAGTTTTATAATTTTCTTCTAATTAAGGCCACACATAAGGTTTCTTTTTTTTTTCTGAGTCATTTTTAGGGATCAAATATTTTTGTTTATATTGTAAATGTCATTCTTTTAGGAATTATATTCTCTGTACCTAATGTGTTGAAATGCACTGTTTTAAAAATATTTAAAATATTTTAAAAATATGATTTATTTGGCTCATATCTTAAAATTCTAGAAACTTTTCTAGAAACTTCAAATACATTTTTTACACTGATAACTATGGTAAAAATGCATATTGTAAAGAGGTTATACAACCCAAGGTTTTTCCCTTACAGCTGAGGCAGGAGAATGCTATACAGGTGGCCATGTAGGAGCAACCCTATACTATGAAGGAAGTGATGTCCTTTGAGAGTGACTTCGACTAATGGGAGACGGGCACCATGAACGACTTCTCCCTTCCTCCCCCCAAGTACTTTTAGGAGACACATCCTTCTGGATTATACACTCTCTTAATTTGCTCTCCTTCCATCTCTTAGTCCTTTCCTGCCTCTTTCCTGCTTCCCTGAGATTACAACCCCTGCAAAAGTTATCACATGAGTTTTTCCTTCAGGCTCTGTTTTCTAACCTGGGCTAAAACATAAATTTTGGATCATCTGAATCTTCATGAATGACCATGGTATAAATGGACTTTGTCTCTACATTCCAGTGCACAAGTTGGTGTTTATACAGAAATTAATTTCCTCAGAGAACTAGAAAAGGAAAGAGGCTAACGTCATATATAAGTGAAGTTATGTATTAAACCAGAGGAAGGCCAATGGACCTCATCAACAAGTCATAGGCAAGCTTCCCAGGGGTTTGAATATGGAAAGGGAGAGAATTGAATCAACCAGTAACACAATAATAGAGACTGTTGACTCAAAAGAATGTGTATTGTAGCAATCAGATCTGCAAGAGAGGATTTGGTTTCATCAAAACACCACCACTGATCTCCTGAATAGAATATCCACCTTTATTGGTTCTATAGTTTGTTTTAGAGAAATTATAAGCTTCAGGAGTTCAAACTGAACCTAGTTTGGATTTGAATACACTTTAGAACAATATAATAAAAATAGTTATGTCAACATTTGTGAGATGTCCCTGGTTTTCTTTTAAAAGAGCTTCATTATTTTCTAAAGTTTTATAAACTGCTTTTTCATAATTTATCCCTGCTATATATCTCTGTTATCTCAAGTATCCACTTGCTAGGATGTCTCTGTCTCTCCAGATCACTAGTGGGGACAGCTTAAAGTGAAAGTGAAGTTGCTCGGTCGTGTCCTACTCTTTGTGACCCCATGGGACTGTAGCCTACCAGGCTCCTCAGTCCATGGAATTTTCCAGGCAAGAGTACTGGAGTCGGTTGTCATTTCCTTCTCCAGGGGATCTTCCCAACCCAGGGACTGAACCCTGGTCTCTTGCATTGTAGGTAAATGCTTTTACCATCTGAGCCACCAGGGACATTAGCTTAGATCTGCTCTATTACAAGTGCTTGGGGAATCCACTTTAGTAGACCCCTTGACTTTTATCGTTTTGGGCTCCAGCAGGCTAGGCCAGATGCAGGGGACCGTTCTGATTTCGGTTTGTATATTTCCCTTGCTGCTGCTGCTAAGTCACTTCAGTCTGTCCGACTCTGTGCAACCCCATAGACGGCAGCCCACCAGGCTCTGCCGTCCCTGGAATTCTCCAGGCAAGAACACTGGAGTGGGTTGCCATTTCCTTCTCCAGTACATGAAAGTGAAAAGTGAAAGTGAATCCACTCATAAGGGAAAGCCTCATACCTGGCAGTCTATAGCTTCTGAATTTGGAGCTACTGCCAGGTATGAGGCTTTCCCTTTTTCAAACCCACAGATCCCGCTCCGTCAGCTTCGCAGCTACCCCTCTACCCTTGTCTCCCTGTCCTAGAGCTGTTTCCCAACCTTGCCTGATTCTAGCCCTCGGTTTGAAATACAGACTTTAAGACTTTTTTTCTGGAAATTCTAGATATCTGGAGAAAAGGGTTAGGAACCCGCATTTTAACAAGTGCTCCGGGAAAGTCTCACAGGCAGGCAAGTTTGAGAAACATGGCTCTAGGGCCTCCTCGGTTCCCACACTTCGCCCCAGAAGGCATCTCACCGTTCGTGGGACGCGCCAGGTCGGTAACTCAGGTTTGGTAAATATCGCGGGTGCAGCCTCCTCCCTGGTGCGGTTGCTGAGCAACCAGACAGACGCTTCAGGTCGGCCGCGGCTCACGGGAAATGTCGCGCGGTCTCTGGAAGCGCGCTCCTCTGTGGCCATGCGCCGACCTCCCTCCTCTGTGACATAGCAGCCGGGGGTTGATGGGTATCCACGAAGCAGAGTCCGAGTGGATGTCGGTTAGCTGAATGAGGCCATAAAGCATCGGTCACATTACTGTTTTCGTGGACCAGAACAGTTTTTGGCAGGTCACCATTTCCCCCTGCTGGATTCTCCTTGCCATCAGCTTTGAACGTTTCAGTGCTGTTACCACGTTTCCCCAGTAATAGGGCAGGAAAAGAATTGTCTGAAAGTATAGCCCATACTTCACCTTTCTTCTGATAAAATCTAAATTCTTCAGGGTGACTGTCCAGTCCGTTTATAATGACCAGTTTCACTGCTTGCCCCTTGCTCTCTTCAGTATTTACAGTTTGGCATTTGGCCCTTTATGACCTGTTCTAAAAAAAAAAAAAGTTTATCCCTTCCTCCTTAATTCTTATTTTGCCTTTTGAGATTCAAGGAATCAGCTTGAAATTAGCACTTTTTTTTTTTTTTCCTGAAGCCTTCATAGGTTCTCAGTCTTGTTAAGTGATACTTTTATCTGTCCCCACCCCCGACCAACTGGGATGTGGTAACTTCTTTAAGTAAGTAAGTAAGTAAAGTCACTCAGTCGTGTCTGACTCGTTGTGACCCCGTGGACTGCAGCCCACCAAACTCCTCAGTCCATGGGATTCTCCAAGCAAGAATACTGGAGTGGGTTGCCATTTCCCTCGCCAGGGGATCTTCCCGACCCAGGAATTGAACCCAGGTCTCCCGCATTGGAGGCAGACACTTTAACCTCTGAGCCACCAGGGAAGTCCTTTAGTATAGCACAAACACACTACAATATGTTTGTTAGCCATATCTCCAATAAGATAGTAAATTCTTTGGGGGTATAGATTATGTTTTTTACCTTGCTATTCCCAGGACCTGGCAAAATGTCTTGTACCTTAACAGTCACCCCCAAGTATTTAGAAAATACATAATGTACAAATGAAGGAGAAGAAGAACAGCAGAACAAGAAACTGACATTGACAATGGAAAGACTAGGGCTCATTCAGTTCACTTGCTCAGTAGTGTCCGACTCTTTGCAACCACATGGACTGCAGCAAGCCAGGCTTTCCTGTCCATCACCAACTCCTGGAGCTTGCTCAAACTCATGTCCATCAGGTCGGTGATGCTATCCAACCATCTCACCCTCTGTCGTCCCCTTCTCCTCCAGCGTTCATTTTTCCCAGCATCATGGTCTTTTCCAATGAGTCAGTTCTTATTAGGTGGCCAAAGCATTGGAGTTTTGTCTTGTGCATCAGTCCTTCCAATGAATATTCAGAACTGATTTCCTTGAGGATTGACTGGTTTGATCTCCTTTCAGTCCATGGGACTCTCAAGAGTCTTCTCCAACACTACAGTTCAAAAGCATCAATTCTTTGGTGCTCAGCTTTCACATCCAACTCGCACATCCATACATGACTACTGGAAAAACCATAGCTCTGACTAGACGGACCTTTGTTGGCAAAGTAATGTCTCTGGTTTGCTCACACGTCTCCGCTTCGAAGGCAGTTTCCTGGAAAGGGGGCTCATTAGGGATTTGGTAAAGTGAGCAATCTGCATTAAGGGGCTCTATGAGCTGGAAAACTGTAATAGTTCTGATCTTTAGGGTGGGAGTACAGTGGAAAAGTTGTTGCTGTTCCTTGAACAAAGAAGTGTCAAGAGTAGAAGATTGTTAGAATTACCAGGTGGCTTGGAGCCCATGTGGACAGTTCAGTTTACCATTTTGCAGATAAGGAAATTCTCAGACCTAGAGAGAGGAAAGAAATATGCTGAAGGTGTTACCTGAGGTGGCAGAGAGAGAATTTAGCCTTGAGCTCCTAATTTCAAGCAAAGGTTTCCCCTCCTTATGTTTCACTGACGGTCTCAGTAAGCGTAGCCTAGAAAGAGGGACAGGGGGATAGGGACAGATGTCCTAACGCCATTCAGGGCATTGTTGCTATTGTCCAGTTGTGAAGTCGTGTTGGTCTGGATTAGGGTTAAGGCAAAGAAAGTGACATGGAACGAACAAATTTAGGAGGCATCTTGAAGCATGATTTAATAAAGAGAAATTGGATAGGATAAGGTGAGGGAGAAGTTGAAGATAATTCCTGGATGTTAGTTAGGATAAAGGATCAATAATGGAGAGGGTGACAAGTAATTTGGGCAGAAGTGGATGAATTTCGTTTATACATGTTAAATGTGAGGTGAGAGGGTCAGTAGTTTCCAGAATCATTGAAAACCATGGAGTCATAACTGGTGGTGAGGGAGGAAAGAAGGGACAAACAAGTTAATAACTAAGCCAACTAGTTTGAATGGAAAAGGGAAGCAAAGCTAGTTATCAGAAAGATTTGTCAGAGGTAAAAGCTGTTTTGAGAAGAAAAATAACCAGCGATTCAAAAACCAGTAAATTAGATTCAGATGCTAGGGAAAGAATTGTAGAAGGAGAGTATCTAAGTGAATGAACAGCTACAGAAGGATATGATGAAGTAGAAGAATGATCAGAACAATATGGCTAAAACACTACAGCACAAACCAAGGTTGTTCTTATCTATTTTAAAGGTCATTTGGGGACAATAGATCTGGCGGTATATGCAGGGCCATCCTATTCCTCTGTGTAGCCCTCATTGAATTTGCTAACATTATTTTATGAGAAACATGTTTAGCAATGCCTCATTGAAAACCAGTTGCTCTGTTAATCTTTGTATTATAGCAGTTTCATATGTCATTGTAAAAGGAGTATGAACTCAATTGTGGAAATATTATATATATATATTTAAATGTCTGAAAGGAAATATATCTATGTCTGTGTCTATATTGTTTTTTAGTTGCTAAGTTGTGTCCGACTCTTTTCGACCCTGTGGACTGTAGCCCACCAGGATCCTTTGTCCATGGGAATCTCCGGGCAAGAATGCTGAAGTGGGCTGCCGTTTCATGCTCCAGGGGATCTTCCCAACCCAGGAATCAAACTCGTGTCTCCTGCATTGGCAAGTTTTACCACTGAGCCACCAGGGAAGCCCATCTGTGTCCATACATGTATAGAATTAGATACAGATATATTCTTATATTTATATCCCAAAATATTTAATTGTGGTTATTTTTTGGTGGTGGGATTATGACTGTTTACTTTTTCTTCTTTTTTTTTTTAGTAATCAAGGTTTTTAAGAATGATAACATTGTATTCTGAATGTTCATATTGGATGTTGCTCTTTGTAGAATAGAAAATCTCTTTGAGACAGCTAATATTAAAATAGTTTAAAATGGTTGAATCACTAATTTTTTAATCCAACAAGTTCCCAGGTGACTGGTTGATGATTATATAAATTCTAAATAAAACAAACCAAGGTATTTCTCTTGAGTTCCAGACCTATGCATCCAACCAGCTGCCTGACACTCATTCCACATGAATATGAATGTCCTAGAGGCCAAAAAAAACCCCTGAACCTGTCAAGAATTGAACTCATTTGTATCCTGCACACATCTGCTCTGCCTCCTCTAGTTTCTATCTTGCCCACAGTCGACCCTGCTACCCAAAGAAGAGCCTGAGAGCCATCTGCAGGACTCTCATATATTATTAATACCACCACGTAGAGTCAGCACATCAAGTCAACTTAACCTCAGAAATGACTTTAAATCCAGCAGTCTAACCGTGCTTTCATCAGTACCTAAGAATGGACTGGAAAGGATTTTGACAAGTTCTATTAATTTTTAAAAAGTTCTTTTAATGTTAGTACACTAAAGTTTCTCAAGTTATATTTTTATTTTTAAATATGGAGCGCTTCACGAATTTGCGTGTCATCCTTGCGCAGGGGCCATGCTAATCTTCTCTGTATCGTTCCAATTTTAGTATATGTGCTGCTGAAGCAAGCACTCAAGTTATATTTTTAAAGTTATATTAGATGTGACTGTAAATTAAGTGCTCTAAGCTGCAAATCAGTTTCATTATCTTAAAGTCACATTTATATCTAAATGTATTTTAGTTAATGTATTTTAGAGTAAAAATGTTTTCTGGAAAGTGTTTTTGTTAACGTTGCCACAGATGTTCTAAATGAAGCAATGTTTTATTCAGAAATGAAGATTCCTGAAACATCTAATGTCACTAGAGCCTAACACTTTAGTTTGAGTCTTTCAGGAAGCATTTGCAAGAAAAGGACATATGATTTTGAAAAAACTTTAGGTTTTAGGAACAGTTCATTGCTTATGTTTTAGGAATTAAACAAAACTTTGTCTCTTGAACCACGGGTGGGGAACCTCTGTCTTCTAATAGAGATCCAAGAGACTGCTTAAGTTTATCAGGCCAATAATAAGTTCAGCGAAAGTTTAATTAGTTGATGATGGATTGAGGCTAAGAGCAAAACTAAGCAATGTAATACACTGTAGTCTTGTGTCTTTCAAAACAGTTTGTGAAAATCACTGAAAATGTCTTGTATATTGTATTTAATTGTTTTGTTTTTTGGCTCCTGTCTGCTTTTTTGGTTGTGTGTGCTCAGTCGTGTTTGACTCTTTGCGGCCCCATGGACTATAGCTCACAAGGCTCCTCTGTCCATGAAATTTTCCAGGCAAGAATACTGGAATATGTAGCCATTCCCTTCTCTAGGGGCTGGTCCTGACCCAGAGATCGAACACGCATCTCTTATGTCTCCTGCATTGGCAGGCAGATTCTTTACGTGTTTGAAAGGGTTTCATCCTTCTTGTTTGTTTTGAAAATGACTGGTGCTTTTTTCATTGTCAATTTTTTGTTTTTGTTTTTTACTTGTGTGCATTTCCATTTGCATATTTCTGCAGTAGTGATCCTTTATTTAAAAATTTTAAAAAGCTTTTTTTCACTCTTGTTTTAAATCTGCTAAGAAGTTTGGGAAAAGATTTTCATTTTATCTTAATCTTAACAGTGAAAGAAGTCAGCTTCCCATAAAAAGGCATACATATTTAATTTTGTCATCCTAAAAACATATATTGTTAATGTTTCTTAAAAGTAAACTGAAATGTCCATTGCATTTATTTCTTGATTGAACAGATACATACCAACTGCATGTAATGTTCTTATAGTGTGATATTAATGTAATGAATATAGTATTATCAAAGATGTTTTAGCAGGAGCCTGAGAATTTAGAAAGTGTAATTTCAACTTGTGCTCCCAAATCCCAGATTTAATAGAGCTTTTGTTTCAGTTTGTTCTTTACTGAAATAAAGCATTTTTTAAACTAGTTATAGTTGCTTTATAGCATTTTTATTTATTTGGCTGTGTGGGTCTTAGTTGCTGCATGTGGCATCTTCTGTCTTCATTGTGGCAAGTGGAATCTTTAATTGCTGCATGTGGGATCTGGTTCCTTGACCAGTGGTAAACACAGGCCTCCTACATTTGGTGCATGGAGTCTTAGCCACTGGACCACTAGGGAAGTCCCAATATACAATATTATAATAGTTATAGGTATATAATATAACAATTTTTAATGGTTATACTCCATTTATAGTTGTCAAAATATTGGCTATATTCCCTGTGTTGTACAATATATCCTGTAGCTTATTTTATACATAGTAGTCCTAACCCTTTCCACTCCCCACTGCTTTTCTATATCTGTGAGTCTGCTTTTTGTTTTAGTAACTAGTTTGTTATATTTTTTAGATTTCACATATAAGTGATATCATATAGTATCATCCTGGTTTCATACAGTATTTGTCTTTCTCTGACATTTCATTTAGCCTAATACCCTTCAAGTGCATCCATGTTGTTGCAAATATATATTATGTATATATATATATTTATATATAATATATACATATACACATACACCACTTCTTTATCCATTCATTTATTGATGGACACATAGGTTGCTTCTATATCTAGACAATGTAAATAATGCTATGATAAACATTGGGGTGCAATTAGTGTTTTTATTTTTTTCAGATATATACCCAGGAAGGGATTGCTGGGTCATATGGTAGTTCTGTTTTTAGGTTTTTTGAGAAATCTCCATACTATTTCCCATAATAGTTTAAAACACTTGTTAATAAACTATTTTTAATAAACAGTCCATAGTTCCTTAGTTTTAGGTAATGTGTTGTTTTACCTTGAATATTAAGACTAGTTAGAAACTTAAAAAATAATCTCCCTTGG
Source organism: Oreotragus oreotragus (assembly GCA_006410675.1). Taxonomy (NCBI): domain Eukaryota; kingdom Metazoa; phylum Chordata; class Mammalia; order Artiodactyla; family Bovidae; genus Oreotragus; species Oreotragus oreotragus. The sequence goes on along the minus strand of SJYX01001563.1, from coordinate 127,769 downwards.
AAAGTGATGTTTGTGTATAGCTCTTACATTGGTGGCATATCAAGTTAACTTCTCTGAAGGTATAGAACTTTTCAGATGATTATAATTATTCAATATGGTATGCCCTCTCATATAACACCATAAATTAATTTTTTATTTAGTCTAATTTGTGTTATTTTATTTAAGCCCAGAATCTTAATATCTTCAAGTATACTAGAAACACATGCAAGAAATGATAGGGTTACATAGGAGTTGAAGATTTAAAGCTAAACACATACATATTTTAAAGGACTTATTTAGTATCATCAATAATATAAATAATATATTGAAGTTTATTTAAATAATACATTGAGCATGGAGTATAAAATGAAAATTCTAGGAACAAAAATGAATCATTTAAATAAAACATTTATTTAGAGATGTACTTATACAAACTTAAATTTTCAGGAAGGAAAGTAGTTTAAAGTTATATTTTATAATGGTAAACATATTCATATTTATAACCCCCTTATAACCTAACATAAAGGTCACAAAGCTCTATTCTTAAAAATATATTGCTTAATGCATATTCCTCTTAGGTTATGAAAAGTACAACTGCAGTTCATCAAAATGTGCCCCAAGGCACAATACCATTTTACTCAGTCATTAGAAAGTTTAGCATAATTGCTTAGTATAATCCAAAGAAAATATGAGTACTGACATCAGGGACTCTCCAATTTGTTAGGCAATTGTTCCATAATTTTTGGCACCAAGATAATCCACATGTTGAAAAAGCAATTAATCATTGGTGTTAGTTATCAAGCTATGATTTTAGCTGTTTCCTCCCAAATTTGACCTGAAATGACAGAGTTCCTTATTTTATTTTTGTAATATTCTGATTTCTGAGATCAAAAGTTTAAATACACCAGTCTGGTTACAGTTGACCTGATTTTTGTGTTACTAGTTTTCTAAAATAAGTAGATCATAACTTTATAAAGATAAATGGCATTTCTTCCAGTAATATTTGGATAGAAGGGTTAGAATTTCTTCCAGTAATATTTGGATAGAAAGGTTAGAAATTTTTAGAAACCTACAAACTGATTACTTCAGAACAGACTGATTACTTGAAGTCCTTAAACTAGCATTTGACTCTAAGGAGGTAAATTTATCTGCTGCTAAAACTTATTGAAGATAGACTAGAATGAGAAAACATACAACTCGATATTTAATTTTCAAATGTACTGATATAGACACATCAGTTATTAAACAACGAGTGAAATAATTACCCTATCATAATTTAATATAATCAACCTTTATATCAAACAGATGAGCAAAACCAAGAGCCATCATTCGGTGTAGTATATTTTTATATCTTCAAAAAACGAAAAAACACATTGCTCACCCATGTGCGTCTCTTTGGAGTTTATAGTTAAAACAATCCAGAAATTTAGAAAGAAACTTTGGAAACTCAACAGTCTGTGTTCCGTTCATTTTAGTCAGCTGCATGTGGATACAGTGCAGACTTAGCAATATAAATGAACTCTTCTCTGCATGCATGACTTATGCATCTGTACCTCATCACTCACAGAATCTTCAAAAAACAAAAAAACACATTGCTCACCCATGTGCGTCTCTTTGGAGTTTATAGTTAAAACAATCCAGAAATTTAGAAAGAAACTTTGGAAACTCAACAGTCTGTGTTCCGTTCATTTTAGTCAGCTGCATGTGGATACAGTGCAGACTTAGCAATATAAATGAACTCTTCTCTGCATGCATGACTTATGCATCTGTACCTCATCACTCACAGAATGGTTTTTGGAAACTCTGAAATCTCTGCAATATGCAGCTCTCCAACACCCAAACAGTCCCTCTGACTCACTGTAAAGTTACTTAACGCTCCTGCTCTTCAGTGTTTATTTTCAAGTGGCTGCACTATAGGGCAGTTTATTATTCTATTGTGTGATGCAGTGATTTTTCAAAACCCTGAATACCAGATAGTCATACTAATTTGTAACAACAGTCTTCAGACTTGATCCCTCAGATGGAGCACATGATGTTTAGTTTCAGCACTGATTTTCCAAATTCAGAAACAGCGGAGCGCAAATGGTTTCTCTGCCCCTGTTGGCTGTTTGTTCTTGGCAGTACAGTTGATTTCAGAATAACTCGTGTGGTGTCTTATTGTTAATTGATTTAAATAAAATGTATAGATTGAAGTTCTTCTATAACTGGACAGTGTAACCTAAAATGATACTAAATACATAAAGTCTCAACAATATATATAGAAGTTAATGTTGTCAAACTGTTTGGAGCTGGGACCTTGAGATGAATTGTTTGGAACTAGGACCTTGTGATATTAAAACAGTCTGGAAAATTTGGAGCAGCTTTAGTTCTGGGATCTCGCTGTCCCTTCATGGGTCCCAGTTCCCATTGCATAACCATTGATTTCTTTCTCCATCTCTGCTCCAGCCTGTGCTTCTGGCTCTGGCTTTATTACTTGGATGTTGGGATTAAATTTTTGATGATGATTGACATTCCCTGTAATCACCAAAGAGCTTGAGAAATTATCTCGGAAAAAACTTGAAGCTGAACAAAAACCAGACTTCACTTAGAAAATGGCCTTTTTAACTCCTGAATAGCTCAAGGCTGTAAGATAATAATCTGTAGGAAAAGGCAATGCCAATTCATGACTTAGTTTCTGAATAANGAGAAATTATCTCGGAAAAAACTTGAAGCTGAACAAAAACCAGACTTCACTTAGAAAATGGCCTTTTTAACTCCTGAATAGCTCAAGGCTGTAAGATAATAATCTGTAGGAAAAGGCAATGCCAATTCATGACTTAGTTTCTGAATAACGATGGCTGCAAATTGAGCCTTAATTTCCTAAAATCTCAGTATTATGAATTGGATCACTTATTCCAAAAATGTTCATGACAATACATTAAAAATTTAAAAATATACTTCAGAAATATTAATAAAGGTTCTTGCTTTTTAATAAAGTAACTGGATTTACAATAAAATGCAAATACTCTTTTCTGGGGCTATTTTCGCATGGACTGGATTGTAAAGCAGAGGGGACATCGTTTGTTGTCTCTGTGGTATCAGTTTAGCCTCAGTGTGTAGTAGTCATGCATTTGGTGTATTACTGACCTCACTTCCAGCTGCAGGGGTTGCCCATAATTAGTCTAAACCAGTCACTATAAATAATCATGTAAATTATATTTATGTATATAAATAGTCATATATAAATAAACTTAATTGGTCTAAACCAGTCACTATATATAATCCCAAGGGTAGCTCTTCATGACCCTAGTTAGCCAGTCAGAGTGAAGACAGAACCTTATTGTAACAGCCGTGAGCAGCTCTTTCCAGTGACTAGATGATGTGGTGTGCAGCCATTTGGGAGGTATCCAGCTTGAGACTTAGGTCAGCATGTGGAGGGCAGAGCTTGGGAACCATTACCAGAAGCCTAATACAACTATGCCTAAGCCAAGTATGATTCTGGACTCTGAAGTTAGGTGAACCAACAAACTCTCTGTTCAAGCCACTGTTTTTGTTTGCTTTTGTTGCTACTTGCAACCAAGGCATCAGAGCTGAAATATTGAGTCCAGTGAAGTTAGGACTGACAAGTTTTTTTTTTTTCCTGGCAATTCTCTTTGTTGTTAGCTAGACATTTCCCATCACACCAAGATGACTCAATTGATTAGATCACCAGTGTCAAATTAAATATGGATAATAGTATTCACATCTTAGAATGAAAACTGTGAGTTTGTTTTCATGGTGACTTCATTGACTCCTTACTCTTTCATGTCAAAACTTTAAGCCTTCAATCTTGTCTGTCAGGGAAACCGCAATGACTTTGTTATTGTTTCTAATTGAATGGCTCAGTATGAGTTGGTATCACTGAAGGCTGTGGCTGTAAACAGATTTTAGCTGCTTATTGGGGGCGCGCATGCGTGTTTGGTTGCTTCAGTTGTGTCTGATCTTTGTGACCCCATGGACTGTCATCCACCCGGCTCCCCTGTCCATGGGATTCTCCAGGCAAGAACACTGCAGTGGCCTCCTCTAAGGGATCTTCCTGACCCAGGGACTGAATCTGCGTCTCCTGTGTCTCATGCACTGGCAGTCAGGTTCTTTACCATCAGCGCCACCTGGAAAACCCCACTCATTGGGGGCAGCCCTTTATTTTAAAAGGGCCTAAAATGGAGGTCAGATTGAGCCATCTGAAACTGGGATGCTTGCTTTTATTTAAAGGAGTATAAAATGAGACCAGAAATGCTCCTATATTATCAACTGTCTGAAAAAGTATTTGGATACTAATGTTAATTGGCTTCCTCATTTTACCACTTCATTGGTAAATCTAATGAAAAACTTTAAGACTTTGTTTTCCTTGACCTCTGGGCCACACGTGAAGTCACTCACAAATTACTTCTTAAAGATTTCTTACTTCTCTGCTCTGTGGTTTCCTCTTCCGCTAACCATTTTACGTCCGATGTTTGTCATGTCTTGGGCCCTCTTCTCATTTTTTATTTCCACAAATCATCTCATCTGATCTCTGCTGCTGCTGCTGCTGCTAAGTCACTTCAGTCGTGTCCGACTCTGTGCGACCCCATAGACGGCAGCCCACCAGGCTCCCCCGTCCCTGGGATTCTCCAGGCAAGAACACTGGAGTGGGTTGCCATTTCCTTCTCCAGTGCATGAAAGAGAAAAGTGAAAGTGAACTTAACCTAGTGCTCTTAGAAACATCAGTGTAATACATTTCTGTTGCTTAAAACTCTCGTAACTCCCTATTGCTGTTAGGATAAAGTCCAAAAGGCCCCTCAGGATCTATACTTACCTTATTGACTAAAGTCATCGATTGTCACTCCCCATGTACTACTATTGCACTCTCAGGTCTAACTGAATCTCAGTTCTTAATGGTTCTAGATTCTTGCTCTCTGCCTCAGGCCTTCCACATATAGCTATACTCTTTGCTTAGAAAAGTAATCGCCTGTTTGTTTTTTTTTCTGGCTAGTTCTCCTATCTTTTAAATTTCAGCTTAATGTCAGGTTATTTCCGTCAGGAAGTTTACTGGGGTAGCTCCTCTTTGCGGGAGTATTCCTCCTGAGAGTTCTTCTGTTCGTTCAGTCACTTAGTCGTGTTTGATTCTTTGCAACCCCATGGATTGCAGTATGCCAGGCTTCCCTGTCTATGAATAACTCCTGGAGCTTGCTCAAACTCATGTCCATTGAGTCGGTGACACCATCCAACTATCTCATCCTCTGTCATCCCCTTCTCCTCCTGCCTTCAATCTTTCTCAGCATCATGGTCTTTTCCAGTGAGTCAGTTCTTCGCATCAGGTGGCCAAAGTACTGGAGTTTCAGCTTCAGCATCAGTCCTTCCAATGAATATTCAAGACTGATTTCCTTTAGGATTGACTGGTTTGATCTCCTTGCAGTCCAAGTGACTCTCAAGAGTCTTCTCTAACACTACAGTTAAAAAGCATCAATTCTTCAGCACTCAGCTTTCTTTGGTGGTGGTTTAGTTGCTAAGTCATGTCTGACTCTTGCAACCCCATGGACTATATAGCCTGTCAGGCTCCTCTGTCCATAGGATTCTCCAGGCAAGAATACTGGAGTGGGTTGCCATTTCCTTCTCCAGGGGATTTTCCCGACCCAGGAATTGAACCCAGGTCTCCTGTATGGTAGGCAGATTCTTTACCAACTGAACTACAAGGGAAGCCCAATTATATGTATATAAAAGCTATCACTTTATTGCTTTTTCTTACATCCATACATGACTTTTGGAAAAACCATAGCTTTGCTAGATGGACCTTTGTTATCAAAGTAATGTGTCTTTTTAATATGCTGTCTAGGTTGGTCATAGCTTTTCTTCCAAGGAGCAGTTCAGTTCAGTTCAGTCACTTAGTTGTGTCCCACACTTTGTGACCCCATGAACCACAGCATGCCAGGCCTCCCTATCCATCACCAACTCCACCCAAACCCACGTCCAGTGTGTTGGTGATGCCATCCAACCATCTCATCCTCTGTTGTCCCCCTCTCCTCCTGCCCTCAATCTTTCCCAGCATCAAGGTCTTTTCAAATGAGTCAGCTCTTTGCATCAAGTGGCTAAAGTATTGGAGTTTCAGCTTCAGCATCTTTCCTTCCATTGAACACCCAGGACTGATCTCCTTTAGGATGGACTGCTTTGATCTCCTTTCAGTCCAAGGGACTCTCAAGGGTCTTCTCCAACACCACAGTTCAAAAGCATCAATTCTTCAGTGCTCAGCTTTCTTCACAGTCCAACTCTCACATCCATACATGACCACTGGGAAAACCACAGCCTTTACTAGATGGACCTTTGTTGGCAAAGTAATGTCTCTGCTTTTTAATATGCTGTCTAGGTTGGTCATAACTTTCCTTCCAAGGAGTAAGTGTCTTTTTAATTTCATGGCTGCAATCACCATCTGCAGTGATTTTGGAGCCCAGAAAAATAAAAGTCTGACACTGTTTCTTCATCTATTTGCCATAAAGTGATGGAACCAGATGCTATGATTTTCTTTTTCTGAATGTTGAGCTTTAAGCCAACTTTTTCACTCTCCTCTTTCACTTTCAAGAGGCTCTTTAGTTCTTCACTTTCTGCCATAAGGGTGGTGTCATCTGCATATCTGAGGTTATTGATATTTCTCCCAGAAATCTTGATTCCAGCTTGTGCTTCCTCCAGCCCAGCATTTCTCATGATGTACTCTGTATATAAGTTAAATAAGCAGGGTGACAATATACAGCCTTGGCGTACTCCTTTTCCTATTTGGAACCAGTCTGTTGTTCCATGTCCAGCCTAACTGTTGCTTCTTGACCTACATACAGATTTCTCAGGAGGCAGGTCAGGTGGTCTGGTATTCCCATCTCTTTTAATAATTTTTCAGTTTGTTGTGATCCACATAGTCAAAGCCTTTGGCATAGTTCCCAGCCACTTTAATTCTCCCTTCACAGCAGTATACTTGGGTTCTCGTTAACTTAGCTTTAGACTCCATTGTTAGAGAATTTACAAGGTCTACCTTGTTCAGAGTATCTCCAGAGTAAAACTGGGCCTCATTCAGTAAAGGCAGTTGGTGAATGTTTTAATGACTTAGATACCTGTGCTAGACTCTGTCTCAAATAACTTTTTTGACTTTCAGGAAAATAATTTATGGTGTGACTTGGTTAATGTTTTATAGGAACATAAAAATGTTGTATTAAATTTTACTTTTATTAACAGATCAAAAGAAGGTTTGCATGCATGCATGCTAAGTCACTTCAGTCGGGTCTGACTCTTTGCTACCCCATGAAGCGTAGCCCATCAGGCTCCTCGGTCCATAGGACCTCCTTCATTGGGAGGCTGGTTCTTTACCACTAGTGCCACCTGGGAAGCTCCCAAAATAGCCTACAGCACCCCGTATTCCCAGGCAGACTCCCATCCACATACTAACCAGGCCCAACCCTGCTTAGCTTCGGAGATGAGGTGTGTTCTGGGTGGTATGGCCATAGATAAAGAAGGCTTAGGCAAACTGAAACTGGCTCTGATAGTACAGCAAGTGAAATGCTGAAATCCTTTGACTAATTTAAACAGGCAAGACTCTTTTAAAACAGAAAAGTTCTAATATTTCTTTCCCTCATATTTTAGAACATTAATGGATACTAGAAAAATAATGTAAACCCTCCCACAAAACAACAAAAGAACAATTTCATTTTAAAGAATTTTATTATAGGATGTTAATATTCAGGACACCTTCAGAGCACCTTATTCTTCTAATCAGATTTTTGGTAACTGGTTTTAAAGTGTTACTTGAGTATTTTTCCTCATACTGGCTTTCAGGCAAAAGTACTACTTGGTGCTTGTTTAAGAGATGTTAATTTGATTAAACAGTTTATCCTTAATAACCTGAGACATCAATCCATGGATAGCTTCTATGGTAGTTTTACAGCTAGAAAGAAAAAACAGATCACATAATGTCACAAGAACTGAAAACTGTTTCAAACATGCAACTTGCATGCCCCCCAACCCCCCAAAATTCCATCCTTGTACCCCTAGTAATGATTCTGGTCCTATTCATACTCTGCAAAACATACTGTATACCATACCAATCTATAGTTTACTCTCTATAGTATACCATTGTGATTTTTAGCTTTCTGCATGTATTTTGATTGTTTCCTACTTACTAAATTTTCCCAAAAGAATGACAATGTAAATATCCGATAAAATTCAAAAGTTATTTTATTATTTGTGAAAAGGTTTGGGAAAAGTTCTATTTTAGAAGGTTATTGAAGTTACTTATAATTCAGAAATATAGACTGATTCCAATATTACACTAAAATCTGCTTTTCCTTGTTCATTAGTTGGAATTATTTTTAAAAATAATTTTAATGAACCTTATGCTTTTTTCTCCTGAAATAATCAGAGACATCCTTCAAACAACGCAAAGGTAAAGTCAGATTAGTGAATGAAGGATTTTAGATTTTAGAACTGATTAAAAAAAAAAAAAAAACCACCAATATTCAGAAAAGATGCAATTCTTGTAAAATTACCCCCAAAGGAAAATTCTCTACTATTGTACTACTCCTCTTCTCCTTCCTACTTTTCTTCCTGTACAGTTACATTCCCACAGTGACATTTTTGCTTCATAAGAAACTGAGATATAAATGCAGATAAAACTGTAAATCAGACATATATAAAGATAGATGAGCAAAATGACATATTCAGAGCAAGTATCAAAAGCCCTAACGTCAAAGAAAAATGTGACTTCTATCTAGGCTGCTACCTCTATACCTTTTATTACTCACAGAAGAGAAATAAATGAGGTCATTCTAACCCAAGATAGCTTCTGTTCCAACACATTTAGGCCTTCCGTCTTTCTTTTCTTTCCTATCAACTAATTTAGTTCTCAAAATGGATACCAAGATAGTGATTTATATAGATGTCAACAAAGTCTTCCTTTCCTCTCTATCCCTGTCATATTAAAATTCAAATTTTTGTGAAAGTGAATATTATATTAGTCCTCCCAATTCTGTATGCATCTGAAGGATCACGTAATTATTTCATGTTATCTCCAGTTTGTTCTTAATAAATTCTTCACTGAGATTTGAGATACTAAATTACTGTATAAAGGATTATTTCCGAAAAACAGAGATAATCATTTCTCTGATATTTAGGGCTTAAAACTTTATAAAACTTTGAAATTTGATAAACTTAAGAAATCCTAATTTAATCCTTCACAAAAGGATTATGTTAGAATAGATTAGGACATCTTTTTGCAAAGTTTTGTTTTGGTTTTCATTTAAAGACCCAGCAATGGACTGGTTTTCTTTCTTATACTTTATGGCTGAAGCTGGAAAAGGTGAAAGGGAGTTTTTCACAACATCACCTAGACCCAGAAGCCTTTAATATTCTTACCTACTGTCTCCTAAATTTTCAATGTTAAAACATGCCTCTGACAACCTTAAAGGTCCAAGTAAGTTAACATTTAGGTACCACTGTAAGTTATAGGTTGAACTGCAAGGAATTTGAATCCTGTTATTTACAAATCTTGAGAAAAAAAAGTTAGGGGTAGGAATAGATTTGCTCTCACCTGTCTCGTGTAGCTTTGGCAAGTTTGTCTTCTGACTTTCGGTCATGTGTTTCTAAACCCAACATGAAACTTCCTCGTCCCAGCTGGGCTTCTGACTGTTCTAATTTTTCAGACAAGTCAAAGACCTGACCGGTGGTATAGTCTGCATTCTATGGGGAAAATGATATTGTATCAATATACAATACTAGTCTTTCACATAAAAAAATATACATATGTAAATTTTCTTCCATATAGAATATTTCATTTACAAATAATTTTACTATGAAATCTAAGTGGTTATCAGTGAAGTAAGAAGTCAAATTATACTTGCAAAAACTGATTCCAAAGCTCAAGCAGTTGAAGTATAGAAATTTTCCCCTTTTATAGTTTAAAGATTAAATTTGGAATTGTCTTTTTCGACTGCTTAAATCTAATAATTTGTTATTATGAGAGGCTCTGAAGCACACAGATTTGAGTCCAGATTGTGATCCTCCTGCAGATTAGCTGGGAGGCCTTGGGAGAGGTCCTTTACTTTTCTATGCTTTTCAGTCTTCCTGTGAAAAAGTGGGAGGAGGGTGGTAATTTCTACCTTAAAGCTATTGTGAGTTATGTATACAATGCTTGTAGGACTATTGATGACACCTAGCAAAAGCTTAACAATTGTTACCTAATTTTGTTACTTTTTCATGTTGAACTTCCAGAATTAGTACTTATGACACATTTTAAAAATTACATTTTAGCTTTTCTAATTACCAAATTAATAGTTATACAGAAAATCTGGAAAATATAGAGCAGTATATACATATAGATATAAATATATATAAAAGAAAATACCTACCATCCCCTCCACCTAGCTATAACCACAATTTTTTTTTAGAGTATTGCTATATCCTCACACGAGCTTCCCAGGAGGTGCTACTGGTAAAGAACCCGCCTGCCAGTATAGGAGACTTAAGAAACATAGGTTTGATCCCTGGGTTAGGAAGATCCCCTGGAGGAGGGCATGGCAACCCACTCCAGTATTATTGCCTGCAGAATCCCATGGACAGAGGAGCCTGGTGGGCTATATACNCCTCACACGAGCTTCCCAGGAGGTGCTACTGGTAAAGAACCCGCCTGCCAGTATAGGAGACTTAAGAAACATAGGTTTGATCCCTGGGTTAGGAAGATCCCCTGGAGGAGGGCATGGCAACCCACTCCAGTATTATTGCCTGCAGAATCCCATGGACAGAGGAGCCTGGTGGGCTATATACAGTCCACAGAGTCACAAAGAGTCAGCACATGCACACCCACATTTGGTAAACTGAAATATTCTATATACTGCTGATATTTCATATATTTTAAAAACCAAAAGTTTAATAATTACATTTGTATACTTAAGTGTCATATTTTTTAAAAGTTTCTACTGGAATATCTTTATGTTCTATTTGCTCAGTCTGTAAGATACTGTAAAGGCAGTATAGTTCAGTCACAAAACATTTTAAAAACATTAGCTGTCATCATAGTTACTAAAAAAGCCCTTTAAAATGCTACCAGCTTTCCAGTGATTTTACAAACTTACGATAATTTTTTAAGCATGCAATTATATTCACTTTGTCTGTATCTAAATGGTTTAGGTCACCAATACATCCTTCCTCAACAGATTTGGAAAAAACCCTAATGTTTGTAGATCACTTCACACCTAGAAGATTTAGCTGCAGATATAAAAATGTGGGATGGCAGAAACAATTATACTATTAAAATGAAAAAAGAAACCAATTACATTTCAAACAGAGAAAACGAATATAAATCAAAATGTAACTTTTTTCTGGTAGCTTTTAGATTACATGCTTTAGCTGTAAAGGGAAAGAGATGACATACATTTATATATTTTTTTCTTAGAATGCTGTAATGTACTAGGTATTAAACTATACAAAAAAAGGAGGAAATATAATTTAACCTTTTCTTGATTATTAATGTCCTCAGTATATGCAGTGTTGGAATACAGGGACAGCCACAGGCTGAGTAAGTAGAGCTGGCTGCTTTTGTACAAAGGTTCAGACAGCTCCAGTCTCACTGCTTCCTGCCCATACCATCATGTGTCACTTCTGGCTGCTATCAGCATACTTGCCTCTAAGGAAACATGACACATGAGGCATTTAGCAGTGCTAGATACATAGAAAACATTTAATAAATGTTTGCTATTATGATCACTCTCCCTCTTTCTAAGTTACTATTTCTGACTGTTGAGGATAAGAAATAAGAAAAAAAATCATAGTAAATTCATAGTAAATATGCTCAAGTGAGGTTTTTACCCCTGAGTAGGATGAATCAAATGAGCAAATAATTTATTGAGGCTTTATTATAGGCCTGCTGCTGCTGCCGCCAAGTTGCTTCAGTCGTGTCCAACTCTGTGCAACCCCATAGACGGCAGCCCACCAGGCTCCCCTGTCCCTGGGATTCTCCAGGCAAGAACACTGGAGTGGGTTGCCATTTCCTTCTCCAATGCATGAAAGTGAAAAGTGAAAGCGAAGTCGCTCAGTCGTGTCCAACTCTTCGCGACCCCATGGACTACAGCCTACCAGGCTCCTCTGCCCATGGGATTTTCCAGGCGAAAGTACTGGAGTGGGGTGCCATTGCCTTATTATATGCCTGCTGCTGCTGCTGCAAAGTCGCTTCAGTTGTGTCCGACTCTGTGTGACCCCTAGTACTTTGCTAATTAATATATATATATATATATTTCATATAATTCTCAGTGTACTTAACAATGTGGGTGTTATTATCATTGGGCCCAAGAAAGGCTCAGACACATTAAATAATGCTGTGAAGGTCACACCCATCTAGTAAAATGGCAGACTTGTTTCTGAACTGAGTTTATCTTATTCCAAATTTAGTGGTTCTAACCACTATGCTATACTGTACTATATGAAGTGGCTTACTTAAAAAAGATCTAGATAGAAGTTTCTGTCCTCTTTTAAGTATTAGATTTTAATGATATATTGGAAAATATTGACTTTTTTTTTTGGTGGTAGCAGCAATCTGCTTGCTATAAGGTAGTGGGTAGTGATATTCTGATTTCTTTGGGGGACATTTTTAGTCCAAGTGCTCCGGAGAGTTTCTTCTACTCCAGCCCAGCAGTAGAGCGGTAATGCACTTGCCTTGGCTCAACTACTCATGGTGTTCATTCCCTTGGCCCAGAGCAGGTTTAAGGTTAGGCATGTGACCTACAAAACTCAGACACACAGTGAGGCTTTGCCTGGGAATATGTTGAGTGGTGTGTATGTGTCTGTGTCTGTGTGTGTTATGTATCTTGATCTTTTCTTTTGAAGGTGGAATTGGGAGGTCTAAGCTAATACTGCCATCTTGATTTCACATGAAGTCTGAAACTGAAACCAACTGACCTGAAATCAAAGCTGAGAAAGGAAGACCAAGACCTCATAATATTGTCTGAATGCAAACTCAGGCTGTGCCTGAAGTCAGCCCTCCTCCTGGTACTCCTGGACTTTGCAGCTTACATGATTCTCTTTTTTGTTTTAGCCAGGTTGGTTGGGTCTCCTGTCACTTGTAACTAGTGTCCTACCTGAGACACACAACAGAGAACACTATTGGCATTTTTCTCTAACTAAGTCAGAGGTAGATCTCACCCTCATCTGGACTCAATAGTACACAATACAGATCCTAGCTTGGCCTAGTATTCCAGTCCACTTCTGGTCATGCAGAATCTGCCCCCAAGCCCACCATCTTGGCAAAATCAGTCTTTCCATGAAAAAGAGTTTCAGACATTAAACTTACATAGATTGATAAAATTCAGACACATTCCTTGCAAGCACAGTACTTACCGTAAGCAAGCTAGAGGAACTCAGCGTATTCACCCAGTATTTATTCCACAAAAGCTCAAGCAATTTCCGATCCAAAGAGGATTTGAAATATGAGACTTCTAAGGCATAGTATCTAATGAAACAAAACCACAAATCTATTAAGTAAAAAACATTCAACCACATCACGTAAAGTTTATGGCCAAATTTAAGTTAAGTACATTTTATATCCAAATAGTCATGTTTTAATTTTTTCCAAAAGAATAACAGGTAAACCTGGTTTTCTTACTTTTCAGGGGGATGGTTGCAATTCAGTTAAGCAAATATTCTCGAGTTATATTTCTCCCCTCTGTAAAGCCCAGATATTCTCAGAAACTAATAACTAATCAAAATTTCTGATTGACATGTATTTACCCATGCCACTGACTTCATAAATTTCAGCCAGCAGTAATGAACTTCCTCTCTCCAATGATAGCTATTACTTTTGTTCAGTTCAGTTCAATTGCTCAGTTGTGTCCGACTCTTTGCGACCCCATGAATCACAGCACGCCAGGCTTTTTTTTTTTTTTTTTACTCACCTAGTTCCAAGTTTCCACCCCTGCAAGTGAACCAAAAACAAATCCTGGCACCTTGTCATTCCCAGAAAAGCCAGTGTATGGCACACTCTGGGAAAACTTTCTCGTATTCTGTGGAATCACACCAGATGGCATGAGTCCTGTGTCTACAGCTGTGCCTAAAACTGAAGTTGAGACACAGGAATTAACTTTATTAGACATTTTAGATTTCAGGTATGACTGTGATGTCATTCTTAGCCAACTTAAAGAGTTCATCTTTCCAAGTAGAACTGCAGGTTCATTGCATTTTCAAGTTTGGAAATCAGTGAAACAATCAAGATCATCCTAATAAAATTTGAGTCATTTAAAATAGCTGAAATTTAGAAATACAATGAAATAAGAACAGTTGAAACAGAATATTAATATAACAACTGAATTATGGCCCACTTCCTTATAATATAAGAAATTTAACTCAGCTTCTAACATTGCTGAAGTCACTCCGTCATGTCCGACTCTTTGCAACCTCATGGACTGTAGCCTACCAGGCTTCTCTGTACATGGGATTTTCCAGGCAATAGTACTGGAGTGGATTGCCATTTCCTTCTCCAGGGGATATTCCCGACCCAGGGATCGAACCCAGGTCTCCTGCATTGTAGACAGATGCTTTACCATCTGAGCCACAAGGGAAGTCCAACATTGCTAAAGAATCACTAAAAACCTCTTACTGAAAATAAAATATAGCAATTTTTAATAATCAAGTTATACTTATATAATGAGCAGTTGTTTAAAATGTTCCTGACTTTTCAAATGCTTTAATGTCTAGCTCATATGTACACTGTCTTCAGAAACAGACTTAGTGTAGTGATTGTCAGGACCAGGGTGTGGTCAGTGGATAGAGCAATCAATATCTACAAGCCTATGAGCTAAACCACTGTGGATGTTGGAGCACTAGATCAAGAATGTATACAGGTTAGGACTTCCCTGATGGTCCAGTGACTAAGACTCTGAGTTCCCAATGCAAGGGGCTTGGGTTCAGTCCCTGGTCATGGAACTATACACTGCATGCCACAACTAAGATATGCTGCAACTCACATGCCAATAAGGGCACAACCAAATAAATAAATAATTTTAAAAAACAAAAGAATGTATACAGGTAGCAAAAAATTTGAATTCAAAAGTAGTTCTAATGTGAGAGACCAGTCTGTGTTGGGTTTTGAAAAACAACGACTGAATAAATGAATAGAACAAGGCAGTATGAGAATCTTTAATTCCCAGGGTTTAGGGCAGGCTCAAGGCAGAGATTGGACAACAGGAGTAAGTATTCATTTTTGCCTGTAGAAATAGGAACTTAGTAACTCATGAATTAGATTCTGAGGAGGTTGTAAAATGGTACTGGCCACAAAAGAGAAAGGCAACCACTCCTTTCGTAGGAAGCTGAGTTAATAGAACCAGCAAAGAGACAGACTTAAAACTGGGAGAGCAGCACACTACTCACCCTGAGTTCTCTAGTCTCCTGTCTAGAAGAGTCAGGGGTGGTTTAAACCTTTGGACACCAGGGGCATTACTAGGAAGAATAAAGGATTATAAAATCAAGTCAAACATGTGGTTAAAATAATTTGCATTCTGATTACTTATAAAGTAGGAAGTGATTGTTTTCATCCTTATAAACTATTAATGCTTATTAACTACTCTCACACTCATCTTCAAAGTCTGTAATAACCACACAACTGTATAACTAGATGTCACTGTAGGGGTGTCAACCAACTAGAGAACTACTGTTCAAAGTGCAATTTAGAATCACTGTAGTTCATTCTGGGAATCAAACCGGGAATTCAAATAGTCTTATTACACCTCCCATGAAGAGAGGTATGTGTGTGTGTATATATACATATATATGAATTCATATGTATGGATTTACTTATGACATATTTTAAATTCATATATATGTATATAGTGAATGTATATATATGAATTTATTTATGACCTTATATTTAAAATAAACTGCTTACTTTATTCACAATAGCACCATTCCAGTAAAGTGAAATAGAAAATGTAGGAAATTATCTGAATGTCTCAGACCAAAACTTTCCCATAAGTAGTGAGACTATTTTTCCTTCTACTGAATTAGTAAAATAATTGTCTTCCACTTCACTTTCATATTCTCAATTTAGGTTAACACTTAGCATTTTGTTGTTTTTAGCCTTTCTACATGGTCTGTCTGTGTGCCTAAAATTAATAAGTGTTTTCAGTGTTATAGTCATGATTTGGATGGCTTATCTTCCCTTATTGAAAAGACAAACTATATCTGCACTACATATTTCAACTTCAAGAACCCCTGTTCTATTTTCCAATAGGGCATATTTATCAGTCGCAATCATTTCTCACATCCCATTCTAATTTTTATGATCCTCTATCAAGATGTCCTACTAGGTTGGGAATTGGTTTGGCTCCTCGGTTCCTATAGAAGCTCACTGGCTCTGAGTAGGAGAGGAGCCCTTTATGTCACTGCACCCATTTCCTTCATCCTGAACCCTCACTTTTGTAAGGGACTGGGTCTTCAGAAGTTTACCCAGGGACAAAGCAAAACCAAGGGTGGTCTCTGCTTACCATCGCAGAAGTCGTCTGTCTCGGGTTACTCCCGCCTGACCGGCCCGTAACTCCACCATCCTCCACACACCAGCCCGGGGCAGCAGCTCCGCTCCAGAACCTGAGATGGCAAAGACTGAGGAAAGAGCACCTGGAAGATGAAGTTATTTCCCAAACTAACATTGCCCGGAGGGTACTTAGGGCACACGGGTGAGAAGTTACTTCAGCCCATCAATCTAATCATTCTAATCACCTAGGATAGACTGGCAGAAACATCAGCCTCGATCTTCCTGTGTTATCCATCCTTGTTGCCCTACCACTCGTAAATGGCCTCATTTCTTAAGCCCTCCATGGCAACCCCAAGAAATCTCCCAGTGACTCCCACTCGAATGCTCACCCTCCTGCTGATTCTATACCTACCCGCCACAGCAATCCGCAGGCACCTCCAGGGTCGGAGTCTAGAATAGGAGCAGGGATCGGGAGGAAGGGGAGATACCCCATAACACATGGGCACTGCCACTTGAATCCCACATAGCGTCTACCACAGCACAGACATTCAAAGCAGTATGTGGAATACTCCGAGGGTGACCTGTTTTCTCCTGTCTCTTATCCCAAAGGTTAGGTTGACATTCGATTTTGTTTGAAAGTGCCTGGACTGAATCATCTGAATAATTTAGTTTTGGATCCCTGGGGTACAAGATAAAAATGCAGTTGGACTGGAAAGAAGAGCTTGCAGGTTCTCAGAGCCATTCTGGCTTCAAAAGCTAACCTTCTCTTTTCTGTATTTCTCCCCACCCCGGAAAAGCTTAGGGTTCCTCCCTAAAAGCACACCACCAGCCCAGACCCCAGGCATCCGTCATCCCTGACATCCCAGCGCGCCGTGAGCCCCTAAGCTTCCCGGAGGAGCAGAGAAACTCGCCCATTTGCCAACAGCTCCCATGCCCAAACGGACCTGCCAGCGAGGCAGCCGAGCCTGGCCTAGAACCCGGGCGGCCGTGCGGCCAGAGAATAGAGGCCGAGCCCCAAGCCGGTGCCCGCACAGTTCCATGCCCTCCCGCCAGTGTCCGCGCGGCGCCTGTCACACCGCTTGCTCGCGGGAGAAGCCCCAAGGCTCCCGGTGCAGGGAGAGGCGCCCGGGCTGGAGCGCCCCGGCCGTATTGGCCACCGAGTTCTTCAGCTGTTTGATGACCACGAAGAGCAGGAGGAAAAGTAAGAAGAGCAGAAAGAAGAAGAGCGCCAGGTAGAGCAGAAAGTTGAGCTCCCACTCCATGCTGGAGGCGCCGGCGCTCAGTGGCCGTGCGCGCTCCGCGCGGGTTGCCTTTGCCGGCGTGGCGCGCCTTCAGGGTCCCACCTCCAGGCTCCTCCCGCCCGCGCAAGGGCGCCTCGTCTTGGGCCACGGTTCGGAGGTCCACAGGCAGCCTCGTCCAGCTCAGAGCAAACGCGCCAGGGAGCCGGTGTAACCCTGGCTCCCACCCTCCCAGTAAGCACAACAGCCTCTCTACGCCAAGATCCTCTCCAGAGCTCTTGGGGACATGAGCAGATTTTTCTAGGAGCGAACCTCAGTGGGAGGAGACAGGGAGAAGAGGTGACGGCTCAGCCTCCCAGCGGGTGTTGGGGCTGATGTTTTGCAAATGATTTTAGGATTTTCACTTCCAACATTTAGTGGGGTCTCTACCCTTTCCCCTTCCTAGTAGATTTGTTTCGTTATTTTCCCTTGTTCAGGCTTTTCCAAAGGGCAGGCAAAGCCATGGCCCAGAGACCCAAAAGCGACAGTGAAGGCGGGGGTCCAAAGGGCTGTGAGATGACTTAAGGGTGCCTGAGTGAGTGCCAGTTCAAGCGCCTTGCCCTTCAGACTTGCAAATGTTCTCAGTATAGAGCGGCACTCATTTAAAAAAGCATTAAGGAGAAAATGCATTTTTAGCTAAACTGTACAAAACCCTCTAAGGTCGACTGAGAATCCAATTTCTTTGGTGGAAAACAAAAACAACACAAAAAACAATTTACTTAAAATGCTTCCTTAAGCCTCTTACACCTCTCTGTAGTTAAGATTACCCACAGCCCATATGGTACAGCTCTGGAAAAAAAAAAAATCCAGCTTATCTACCACTGTGTAACAAATTACCCAAGAACTAAGTGGCTCAAAACAACATAAACATTGGTCATAGCTCACAGTTTCTGTGTCAATAATTTGGGAGCACTTTGCTGGGTGATTCTGACTTGAGGTTTCTCATGAGCCTACCGTCAGATGTTAGCCCAAGAGGCAGTCATCTGAAGGCTTGGCGGGAGCTGGAGAGTCCACTTCCGAGGTGGCTCACTTTCAGGGCTAGCAAGTGGCGTTGGCTGTCGGGGCTCTCAGTTTCTTCCAGTGTGGGCTTCCCCACAGGGCTGCTTGGGTGTTTGCACAGCCCTCTGCTGGCAACATGCAAAGCATAAAATCTGAAGGCACTTCCCCCAGGGATCCGAAAGGAGGCAGAAGCTGCAGCGCCATTAACAGTTGGCTTCAGAAGGCATATGCAGTCACTCCTGCAGTACTGACTCGGTTGCACAGGTCAGCCCTCTTCTATGTAGGGGTCCGAGGTCATGAATACCAGGAGGTAAGGATCATAGGTGGCCAACGTGGGGGCAGCTATCAAAGCTGCTAACACAATGGGTCATCACTAACCACTTTATGAGCCTCCGACTTTATTTCATTCTTTGTGAAGACACGACAGGCCCCTGAAACAAATTTGGGGAATAAGGGTTGATGTACAACATCCCAGACTATGTAATGGGCTGTCTGTAATAAGTGGCTCTCTCAGTGAAGGCAGGGAGTTCAAAGAAATAGGATGGCATGGGACGAGCTGTGAACTAGAAATTTCAAAGTCCCAATTCTAGTGTCAGCTCCACATGTCAGGGGTCACTTCAGCTCTCAGACTCTCCATCCCCTTACCTGTTACATATCTTGCTTCCCTTTTTCTTGAGTTTGTTGTGAGTATCAAAAATGAGTGGAATGTTGAGTAAGAATGTGTTTTGCTAAGTAAATGACAGACACTATTATTATTCTGTTGCTGAGAATCCCCATTGTTATAGACTGCTGTGCAAAATCCCCAGGCCCTAGGCCTCTCCACCAAGCATCTTACTGTGTAAGGAATCTCTCAAATCTCTCGACCTGTTTCTCTCAATAACATTACTGACCCACTTCATGGGCAATAGAATGCTGGAACTGGCTCAAAGATTTTCTCAAAAATTTTGCAAGCCATGTGCTAAAATACAGCTATCATTAAAAATGAAATCGTTAAAGTGCATGCAGGAGTGCTCAATCATGTCCTACTCTTTGTGATCCCACGGGGTGTAGCCCGCCAGGCTCCTCTGTCCATGGGATTGTCCAGGCAAGAATACTGGAGAGGGTTGCCATTTCCTCCTCCAGGGGATTTTCCCAGCCCAGGGATCAAACCCGTGTCTCCTGCACTGGCAGGCAGATTCTTTATCAATTAAATAAATTTAAATACATTAAATAAACTCACAATAAATAAATTATGTTAAAAAGGTAACGAATACTCAAAACTCACCACTCCCTAATTATTTCGCCACACTTTACTGTCATACATGCACTGGAGGTTATTCGCGTCTGGTCAGGCTATATAGCTGAAGTGTTACACAGCAGTACACTACTGTGTATCTCCATCTGCCCTGATGTCATGGGGGTAGCTTGAAATTGGCCACATGCATTGGAGAAGGCAATGGCACCCCACTCCAGTGTTCTTGCCTGGAGAATCCCAGCGACAGCGGAGCCTGGTGGGCTGCTGTCTAGGGGGTCACACAGAGTCGGACACAACTGAAGCGACTTAGCAGCAGCAGCAGCAGCAGCAGGAGCATTTGCCCTGTGGAAATGTACAAGTGCTACAAATCAAGGCCAGAGAACCAATTGTTAAACACTTAGCAGCATATCACTGCTCATAGAGCTACTGAGGAAAATCTGAAGCCTTACATGAGTAAAGTAGATAGCTGTGATTTTTTTGTTGTTGTTTGTTTTTTGACTATCCAGAATCCACACACCTCTACTCTAGGCACCACATATTCCTACTGGTAGAATTCTCTATTTTATGTACTGTTGGCAAAAGGACAGATCCCAGTGATTGCTCTCCACTGCCACCTCCCACTGTGGAAACCAAGGGGGTCAGATATATCTTCTTCTACCCACTCTTGATACAGTGCAGGGAGGGCAGGAAGAGCCATGCCAGAAACTCACCCACGTACCCCTGTTTCCAGGAGTCTGAAGTTTGGGAGCAGATGGAACAGGACAAATGTTTGGAGGTCAGATGCATTAAGTGGCAGAGGGCCTCCTAGGCCAGACCAGTCCCGGAGTGACAGGCGTGGCTCTTGCTGCTTCTGTGGTATCCTTGACTCCTGCCCTTTTTTTAAACTGCCTCTTTCCTATTCTGTCAACTCCCACTGGCTTTCCAGCAAATCTGTTTATTGCAGAAAAGCATTAATGGTTAATGACAGCTTGCAGGTGAGAACACTGACTGAAAAAGGAGGTGTGCCTTACACACTTTGCATATGTTAAGCACTCATAATCAACAAGGTGTTTGGTAGAAAAGGCATATGCCACTTGGCACATTGCCATCTGGGTAGTCAAGCCATTAAAGGATGAACATTGAGGCACACAGAGGTTAAGTGACCTGCCCAAGAACACAGCTGGTAAGTGGTGGCCTGCATTCTCAACCCTTATATTATTTCATGGGGGGAAATGCTCTTTTCTTGTCTTTGACTGTCAAATCAATGACTGTTTTTTTCTTTTTGAGTGTCAGACTTGAAAGAAAGAAAGAGACACATACCTTCTGCTTACACAAATCTCGGTTCCTTCCTTTGAAATCTTGAAGGTTGAAGCTTCAAATAAACCAGTGTTTCCCTACAGAATGCTGAGGAAAGAAGCCAAGAAACGAGGATTTTATGTTACCAAATTCAAATCCCCTTTAGCCTTCCTAACCGTAACTGTTTAGATTATCCTTTTATCTCAGCAGCTTAAATGAATTTATAAATAATGACTAAGAAATCTTCATATTCACTCTCAATAAAATTTGTATTTAAAATAATATTGCTGCCACAAAAATAACATATTACATTTATTAGATGCTTCTAATGTTTTTTAGCCTCTGGTCATATTTATATATCTCGTAAGATGGTCTGAATTTCAGTTCACGTTATTACAAATGACTCCATAGGAATAAGACACCATCTTTCTCCACCTAAATATGCATTTAGTAGAAATCCTTACAAAGCAAATCTATGAATTTTAAAAGCCAGAAAGGACACTCGCTGTAGATAAGAGCCTGGCCAGTTCCATCATTTAAAGAGAAAGCCCTGGTGCACACACTGGTAAGGTGGAATAGCACTGCCCACAGAGGGGACCTTGCGTATACTTTAATAACACAGCAAGCCTCATCCACCACTCAGAGGCACACTTTCAACTCCTCCATCCCCTCTTCATGAGTCTCAAAACAACTGCTCCAAGTCCCTGCCTATGGACATCCATGGTGTGCAGCAGGATGGGGCTCTCCATCCCCTTGCCTCCTTTGTTCTTCCATATGTAACCTCATCTTCAAAAGCAAGGGGGCTCTTTTATCATAAGGAGCATCAAAGGTGGTTATGGGAAGTGATTAACAGTAACAGAAGAGGTTGCCTTGTAATTGTGTGTCTCTAAACAGCCTGGAGCCCTAAGAAGACACTCAGGGCTGTAAAAATCTGTCAAGATCCCAGGATGGGACCTACCTATTGGGGGTGCCTGCTAGATAGAAGCAACTTCCCTAATACAAAGGCAGGATAAGAGCAGGAGACTGGAGAAAAAGAGGTTTGCAGGCAGCTTCGCAAGGCTGACTCAATTTGGCCTGAAATAAATCCAAAGGAAATGAAAGAAATATTTTGTACCATGGCCTCAAAATGTATTGTTGATACAGATACTGTGGACCATAAAAATTGGGTCATTGGTTTCTGCTTAGATGGAATGTCTTTTAAAATGCCTGTGTGTGTGCTGGGAATGAGGTCCATGCTCTAGGGAAGTTTCTAGACCCTAAGCAGCTCTGTCCTGGCTAGTCAGGGCCTGAATCCATCCTAGTGATCCTGGCAGCTCTGAATGGCTCCAAACTATCCATGTTCCTTTGATGCCTCATCTCCCTTGCTCCTGCCTCACGTACAGATATAACACCATATTCATTTGGGCCTCCCTGAAATTGCCTTTTACATACTTTATCATCCCTAAAAGCCTCAAGATCAGAATTAGAAAATCTATGAGAATGTTCACTACTGTAGGAGAGAAAAGTGGATTGTTCTATCATGGCGAGTCATCTAAAGTTAATCAACAGTTACTGTAACATTCTAACACCCTCACCTCTTCCCCCATTCCACCCCAAAAAGAATGAGCTGGGCTGTTATACAATGCTGACAAAATGAGCTATAAGGAAATAAATAAAATGTGCATGACGGGCTGCTTAAATCTGATATAAACATTCAGAAATTCCAGTGAGTCGGAAGGAGGGAGGGAAGGAAGGGTAGGAGGGAGGGAAGGAAGGGTAGAAGGGAGGGAAGGAAATCTATGGGAGGAATTTATTTGAGGGGTATGTAGGAGATCATGTTCGGGGAAGGCAATGGCACCCCACCCCAGTACTCTTGCCTGGAAAATCCAATGGACGGAGTAGCCTGGTGGGCTGCAGTCCATGGGGTCGCTAACAGTCGGACAGACTGAGCGACTTCACTTTCACTTTTCTCTTCATGCATTGGAGAAGGAAATGGCAACCCACTCCAGTATTCTTGCCTAGAGAATCCCAGGGATGGGGGAGCCTGGTGGGCTGCCGTCTATGGGGTCACACAGAGTCGGACACGACTGAAGTGACTTAGCAGCAGGAGCAGCAGGAGATCATGTTATGTGGTAGAGNCAACCCACTCCAGTATTCTTGCCTGGAGAATCCCAGGGATGGGGGAGCCTGGTGGGCTGCCGTCTATGGGGTCACACAGAGTCGGACACGACTGAAGTGACTTAGCAGCAGCAGCAAGGTAAAGGCTGGTGATCTCAGATGCTGCTTGAAGCAAAGTCTCCATCCAGTCTTTGCTGAGCCCTGAGTTATGTGTAAAGTACTCCAGTAACACATGACTCATTGTCTGGGGTTGCTCAGATCAAGTCAGATATTTAAGGAATATGTGCAGCTGTGTGTTTCAGTGGCAGTGTGGTGACTGGTGAACCTCCTGCAGTGTAGGCGCCCTGGGGCTGCTGTGGCAGACTCCAGGCTGGCTTGTGCTGGAGCGTCTGCACACTTGTTTAACGAAAGGTCCAGCTGTTAAAGCGCAGGATCAGAGGCCTCGCTGTGGTTGGATGGGTCCTGTTCTTACTTTAGCAAACCGCTGCTCAGAAACGATGACAGTATGGTGTGTTAATGCTTGGAGGCCTCGGTTTCAGTAGGGGAACCCCAGGTGCATGTGGCTGTAACTTGTCCCTCCTGCCTGCTCAAAGATGCTCTGCTTTGTGCCAAAGCAGGATCCTGTGTGTCCCAGTTCCTTGATGCACATGGCCCCAAAGTGAGGTCAGAATATGCCTCGTGTATATTCACCGGGGAGAGGGGATGTGTCCTAGCCTCAGAGGCAGAAAGGTGGTCTGCTCTGGGGGGCAGGTGGGATTCATGGTCAACAGGCTGAGCAGGGCTGTTGCAGTGCTTCTTAAAGCCAGTTTCTCAGTGGGGAATGGAAGCCTAGGCCAAGTCGGTGTGCTCCCTGCAAGGACCCCTGTGAGCCACGTGGGCTGGAGCAGAGCCTGCGGCACCACGTGTCCTCATCAGAGTGTGTGTCTGCTATGAGGAACTTAGCTCCGCCACACCTCGGTTTCTTTTTCTGTAAAATGATATGATTGGACTCATCACTTTCCTAACAGCGTACTATCCTAAGAATTTGATTCTGTTAGTCCACGTAAGAATCTAGTAAATAATATAGTGAAGAGGAAACGTTTATGTAGCTTTTTCATCTAAGTAAATAAAGTGCTTCGGTTCAGAGAAGGAAAGTGCTGACGAGAAATTGGGAGAGTTGAGTTGCCTCTGGTCATATTTTCAGTCTAGCATATTTGATCTTTCTTCCTTATTTTTTTCTCCTGTAAAAATTGCCCTAGATTCTGACACAAGGCACCGTAAAGGATATTTTACATCAGTGTTTAGTATATGTTTCCTGAAAAGGGGTCTCTGCTGCAGCTGCTCAGCTTTTCTGTTGTGCAAATGTTCCGAAAGATAATAGGGAAATGATGAGCATGGCCGTGTGCCAATAAAGCTTTATTTATAATAAAGGTCAGATTTGACCTGTACATTGTGTCCTAGTTTACCAACTCCTGTTTCATATTATTTTATTTTTAGTTTTCTTTTTAAAACGTTTTATTGTTGGAGTATAATTGCCTTACAAAGTTGTGTTAGTGCCTGCTTACAACAGCGTGATTCAGCCACGAGTATACACGTATGTCCCCTCCTTCTTGGGCTCCGCTCCCACGCCCCCAGTCCCCCCCTTCTAGGTCCTCGCAGAGCCCCGAGCTGAGCCCCCTGTGCTACACAGCAGCTCCCCACTAGCTGTCTACTTTACATACGGTGGTGACTACACGTCAGTGCTGCTTTCCCAGTCCACCCCCGTCTCCTTCCCACACTGTGTCCACAAGTCAGTTCTCTCTGTCTGTGTCTCTGTTCCTGCCCTGCAGCCGACCCCTGCGTTGCATTCTGCTTTGAATGCCTTAGGGGCTCCATAGATGCAGATGACTGTTTTCTTCTGGGTTCCTTTATGCAAAGGTCATCCACCACGACACCTGTGACAGTCCCTGCTCCCCTTCTCTTCCACAGAGGGACGATCTGGAGCCTGTACTCCGTGCCCAGGATTGCTGAGCCCGTGTGGCTGGCCATGATGTCCAGCACCTTGGAGAGGACCCAGCTGTGCCAGCGCTTCCTCAAGGAGTTTACGCTCCTGATAGAGCAGATCAACAAGAACCAGTAAGGGCAGCCACTGGGGCCTTGCACGGCAGTTCCTCGCCCGTGTGCGTGCTGTGGGTGACTGCCTCTTCCTGCGTTGACTCACTTGGTATGTTTTCTCCCGTTTCTCCAAGGTTTTTCGCTGCCCTGCTGACTGCCGTCCTCACCTACCACCTGGCCTGGGTACCCACCGTCATGCCCGTTGACCACCCACCCATCAAAGCCTTCTCCGAGAAGCGCACCTCTCAGCTGGTCAGCATGCTCGCCAAGACACACCCGTACAATCCTCTCTGGGCGCAGCTGGGTCAGTACCTGATGTGACCCTTCAGAGGCCGTGTGGGATGAACTGCAGAAACAGCAAAGTTTTCGGTTGATATTAGCCATGCAACCCAGAGATCCCAGGTGTCACTGGGCTGGCAGGGAACAGGATACTGGCCCACAGCATCTACCTGTAAAGCTGGACCCTCGCCCCACCAGAGCCTCATTCTGGTCTTTAAAGCCGTGCAGGCCCGCTGGGCCCTCCCACGTGGCAGCCACAGCTCCTCCTCTGCTGGGCTTCCTTAATGTTGGCACCACTGACACTTGAACCAGAAAATGTTTTGTTGGTTGTGGCGAGAGGGGCTGTCCATTTTTTTTTGGTAAGGTTTATTTGGCTGTACCAGATCTTAGTTGTAGCACTGGAGTCTAGTTCCCTAACCAGAGATGGAACCCAGGCCCCCTGCATTGGGAGCACGGAGTTTTAGCCACTGGACCACCAGAGAAACCCCTGGTCGGATGTTTAGCAGCATCACTGGCCTCTGTTCACCAGCTGCCAGTGAAAACCCCTCTTCCAAAGTGATGATGATGGAAAATGTCACCAGACATTGCTGAGTGTCCCGTAGGGGTCAGGACACCCCCTGGTTGAGGCCCACTGCCCTAGAGAGGGTGGACTGGATAGGAGGAAAGTCAGAAAAAAGAAAGTAAGCACACACTGTGATTCCATTACCTTTTAAGTTTGAGCCGAGGGCAGAGACCTTGTCTTTCTGTCCACCGCCCCCTGGGCTACTTCCTCCTAGCTTCGTGCGCAGGCCTGGAGCGGGGACCTGGCGTGCCATGTGGCGGCTGGCAGAGCATGGGCTCGTGAGACCAGGGCTCAGGGTGGGAGAGGGGGGTGCCAGAGCCCCTCACCAGCAGAGCCTGCAGTGACGTCAGGCTTCCATACCTGCTCTGTCCCAGGACCCTGTCCGTCGGCTGAACCCAGGGCTGGGATGACAGGCAGCTCACTCTTGGGACACCTGCTGCCTGTGGAGGAGGCAGGTTGTATTGAGAACGTCCTGAGCACTCCTTTGGTGGGGTGGGCAGAAGCCAGCCCACAGAGAGAGAGAGTGCACAGTGTGGAGGGTGAGGGCCAGGGCCAGACGGCTGGACTAAAACCCTGCCTCCTGGGCGAGCGGCCTAACCTCCATGCCTCTGCTTCTCCATCTGTGCTATGGGACGTGGCGACTCATGGCTGCTGTGGGAACCCCACTGCTTATCTGTAAGTGGCCTTGTCCATTCTGCTGCTGCAGCTGTTAATATGGCAGGGGCCACGGGAGATAGAGGAGTGAGTAGAGGGGGCTTTCAAGGAAGACACACTTGTTGTTCAGTCGCTAAGTCATGTCTGACTCTTTGTGACCCCATGGACTGCACACCAGGCTTCCCTTGTCCTCTATCTTCTGGAGTTTGCTCAGATTCATGTCAGTTGAATCGGTGATGGTTGGATGGCATCACCGATTGAACCATCTCATCCTCTGTCATCCCCTTCTCTTGCCCTCAATCTTTTCTCAGCATCAGGGTCTTTTCCAGTGAGCTGGCTCTTTGCATCAGGTGGCCAAAGTATCGGAGCTTCAGCTTCAGCATCAGTCCTTCCAATGAACAGTCAGGGTTGATTTCCTTTAGGATGGACTGCTTTGATCTCCAAAGGACTCTCAAGAGTCTTCTCTAGCACCACAGCTCAAAAGCATCAGTTCTTCTGTGCACAGTTAGAAGGGCAGCATTTTCCAGAAAGGAACTGCAGACTGGGGACAGGCACAGCAGCGTTGGGAAAGAGCATGTTCTAGTAGTAGTGAAATGGGATGTCACTGTGAGCCACACTCTATTTCAGGTGCATTCTGCACATACTAATTAGTTAGAGTCTCCTTCTCTACCTGTCGCTGCATCCTCCCTATATTACAGATAATAAAGCTGTCTTTCTCTGTGCCCTGGGTCACGAAGTGTGTGAGGAGGCAGGAGGGTGCGTTTCCCATGTTAGCGGGATCCTAGGTGCAGATGAGTTAACTGAAGGATATACGGGTGTCCTGAAGGGATTTACTACAGCCTATCAGCACAGAGGAAGGAGCCGGGAGCCCAGCTCCTTCTGGGTCATTGGGTTCTTCCCAGGGAGGACCAGGCACTGCCATTCTGATTAGGGACAACAGGCTTGAAGAAAAACTTATTCAGAGGTGACAGAAGGGAGCCGAATGTTTAGAAGACATGGTATTTGCCCAGTCACCCATTTTAAAGGAGCATGAATTGAGTGGTGTATATTTAACTAGATAAATATATTTATACTTAGCTGTGCTTTCCATGTGAAGTTTAACTAATTGAGATCAGTTCCCTGTGTTCAGTATAACAAGGCAGAGTCCCTTCCTCTGGGCCCAAAATCCTCTTTCAAAGGAGAGCATGTGTTCTCGGAAGTGCCCCCTCAGCACCCCAGCAATCCAGCAGAGCCTGCTGCGGTCAGACTGAGGACGGTGCAGCCTGAGGCGCAGTCACAGGGAAGAGCTTTAGGAAGCCAAGGGTTAAGTGATGGTTGAGTTTCAGGTATTACAGAACATCAAGGACAGCACAATTTTGATAGGGAGACACTTATTTCCAAAGATTTTTATTACTACTTTTATTAAACATTCACCAAGTCGCAGCAAACAGGAAGACATAAATGGCCAGGAATATGCCTGGTGCTAATGAACTTGTAATCACGGTTCTTCAGCCACAGAGAAGGTCTGTCTTGAGTGATTTCAAGGCCCGTTTGCGAGTTTGCCAGGACGGGCCCTACTGCCACCTAGCTCCGCCCATGTTCCTGCTCATCTTCTTGATGAACACTGGGGCCGAGTTGACACTGGTGTCGTGTGAATCCCTGACGTGGCCGTGACACCCCGCAGCCACAGCAGACGTGATCGCGGGAAGCAGCGATAATATGCTCTTAGTCAAGAAAGTTTTCTCAAAAGTGCTTGTCCAGAGCGCAGCTGCAGTTCTGAGTTATTTTCAGTTCATGCATGGTTTTTCAGCCAGGTGCAAAGCTTCCGAGGTAAAGTCCTACCAGCTTGTAACTTAGTCCTTTTCTAGAGGGGATCGTGTGGCTACACTTCGGTCTCGCCCATTACCTGTTCTGAGTCTGATTCTGGGAATCCTCTCAAGAGGAGAGGACCCGCCTCTGATGGGTCCTATCAGTTTCTCCTCAGTCTTAACCTTAGCGCTATGATTAATCTTACCTAAGAATTGTCTCCCCCCTCTCCCTCTAGATGGAGTCCAGATTCCTGAGTTCTTACCTGTAACTGTCACCACATATCTCCTCTCCTTTACTTAGGGTCGTTCCGCATTTTGATTTATCCCAGCATTCTGCTTATTCCCAAAGTGGTTTCTGACTCAGGGTTGCTCCTGCACAGATGTAAGGGAGATAAATCTACGTGAAACACTCAGCGCTGTGCCTGCAGTCAGGAAGTGTTGGCTTTTTGTTGTAATTGTCAATATTATTATCAAAGTACCAGAGATACCCCTTACCAAGAGCAGCACTCAGATTTTATGAAATGCAGTAATCTTAATGGTCAGGCACTGGACAGACGCCTGTGATGAGAAGCCTATGTTGCTGGTTCTCAAAGGTTTGCCTTTTTCTACCTTTAGCCAGTTTTTAATCAGCATGTCAGAATATAACTTATAGCACATTTTTCTCCAGTAGAATTTCCATATGACCTAAGAGAAAAAAATCAGATTCATTATTCATGACCAAGTGATTTTTTTTTCTTGTTAATCAAATTGATTCCACTTGATGCTCCTGTGTATTGAGCAAACCATTTCATTATTTTGAATTGATTCACTGCACTTCTGCTCAGAGACCCCAGAATTTGGATGTATCCCCAAGGCTTATTGTCCTCAGATTCTTCTAAAAAAGATCTCATCATTCTAGTTTCCAAAATAAATGATTTGGTTTGGTCACAAATAAGAGCTCTGGCTTTAGCCGTCCTTGGAGAGAAGGGAGCTAGCTGGCCCACTGACCTGCATGGTGAGACCCAGCCCGCAAACAAGGGACTCTGTGCATGGCACTGCACGCAGCCCTGAACCCAGTATACACACTGGTGCTGTACCCACTATACACACCCAAGGTGCACCCAACATATACCAGCCCTGCACCCAGCACACTCCCGTGCTGCCCCTTGCACACACCTGCATGGAACCCAGTATACACACTGGTGCTGCACCCAACATACACCAGCCCTGCACCCAGCACACTCCCATGCTGCCGCCTCACACACCTGCACTGAACCCAGTATACACACTGGTGCTGTACCCAGCATATCTCTGCACTGCACCCAGTAACACCAGTGCTGCACCCACCACACTGCCCATGAGCACCCAGAGCAGGGCTGCTTCTGACCGGCCTTCCCAGGCAGACGTTCCATCCCAGAGGGAAACGAAAAGATGGTCATTCTAGGAGTTAACCTCTGTGCCTCAGGTGTGTGAAGTGAGGCTGGCCTGGAGCACGTCATCCGTGTTTCTCCTGTCCAGGCTGACACAGCCTTGAAGTGCTCATCGGGTAACTGTGTCTTTGTGTCCACTTGGCCTCTAGGCGACCTTTACGGAGCTATCGGCTCTCCAGTGCGGCTGACGCGCACGGTGGTGCTGGGGAAGCAGAAGGATTTGGTGCAGCGGATACTGTACGTGCTGACCTACTTCGTGCGGTGCTCAGAGTTGCAGGAGAACCAGCTGATGTGGAGTGGGGGCCCCGCGCAAGGCGAGCAGATACTGCACGGGAGCAGCATCACCACCGCCCTGGAGAGGGGGGAGGTGGAGGAGTCTGAGTACGTGGTGGTCACGGTGAGGAGTGAGCCTGCCCTCCTGCCACCCACCCTGCCCGTGACCACAGCCGAGGGGTTGGCTGGGGTCCCGGTGGACGCTGACCCCAGAGACCTGTGTCCCCACCTTGATGGAGAAGGAGGCGGGGCCCTGGAGAAGGGCCTAGCAGCCCACGGTGCGTGGAGACCTCAGGGCGCATTATGCGGGGATGCGGAGAGTAAGGAGCCCCCTCGAGGCAGCGCTGCGAGGCTCCCCAGCGGTGCAGGTGTGGGCGTGGCCCTGAAGATGAGCCCTCCAGCCTTCGGGGCGGAGCCAGGAGGGGAGATGCCCAAGAAGCTGCCAGACCGGTCGGCGGCCAGGCCATGCCCTGATGGACGTCTCCGGGACAGGCCGCCCTGGGAAAAGGTCACCTTCCACATCGGGAGCTCTGTGTCTCCGGAGTCGGACTTTGAAAGTCGCACCAAAGCAATGGAGGAGCGGCTACAGGCTTGCAGGTGTGCGGAGCCAGAGCTGGCACAGGGACCCCCGGCCGGGTCTGGGGTGGCTACCAACCCAGCCCAGGAGGGCCAGGACCAGTGCGCTCCGACGTGTTCCCAGTCCCCTGGGGCGTCGAGGGGGGACAGAGATGTCAGGACCGAGGCTGCCGCGGAGGTTGCTGGGGCGCCGGGTGCACCTGCCAGCCCCGCAGGTGCGCTGGCACGGCCAGGGGGTCGGAGGGTCAAGGACGCAGATGCGCCCGCAACAAGTGGGTGCACCGCTCCTGTGCCCAGTGGCAATGCCGGCTTCAGGGTGGAAGGTGGCCTCCCCCGGAACGAGAGCTCGGACAGCGCCCTCGGAGACAGTGATGACGACACGTGTGCAGCGGCCTCACCAGACCTGGGTCCTGGAAGTGATCCTGATGCGGACCATGACCAGAGCGAAGGGTCACTGGCGGTGGAGCTCCCGCTGCCCAGGTAAGGCAGGCGGGGGCAGAGTGAACTGGGTCAGACGCTGCCTCTCCGGCCACTGAGGGATGCGGTGGCGGGGGGAGCAAAGCGTGTCATCTCTTGCCATCCTCGAGGAAGATCTGTGGCCATGGACGCCAAGCCTCGGAGGGCAGAGGGTGGATGTGCTAGTGGGTTACACCCCCGAGCAGCTTTTCCCCTGCCTGTCTGGTCAGGACAGCTTCAGGTGGTCAGGAAACAGCACCTGTTCCTAAGGCAGCATCAGCAGATGACCTGGTCTGTAAAGCAGTAACTAGAGATTTGTCCCTTCTCTGTCCTGGCACCAGGTGTGTGAGTTCCTGGAGCCAGACTTTGCCAATGACACCACACAGGCACACACGCGTACACGCACACACACACAGAGCTTTTCTTCTCTCCCGACCCAGTGCCTGGAGGATGAGGTCTGTGAGGCACAAGAACAGACTCACAACCAGCCACCAGAATATCTGATTTGTCCTGCTCTTCCTCTTTACAAAAGTTCCTTTTCCCTTTAACTCCCTTCCCTTCCCGCACCAGTGACCTGTTTCCCAAAGGACTCCTTATGTGACCGTCCCTGGGTCTGTTTCTCTCACCTGTGTCCCAGGATCTGTCTCTCTCACCTGTGTCCCTGAGGCTTTGTTCCCACTGCAGTGCAAGAAGGGAGCACGTTTGTGTTGTGCGTGCTGATAGCTGGTCTTGTTTTAGGTCTCAGAGCATCAGCAACCCCAATGTGAGAAACTTCGGCCGCTCCCTCCTGGCGGGGTACTGCCCCACGTACATGCCAGACTTGGTGCTTCACGGGACCAGCAGCGACGAGAAGCTGAAGCAGTGCCTAGCAGCTGACCTGGTCCACACGGTCCAGGTGAGTGATCCCAGTTGGGAGCCTCAAGCTGCTGACCAGGGGGTGAAGGAGGGGGCAGCCAGGCGAGGTGGGCCGTCACAGGTAGAGTCTTGGGATTGTTGCTACAGAGGCTGCCAGGGTTACGGGAACCAGTGAGGCTGCTGAGGCATCTGGGGACGTGCGGAGCTGGAGGCTGTGAGCACCACAGGGCACAGCAGTGGGGAAAAGAAGAGGGGCTGCCTGGCTGTCGGACCACGATGGGCTGGGGGGGACCCCCGACCTCTCACTTCTCCAGCCGCTGAGCTCTTACAGGGCCTCCTTTGGGCTAAGCCCAGCTAGAAGCCACAGAGTGAGGAGGTCATAGCTGATGCAGATCCAGGCCTGCGGTTTGCAGAGCTCACCTCTGCACAGGACAGGGAAGGGCACAGGGTGAATCTGGAGGCGGGTGGGGCAGGCCGGGCAGACAGAACAGTTAGCACAGATGGTGACAATTGTGCGTCCCAGGGAGGACCAAAGAGATGTCACATGTGTTTTGCTTTTTAGTTGATCCTTACAAGTTCCTAAAAGTAATCTGTTTTAACTGATTTGTCATTAAGTTCACTTTGATGGCTGTTTGAGGAGGACTGTATAAAGATTAACACATCTTATGGAAAATTGCCTCGTGGCTGCCTCTTAGTGCTTCTCCACTATCTGCAACGTGACAGGAACTAAGCATTGGAGGAAACCATGTCAGTCTGGCAGACCTGTTTTTAATTGAGCCACTATTAGGCAGATGTGCAAAAAAATAGCTGTATTGTATTGGAAGCATATTGTATCTTGGACAGTAGGAAAAGTCCTCTTTGCATCAGGAAAATTGGAATCTGGCTGGTTACTTTCTCCTCGCCCAACAAGAACTTTTCGAGAGGTAGAACAGAAGGCAGTACGTGCAGTCTTTGGCCTTGAGCCTCTCCTCTGTGAAGACCAGACTTCCATCAGGCACAGGCCAAGCAGGCTGGAGGTATTTGTGTGAAATGGGAAGAAAAGTTTGATGGTGAAGCAGCTGCGCTCACCCCCCGAACAGGGAAGGAGGAGGTTGGGGGAAGGGACCTGAGGCTGGGGGCCCGCCCCGCGCAGGGACTGGCACCGGGCTCCTGGCCCACCCTGCTCTGTGCTTGGCCACCGCCCACCCCCAGGCCAGCCCTGGAAGGAGGCAGTGCTGTCGTCCTCTGTCTGCACAGTCCTCAGGAGCACTGTCCTTGCCTGTCATCTCAGAGGCCTGCACGTCAGTGACCTCGGAGAAAGGAGAGGCCCTCCTTGGACAGCACTCTTCCTAGGTCATGTGAGCCACGCATACATTTAGTGGCCACCAGGAGCCGTAAGGCAGGGGATCTGAGGCCCTCCTTTTGCAGCACCATGTGTTTGTGATCATGTATGCAGCACCCGTGGGGGTTTTTGTCCGCCCATGTTGGTTTGGTCTGTAAGAACACTGGTGCTGCTCACTGGACCCTTCTCCCATGGAGCCTGGGTTCTGCTCTGACAGGTGTGCTGGGAGATCACATGTAAGCCCACAGGGCCATCCTCACCCACCTGTCCTCCAGGAAGTTATTATCCGCATGCCCCAGACCTGCTGACCACCACTGAGAGGACGCATCTACAGACTGACTGTCCTCCCTGGACTTATTATCTGCAGAACCATTCATGGCATTTTGTACGTTTTCCATAGGCTGACGCATTCAGATGTTTTGTGTATTAGGTTTCCATGGTGACCATCCAGGTCTATAATTCTTACATTTAAAGAAACAAAACCATGTTTCCTCTGCTTGTGCTCTTAAAGACCTGTCATGTCCATTTTCTCTTCCTTTCAAAGGTGGTATTTTCACTCTGCAGCTGTTCTCGTCTCTGCAGACTATGCAGTCAGCATGAGAGATGGAAAGTTATTAAGCCTAATAACCTACATTGTGTCGAATGGTGGGAACATCTCCCATGCAGCCCGCGTGGGTGTTAATAGGGAATTGCAAGGGTCATAAAAATATCTTCAGAAGAATGTATCCAATCAGCATTAGTGGAGTTCTGATTTCACTTGGCACATTCATCATAATGAATTTTGCTTTTGAAATAAGTGTTTCATTTAAACTTCTCAGACTGGGATCCTGCTCCATGGCAGTGTTTCAATAAAAACAGCCTCCTTTCAACTGCCATTGACAAATATTTGTTGGAAAATAAATTAGGAGGTTTAGGAGGCGGAACATTATATTAAATGACTGCTCCACAAAGCCTAGTAATTATTTAAATTCTTGAGTGTGTTGCCAGAGAAAAAAGCAAAGATCCAAGAACAGGAGCCGAGTTAGGAATGAAATACTGGGTTGTTGAGGAGGAAGAGCTCGGGATAAATTTCTCTCTCATAATTTACTTTCAAGAACCTGGTTTTTGAATTTTAATAATTCCTAATATTCATGCCACACTTCATGCAGCTTTGAGATTCATAGTTGTTTACAGAGAAGGATTTTTAGCTTTTTAAGAGCAGTTGATTTACATTATTGATCTGTTTTCGAGGCCTGTGCGTGACAGTATTGTGAAATCTACCTTATGTAAATACGCACTTCTGTAACCTCAATGGGCTGGGTTGTGGAGTTTCTTCTCTCACCAAGGTACTGCGTCTGGAGCTCCCAGTACTAAGAATTTCTTTTTGTGCATTTCATTATCCTAGACTCTTATGAAAGAAAGAAGTATTAACTTTATTTCATTCATTTCCATTTTTGTTACCAGCTTCCAAGTAGTAAGATTCTAATGGCCTTTAAATATTTTAACATGTGTTCCTATTTAATCCATCTACTACCTCTGTTCCATCGTTTGAACTGTTTCTCTGCCTCCTAATGCGTAGATTATACAGCTGCCTTGAATTAGGCTGAGGTCATACTTAGTTTCATTTTTTTCTTGCCGCATCTAAACGTGAATTCTTTCTTCTGTTTTCCTTTTGACTTTGAAGGGTGAAGTGGGAGAGCCAGCTTCCCTCTGCACCCATGACTCTCGAGGAGCTTTTTCTTTCCTTCTTTTCACCTGTGTCTTTTCCACCTGTGGGTACTGCTGACCCACGGGTCCTGGGCACTGGGCCGGGGCAGCTATGAAGTTGCAGGGAGTGGAGGTGGTGGAGGCGGCTGACTTGACATTGATGCTGCGGTGTTACTGCTTGTTCGATGGTTGTCAGGTAAATCTGTTGGCTATGCTAGGCCTCAGAAAAACATATTTAGAGGAATAGAAAAAACGTAACCCAGCAGTTAAGCATGCAGCTTCTAAAGGCAGACATACCTGCATTTGACTCATGGCTTACCCCTTGTGGCTGGGTGGCCTGGGGCAGGTTTCTCTCATCTTCCAAGCATCTTTTTCATGTTCTAGAAAATGGTAGTACTTGTAGGTCTGATTGAAGACCGTGAGATGATGCGTGTCGTTGTTGAGCACAGCGCCCCGCACATTACTGAACACCCATTAAACAGTAGCTATTAAAATGACACGGTGAACGTGCTTTGTAAATGAATTTTCCAGGATGCTCACACTCTGGGTGATGAACAGAAGCAGTGCGCATTCATTCAGTGTTAACGGCTCCTGAGTTCCCTCTGCCATGACGGTCCAGGGAGCGCGCCAAGCCACTTAAAGCTCTGCGGGGTCAGGTCATCAAGACCAAAATTAGCATCACACGTTGTTTCTTTTAAGAAAAACTATTCTAGGGTTTCCAGCATCTCCAGAACACTCTCTAAAACAAGGAGAAGTTGGATATGGCAACCTCTTTCATTTAAGAGTAGCAACAGGTTGACTCCAGAAATCAGTAGTGCAGATAAGGAGCTTTGCTCATGGCTTGGCTGTGCTGTGAGCCTCGGATACCTAACGGAGCCCGTGCCACACTATCAGCCAGCGAGGTTATGAAAGAGCCGCGAGTCACGGGGACCGATAAAGCATTGCGTTAGTAACAAAGACCACACTGAGGTGGCCCGGATCAGCAGCCACCTTCAATCAGTGGTGGTGAAGAGTAGAGGAAACAGCCATGCAGAGTACATCTGCTGTTTGAGACAGAACAGCCCTGGTCTCCTCCTTTCCTGGGTGGTGTGGTGAGCATGGTTGGGCCATGGACCTTCAGCCCCAACTCACTGTTGGGGTGTGTGTGTGTGTACATGTACACATATGTCTGTATAAATGCACATGTATAAGTATGCACACTGGGTTATGACGTTCAAACGTATTTCTTAGTGCATGTGGTGATTTTAAAATATACTTGAAGAAACTACTGGTATCTGGGTATCGCCAACTCCAGTCTGAAATCTTGGTGACCCCCTCCCCTCCTCAGCGCCGCTGCACCTGCAGCCATTACCTGCGTGGGGCCACTTTGCGCACAGCCATGGAGGGCTCCTTCTCAAACAGGGATTTGATTGGTCACTCTTATACCCTCATAGGGGCCCATTTCTTTAGAGAGTGAAATCTAGTCTTCTTGGCTGGGATCGCCCCTCGTGTGTCCTTCACACACACACACACACACACACACACACACACATCAGTGGTGGTGAAGAGTAGAGGAAACAGCCATGCAGAGTACATCTGCTGTTTGAGACAGAACAGCCCTGGTCTCCTCCTTTCCTGGGTGGTGTGGTGAGCATGGTTGGGCCATGGACCTTCAGCCCCAACTCACTGTTGGGGTGTGTGTGTGTGTACATGTACACATATGTCTGTATAAATGCACATGTATAAGTATGCACACTGGGTTATGACGTTCAAACGTATTTCTTAGTGCATGTGGTGATTTTAAAATATACTTGAAGAAACTACTGGTATCTGGGTATCGCCAACTCCAGTCTGAAATCTTGGTGACCCCCTCCCCTCCTCAGCGCCGCTGCACCTGCAGCCATTACCTGCGTGGGGCCACTTTGCGCACAGCCATGGAGGGCTCCTTCTCAAACAGGGATTTGATTGGTCACTCTTATACCCTCATAGGGGCCCATTTCTTTAGAGAGTGAAATCTAGTCTTCTTGGCTGGGATCGCCCCTCGTGTGTCCTTCACACACACACACACACACACACACACACACACACGGTCACACTGTCGATCAGCCTTGAACTCCCCTCCTCTCTTCCACCTCCTGGCCGCTTGCTGTGTTCCGTCTGTCTCAGGCACCATGGAACCAATTTCTGTGCCATTTGCAGACCTCTTCCTGATGTTGCCCCTTCTCTGAAACCATTCCAGTCCCTTTGCACATGACAGTTGCTTCAGCCTCCGGTGTCTTCTCCTGCCAGGCCTGCAGTGGCCAAGCAGGGAGGGGGTTAAGTCCTACTCGTCCAGCACCCAGTCCAGGGACAAGCGGCACAGTGTGGTCCCCCTGCGCTAGAGAAGTGTGTGTTCCTTCAGGTGACACTGTGCTCTAGACCGTGATCCTCCTAAAGCAGAGAGAAGTGATAGACTCTGCATTTAAGATATAAAGAGGAAGACTGCTGTGCCTGAGGCCCTTTGTGTTCTTTTTCTTTACTTTAAGAAGAATAAAAAGCTCTCAAAGGCATCATTTCTCTTGTATTTTGTAAACAGGCACATGGCTAATTTTGATGTTTTCCGCTGTTTTTTCATTTATGTGCAAAGTCTTTGGACATCTAAGGCATTCTCTGCAGAAAAAGCTACCAGTCTTCTTACAGTTGTCTTAGCATCATGCACATCCTCCCTTAACTTTGTTCTGATGATCCCTTTTGACCGCGAGCTTCTCTCCTTGACTTTAAACTGTTTGCTTCCTCAGCAAGTGACTGGCCTAAAGTTTAAGGCATCCCTGAGGCTGTGCCCTATATGCTCAAGGCTGAGGCTTCCCCGAGCCCCTGCCTCCCAGGACCCCTCAGCAGTGCCCATGGTCCAGAATGAATGATTCTCTCTCCTTCTCTACTTTATCACAACTCTGAAGCCTTTAGAGTCGACATGGCGCCTGTTTGCAAGAGACACAGCACGTAAAACAGAACAACTCCTACACAGTGGACTTGTGGTCAGGACGAGGGGGCTTAAGCCAAGTGGGCAGGAGCGTTAGCCCTCCTCCCATAGTCCAGAGTAGCTGCTGAGTAACTACGTTTAAAATGGTGATGGTGATAAAAGGAAGGAATTGGAACCCTTAAAAAGATGGTCTGATATGATACCTGACTATATTCGTAAAAGAACTAAAGGGAACTGCTAAAATGGAAAAATGCAGTCATGGAAATTAAAACTCAGGGGGGTAGTCTAATGAGCAGAACAGATTAAATGCAGCCAGAGGGGATTCAAGTTTGTGAAACAGTGACGAGATACAGACCTGCCCCTGTGACTGTAGCTCTGAGACAAAAGGACATGAAAAAATGTGAAAAGAGCCAGTAAGAGACGTGGTGGCTTGAGTAAGACTGTTTTATGGTGTATACAGGAGGCAGGACAGAGAAACAGTATTGGAAGAAGGAATGGCTGCTATCTTTCAGGTTAGATGAGCCCACTGACATGAACACATCCACACTGAGCCGCAGGTCATCAGAGAAAAAGGAAGCTTATCACTGGCCAGAGAGGATGGCTCTGTCCTTCAGGAAACTGAAATCCAGCATGTGACTAAAGGCATAAACAGTGAAAATAGAGGCCACTGCCAGGATGGGAGGCAAAGAATGCATGGATGGCTTCCTGGAGGAGGTGACATCTACAGTGAGGATAAGCAGAGCTGGAATGGGAGTCCAGGCAGGACACAAGGACACTGCGCTCCCCCAGGGGCTGCAGACTAACTGCAGGCGGAGCCAGCTTTGCTGCCATAGGAGCTCCTGTCTGTCACTGTAAGCTACTGTCAGAAAAGCTGGGTGCCGAGCATTTAGCGTTCAGTGTTCCAGATGATGTTACAGGCTGGAAGGCGTGTGAAAGGATGCTGAGTGGTGATAGGATTCTGCTCTCTGCACGAATGTAGACTAAAGGTGGATTTGTTTGGTTTTTTTTTTTTTTTGGTATGGACCATTTTTAAAGTCTTTTTTGAATTTGTTACAGTGTTACTTTTGATTTATGTTTTCATTTTTTTTGCCTGTGAGGCATGTGGTATCTTAGCTCCCCAACTAAGATTGAACCCCCACGGGCCCCTCCTCCCCGCCCCTGGATTGGGAGGCAAAGTCCTAGCTACCAGGGAGGCCCCAGACTGAAGCCTTAAAAAGAGAAAAAAACTGGTCAGGCAGCCACATGTATCTGCATCCTCTGTGTGCCCTCAGCCATCCAGAAGTGGGTGGACTTACTTAAATCCTCAGTGCCAAGGATGTGGGGGGTGTGGTTATGTAGGTGGACCTTGGTCCCTGGAGAGAGAGGAAAATAAAGATAGGATCTGATGACATTTAACCAAGAGCAGATGCCGAGAATATGAGCCTCAGAGCATTGATTATCTGCTTTTTCTCTGTGACTAACCCAAGGCCTATTGAAATGTTATAAGGACAAAGATTAACAGAGTCTTGTCAAGAGAACACACTGGTCATAGCAAACACCCTTTTCCAGCAATCCAAGAGATGATTGCACACATGGACATTAGCAGGTGGTCAAAACCGAAATCAGATTGATTATATTCTTTACAGCCGAAGATGGTGAAGCTGTGTACCGTCAGCAAAAACAAGACCTGGAGCTGACTGTGGCTCAAATCATGAGCTCCTTATCATATAATTCATGCTTAAATTGAAGAAAGTATGGAAAACCGCTAGGTCATTCAGATATGACCTAAATCAAATCCTTTATGATTTTACAGTGAAGGTGATGAATAGGTTCAAGGGATTAGATCTGGTAGAGAGGGCCTGAAGAACTATGGATGCTTAGCATCACTAATTATTAGAGAAATGAAAGTCAAAACTACAATGATGTGTCACCTTACACGAGTCAGAATGGCCACCTTCAAAACTCTGTAAACAATAAATGCTGGAGAGGGTGTGGAGAAAAGGGGCCTCTTACACTGTTGCTGGGAGTGTAGATTGATACAGCCACTGTGGAGAACAGTGTGGAGGCGCCTTAAAAAGCTAAAAATTGAACTACTATACGACGCCCTAATCCCATTCTTGGGCATTTGTCCAGAGAAAAACATGGTCCGAAAGGACGCGTGTACCTTAATGTTCATTGCAGCACTTTCACAGTAGCCAAGACATGGAAGCAACCTAAATGTCCATTGACAGATAAAGAAGATGTGGTACATGTATATACAGTGGAATACTACTCTGCCACGAGAGAATAAAATTATGTCATTTGCAGTAGCATGGATGGACGCAGGGATTATCATACTAAGTGAAGTCAGACAGACAGAAAAAGACAAATATGTGATATTGATTATATGTGCAATATAAAAAATGATACAGATGAACTTATTTACAAAACAGAAACAGACTCACAGACATAGAAAATAAATTTGTGGTTACCAAAGGGCAGAGGGAGAAGGGATAGATTAGGAGTTGAGGATTAGAATATACACACTACTGCATATAGATAAAATAGATAAGGAACAGGGACCTATACTGTATGACACAGGGAACCAAAGTCAGTATCTTGCAATAATCTGTAACGGAAGAATATGTGAAAAAAAAAGATATGTATTCATGTGTATGTATAATTAAATCACTTTACATCTGAAACTAACACAGCATTGTAAATCAACTATCTTTCAAAAAAAATTTTAATAAATAAAGAGGTCACTACATAAAATGTTAGTGGTATAGATAGCTGTACATGGAAAAAATGTTAATAGTTGTGTGGATGACTTAATAAGAACTGGATCCAATCTAAAAATAAAGAAATCTGAATAGAGAATTGCTCAACAGAGCCAGCATGTATTAGGTATTTAGCTCATGCCTTGCATTTTGTTATGTTCATTTCTGAGACTACGGAAGAAAATGT
Source organism: Oreotragus oreotragus (assembly GCA_006410675.1). Classification (NCBI taxonomy): domain Eukaryota; kingdom Metazoa; phylum Chordata; class Mammalia; order Artiodactyla; family Bovidae; genus Oreotragus; species Oreotragus oreotragus. Next base: position 86,634 of record SJYX01001563.1, on the reverse strand, counting down.
AATTTCTCTCCTTGAGTTACTTACGAAATCACTGAGTAGACAAACAGATGTGCAATCAAGAGAGAGTTAGGACAGTGTGATTCCATGCCAGACAGTGGACGTGGGGAGTCTCACTGTGGGGCGTAGGGGAGACAGGGCCAGGCCAGGCCCCTGAGGAACTGGAATGTTTAGTAGGGAGCCCAGAAGATGTTCTGGCCACAGCCTGAGTGAGAGACGGGCTTCCTCTCTGCTTGGAGAAGGGGCTTCTCCTGAGAGAGCCTGGAGGGGAATGTGTGCAGGTGGATGTGAGCCTGGGGAAGCTGCAGGGATGCAGAGACAGGTTTGACCAGTAAGCGTTGGGGGAGGGCCCCAGGCTAGGGTAGGTTTCTGAGTCAGTGAGGGTTTGGGGATGTGGTTACATGAGGGGGCGATGTAGGGTGTGGAGAAGCAAGGGGATGCACCTGACAAGTGGTAGGCACTACACTCCCAGTTTCATGCACAAAAATTTTGTCACAGAAACCCTGAATTAAGTACAGTCACACACTGCATGGTGGTTCATCCGTAAATAAGTCTTCTGCTAATGCAAGAGATACAAGTTTGATTCCTGGGTCATGAAGATCCCCTGGAGAAGGAAATGGCAACCTGCTCCAGTATTCTTCCTGGGAAATCCCATGGACAGAGGAGCTTGCTGGGCTACGATCCATGTGGTAGCAAAGAGTCAGACAACTTGGTGACTAAATAACAGCAGCACACTCTGCAGACGGAGAGGCGGGAGTCCCGGAGAACGGGGCCACTAAGGCCCCGCAGCCAGTAAGTGATGGGTGACAGTCAAGCCCAGTGCCGCCTGGCTTCAGAGCCTTGGCTGCTTGATGAAACAGCCAAACCTGAGGGAGGGAGTTGGAGAGATCAGGCTCGTGGGAGGTGTTTGAACCATTCGGTCTAATGGTTTACAGCGTTTGTCAAAGTGCTTAATTTCTCAAAAGCACGCTCCGTGCATTCATTACTGGTAAGCGTATTTATGTGTACCCTGGGTTGTATGTGAACCTGATAAAACTAAACTTAAGAAACCTGCCTGACAGATTTTACTATTAGTTACTTCTGTATTTAAGTTGCGGCTCATAAGTAAAAGTAATAAAGAAGTGTCACGTGATTCAGTTTTCCCTTTGCTTATGGTGGTTCTGCATATGCCGTGAGTAGAGCCATTGCGAAGAGGAGTTTTCTGTTGAATACCAGGCAGGGCAGAGGCGTGTGTGGGTGGGAGTTCCTGCGATTATCCCGGCGGGGCTTCTGGATCTCAGAGTTCTTAAAATTCTACGAGCTTAGAGACCAACTGATAAACCAAGCCGTAAGACGTTTCCACTGCCTGTTGCCGCCCATAAACCTTGCTCTTTAGTGGGCTCGTTTCCTTTGGAAAGATACATGTCAGAGATCAGATACATGTCAGGAATTAGATACATGTCAGAGATCAGATACATGTCAGGAATCTCCAGAATCATCAGAACTTGCACTTCAGTGCTCTGACCTTAGTGAAGTTCAGACCAGACCAGGACTGGGCTGTCTGTTGCCCTGTGGTCCTTAGATGATAACTTGAAATGGTTGCAGATGACATTTTTTAATCTCTCTCCAGTATTCTTTTTCTTGAATATTTATATTTCCTTCTATTTCCATCTTCCTTTAAAAAAAAAAAGTATTTAGTCTTCAATAAATGAGTAACTACTAAATGGCATAGTTAGATAGAGACAATTATGGTGACCTGTGGATGTATTTAGGGAAAGTCAAGGTGTTAATTGCTCAGTGATGCCTGACTTTTGGTGACCCCCTTGGACTGTAGCTCACCAGACTCCACTGTCCATGGCATTTTCCAGGCAAGAATGCTGAAGTGGGTAGCTGTTCACTCCTCCAGGGGAACTTCCTGACCCGGGGATCGTCCTGAACTAGGGGCTGACCCCGGATCTCCTGCGTTGCAGGCAGATTCTTTACCGTCTGAGCCGCCAGAGAAGCCCGCTCAGGAAGTTGCATGTTAAATGCTCAGCAGTCTGAGAATGTATAGTTCTTGTTTCTAATTTTATTGAAGCATAGTTGATCTGCAGTGTTGCGTTCGTTTCTGCTGTACAACAGAGTGACTCAGTCATACATATGTGTATTCTTTTTCCTATTCTTTTCCATCCTGGTTTGCCACAGGTTACTGACTGTCGTTCCATGTACACTTCTGGCTTTAAGGCGCTGTCCTGACAGCGTTGCGTGGTTCTGCTTCCCTGGATCCCGCACACGTGACACTCAGTGCCGTGCCTGGGCTCACCGGTGCTTGCCTTCCCTGTGACTGCTGGGCTCGACCTGGTCTGTCTGAAGTCTGTCCTTTCTCAAGGAGCTGGTCCTGCCCTTGGGGCTGAGAGTCCGGGAGAGAGGAGTCAGCCCCTCCTTCAGAGAGTGGGCTCTGGGCTCCCTGTGCGTTTGTCCCAGCCTTCGGACGCAGCTCTCTGTAGGCCGTGCCCAGGTTTCCAGCGGTGATTGAGAAGCGGCTCGTGCTCGCCTTCTCTCTCACGTAATTGTGCCAGCTCCTGTTACTCCTCTGCTGTTTCCGCCCCCAGGTCTGCAGCCTCCCGGGGTCACGGGTCCCCAGACAGCCTTCTGTCCATCACGTCCCCAGTGGGCCTCGCCGCCCTCCTGCAGGTGGCTCCCTTCTGAAGGCGGAGCTCTGTGCGTGGTTGTCCGAGGTGTGCGTGGCGCCGTGTAGTCTGCAGTCTGTCTGCTTTCCTTGGATCAACACACTGCTCCCTTCCCTGCCACGAGGGGTGAGAAGTTACTTAGGAAACCGAGTGAGTTGGACGCTCGGGCCCAAATTATCCACTACAAATAGTTCATCCAACTAAAGCTAGACTTTTATACCCACTGGCCCAGCCTCCTGGCCCCCTACGCACAGGGAAGTCTCGGAGAAGGAGCCCTTGAGTGACCTGGCCTGAGTGCTGTCCCGCACCTTGACAGAGGGGGTGACTGAAGTCCAGGGAGGAGACTGGCATGCCTTCCTCTCACTGTGTATACATGGGCATATGGATTTTAATGATTATATACTTTTTTTCAGGGGCTTCCCAGGGGGCACAGTGGTAAAGAATCTGGCTGCCAGTGCAGGAGACGCAGGAGACGTGGGTTTGATCCTTGAGTCAGGAAGATCCCCTGGAGTAGGAAATGGCAACCCACTCCAGTATTCTTGCCTGGAGAATCTCCACGGACAGAGGAGCCTGGCAGGCCAGAGTCCATGGGGTCGCAAAAGAGTCAGACACAACTGAGTAACTAAGTACCTATACCTCATACACACACAGCACATATACTTTCATAATGTAAGCCCCCTGAAGGAAAGGTCTTCGTATAGATTCGTATAGCTCTTTTCTGGGCAATACCCAGCACACGGTGAATTTCTGATAAATGCAAAGCATTGAAGGAACTTGAACTCCAAATGCAAATCTTTTAAATTTCCAAATTTTCATTTGCTTTGGTCATAAGGACCAAGTCATTGTCCTCTTGCTGTGAATCTGTGACACAGGCATTGAGCAAGAACTTGCCGGAACTTGTAGAAGGAAGTTGTGGCAGCCATGTCTGCACTTTCTGTTTTGGAGAGTGTGTACAAGGGTAGGAGTAAGGCGTCACGAGACCCTGTGGGTGAGAGTGGGAATTTGTGGTCATTATGTGTGTGGGGGCATTTCGACTGTTTGGTTGAAAAGTCTAAGAAATGAGAGCCATCCTTGGGAAACTGGGCTCCATTAATTCAAACATCGGTCTGTCACATTTTTCATTCTTCACGTTTAAGATTATTTGAACATACACTTAAATAAATGTGGGCCACTAGATTTTACCTGATTTGCTGTTCTTTTCAATGGGGAAATATTCTAAACCATGAAGGTTTCCCTCCTCGATACAGTACAGGAATAAATGTTGCTCCCAGCAAAGTTCTCCTTCAGCCCATCAGTCACTTCTTCCCCACCTGTGAGAAAGAATACAGAGATTGAATCAAAAAGCCTCAAGACGAAGGAGCCAGATCACCTGTTAAATGTAGAGTATGGCAGCAAACATCTTGGGTTTCCATCAATAGCCTCCCCAGTAATAGTGCTGTCTTTTTTTTTTTTTTTTTTTTCATTTATTTGTCTATTTATTTTGGCTGTGCTGGGCCTTCCACGTGTGTGGGCTTTCTCTGCTTGCAGTGAGTGGCGACTGCTCTCCAGTCGGGGCAAGCGAGCTTCTCTCGGCAGTGGCTTCTCTTGTGGGGCACAGTCTCTAGGATGGGGGAGTTCCATAGTTGTGGCACCTGGCTTAGTTGCCCCACGGCATACGAGATCTTCCCAGACTAGGGATCGAACCAGTGTCCGCTGCATTAGAAGGCGGATTATTAACCACTGGACCATCAGGAAGCCCTAGTGTTAAGCCTTAAGTACATTCATCAGCGGCCACACTTGTACCTTTTGGCCTCATCTCAATAACATAGCTCCCTAGTCCCGTCTGTCTAGGTGGTTGTTGGAGTTGATTTATGTATGTAGCACGTGGTTCCTGAGTAAATATCACTTCATGATTAAAGCTATACTTTTCAGGGAATATTAAGTCACCCTTCCAAACCCCATGATGGGGAAAATGGCAGTAGAATCCTACACCGTATTCTGACAGTCTCCATTGTAAAGGGAATGAGCAGGGGCTTCCCTGGCAGTCCAGTGGTTAAGACTCCACGCTTCCACAGCAGAAGGCGCAGGTTCGACTCCAGTTCAGGGAACTAGGATCCCACAAACGACACAAAAAATAAAGGAGAGTGCAGCTTTCCAGCAGGAAGTGGACTTTCATGTCCTGATTTGGAGCGAGATTGCGGGCCTTTCTGTTTACCTGTGAGCATGTGATGATGTTTATGGGTCCCTTCTGAGTGTAGGAATAAAATAATGATGGACTGCAATTTTATCAAGTTAGTGTTTAAATGGCAGTGTGATGGCACTCTTGAGTCCCTGTGGAGCTCTGGGCTACTGGGGCTCCCACCATCACCTTCTGTTTATTTTTCAATTGGGAAAAAATTGATATACAATGCTGTGTTGGTTTCTGCCGTACAACAATGCAGAATCCATCACTGGCACACATATGTCCCCCTCCCTCTTGAGCCTCCCTGCTGCCACTGTGGATCATCACAGAGCTCTAAAGCTCCCTGTGCTATACAGCAGCTTCCCCAGCCATCTATTTTAGACACCTGGAAGCGTGGCGAGGACTTGACCCCCGTGTCTGCCCTGCAGCATCCCGTGCTGGACGAGCCCATCGCCGAGGCCGTGTGCATCATTGCAGACACAGACAAGTGGAGCGTCCAGGTGGCCACGAGTCACAGGAAGGCGGTGGACAGCGCGAAGCTCGGCCAGGACGTCCTGGTGTCCAGTCAGGTGTCCGGCTTACTGCAGTCCATCTTGCAGCTCTACAGGCTTCACCTCCCCGCCGACTTTGTAAGTTTGTGTTCTCCAGGCATCAGAGAAATGAGCTATAAAAACACTTCCCACGGGATTGTGGTTATAAAGTCACGAGTTCCTGTGTATTGATTTTAGTATAATTGGATGTTAGCATCAGTGGAAACAGAGCGTGTGATACAAAACCAGCACGTGGGCTGGATTCAGTAACAATAGTCCTTCTGGAAACAGAGCATAAAGACATCATCTCTTTGAACGAGTTACGTGAAGAAGCAGGTATAATGTGGAGGCAGGGGTCAAGCATACAGGGAAATTTAAAATACCCTCCTTGGAGAAACTTACCAGTTTTCCATCATCAGTTTGGTGCCAAGTCAGCCAACTTTCCAAAGGGACTGTCGTTCCATCTGCTCAGGGACAATCCTCCCAGAGTTGTTATGGATAATGTAGGATATTGTTTGTGTCAATAGTTAAAATGTTGAAGCACCGTAGCCATAGGGGATAGTATCAATTGTTCCTTTTTGAATGGGATTTTGCAATCACTTTGATAACATTATATTAAATACAGACAGCAGACAGACCCCCTGAACTCCTAGAAAATGATCAACAGTTCTCCCCGATTCTCTGGAATAATATGCACAACAAATTCGTGTGTGTATGTATATGCACGTGCACACGCACGTGTAGAGAGATGAAGAGAAACCATACTTAAGGAGGGAGGGAGCTGGGTTTCCGGAGCAGAAGGGCAGGTACCAGGAGGGGAAGAACTCCAGGAGCTGGGAGGGACATACCTGAGATGAGCTCACCTGCTTTCTCAGCTCCTCCTTCTTCCCCTGTCTGCACTCAGCCCTGCACCAAACAGCCAGCATCTCCCTGCCAGCCTCCTGCCTCCACAAAAGATACAGAGCTAGTAACAGGCAAGTAGGTGGCTGGATTACGGTCAGCTTCCTGATTGCTCAGGAAGGGTTATTCCCCTGAGATCTTGTGACCAGACCTCCAGGTGCACCATACCTCTTGGAAAGCCAAGACTCCTGTGTCCTTGGAGTGGAGCTTTGAAACACTGAGGTGGCAGTGTGGCATCACAGGGACATCACGGGGGTCACATCTGGGGTTTGCCTGTTCGGTTCGTTGGGCACCTCAGGACATCAGCTTTTTTCTCTGTGAACATGGTGCCTTTGCAGCAAGCACGTGAGAGCCTCGCTGAGGTGTGCTTTCTACCTGGCCAAGCCCAGGGCGAGATGAGGCTCCTTGCAGCCAGTGGACAGTAGTGGACAGTCAGTGGGCTTTCAGTGGCCTGGACTCAGATCCAGGCTCCTCTGCTTCCTAACCATGTACCTTGTCGAAGTTGGGGAGCAGCAGAAACTGTCCGGTCTGTTTATGGAAATTAAGTGAGCTAATTGACTTGGCTGGGGCTAAGTGCATTACTGGGGCTAATTCTCTGGGACTTCCCCATTGGATCAGTGGTAAAGAAACTGCCTGCAATGCAGGAGACCCAGGTTCGATCCCTGTGTCAGGAAGATCCTGTGGAGGAGGGCATGGCAGCCTACACCGGTGTTCCTGCCTGGAGAATCCCATGAACAGAGGAGCCTGGCGGGTTGCAGTCCTTGGGGTTGCAGAAAGTTGGACACGACTGAAGCGACGGAGCTCAATTCACCTAAAGCACTTGCGTATCACTGGACGTTATGCACACTCATATGACAGCTTCTACTGGCATAATTGTTAAGAATAACCACTCACGTGAAGCAGTGTTCACAGCTGTGAAGACCGACACCATCTAATCACTGAAACCTTTATTTGGGCTTTAAACGGCAGGACCCCTGTCCCAGCGGTGACCCAGGAGGCACCTGTGGCTTCTTACAACATGACTCTTGTTCTGCACTTGCAGGCAGTTTTTCCTTCTAGTAGCAACGTGCATCATGTTGATGTAGAGGCCGAAATTTGCTTTTCTGTAAGAAAAGAGAGATATATTTGATTATACAGTTTTTTACTATTATAAGTATTTACCAAACTTTTATATTGTATTCTGTAATCCATATCTCACTACAGTTGACATCTTAAGTTATCCCAGCAGTAAATTACCACAGTTAATTCTTTTTTACTTAATTTAGACATGTTACATTTAACCATAAAATCAAGATCAAAGAAAACTTCATCTGCAGTTTAGAATTCTCCTTAAAATTCACTTGAATGAAATATACAATTAATTTCCTGTTGGTACTTTGAATATGGAAAGAGAAAGTAGCTATTTACAATTTCAGAAGTTAAAATTGAAGAAATCCATCTCAGAAAGGAAGGAGCAGATCCCCAAATAGTTCGATTTCATAATCAGGCTTTGTAAAAAAAAAAATTTCTAAATGCTTGGATTTCAAGTTTCATGTACATTCCACATGAACCAACATTCTCTTTATTTCCATATTGCAATACACAGTTTTCCTGGGAACATGAAAATGCTGTAAATTCACTATTTTAAACCATAAAGGATTCAGCATAATGTAGCTATTCCTTTTAATATTTTATAATGCTCTTATTAAAACTTTGTATTTACTCCGTAAGGAGCTGAAACTGAGCAGGAGACCCTTCCTTCACCGAACTCCGCTTCCTTGGGGGAACATTTCCATGAGAGTTGGTGAAATCCTCCTTGATTATTACTCTTACTCAACTTACCAGTTGTGTTTCATCCACACAACACAATGCACTTAAGATTTTAAGCCAATGGAAAAGATTGCATCTCGAATGCATACTTTGTCTATGTCACTGATCAGCCCAGATGGTCAAGATCAGCATTGTCAAGTGCATCTGTTAATCTTTTCACCTTGAAGACAGCAGGCGTAATGGTCTAGAAGAGAATCATGTCAGATGGACCCTTGCCAGAGCCATCAGGTGACTTACTGAGGTGCCTGATGATTGCCTGCCAAATGCAGAAGCATTTGCCTCTGGTGCAAAGCACAGATGGTTGCTGTTCTCTAAAACACGAAGTTGGACACAGTTCCAAGGGTAGAGATGTCCTGAAAATAATTGCCTCTCTCTATTGTTATTAGAGACCTAGATAAAATACACTCTTGAGAGACAAGAAAAGTTCAGAATAACCTTGTTCCAGTCATTCTTCTGGGAATGAACTGTAACAAAATAATCTGAGCTATGGAAAACAACAACAGAGATGCTGTTTATAAAAAGGCATTGGTAAAGAATTTTTAATAGCATGGGGGAGGGATTATTAGAAAGTTTTTTGAAAGCAGAGAATAGTTGTACTTATAGAATGACTTCAACTATGTAAAAAGCGAAAGCTTTTTTAAAAAGACTAGAGGATATATATGAAGCTCTTAACAGTCATTGGAAAAAGTAAACTTTCTTGTTTTACAAAAACCTGTTTTTTTAATTTATATTAGAATATAGCTGATTTATAATGTGCTGTTAGTTTGAGGTGTACAGCAAAGTCATTCAGTTATACATATACAGGTGCTAAGTCATGCCCAACTCTTTGCGGCCCCATGGACTATAATCTGCCAGGCTCCTCTGTTCAGGCAATTTTCCAGACAAGTGGAAAACTGGAATACTGAAGTGGAGTGCCATTTCCCACTCCAGGAGATCTTCCTGACCCAGGGATGAAACCTGAGTCTCTTGTGTCTCCTGCATTGGCAGGCAGATTCTCTTCCCATATAGGTTATTACGGAGTACTGGGTAGAGTTCTCTGTAGCATAAGGTAGGTCCCTGTTGATGACAAAACTTATTCCTCCGAATGGTAGGAATGGTAGGCTTGTAATCCGTTAAGTATATTTCACAGAGATGAGATCACAGTTGTGTGCTTAGAAAGGATGAAGGGAACCCCAGCTCTTGAGTCACTGGCGGAGATCTGAGTCCCCAGCTCATCATGAGTGTGGTTGCCTTTGCAGTGCGTCATGCACTTGGAGGACAGACTGCAGGAAATGTACCTGAAGAGCAAGATGCTGTCCGAGTATCTTCGTGGACACACGCGTGTGCACGTGAAAGAACTAAGCGTCGTGCTGGGGTGAGTCCTGTGGAGTACCACCATTGCCACTCCCTGGGGACACCAGAGTTTCACACCTAGAAACACTCTCCGACCTTCCAGCCGGAGGTCCAGGGTTATTTTATCCTTGAAAGTGGAGCATGTAATCCTCCCCCAGAGGCCCATCTCGAGGCATTTCACTAGGATGTGGGAGTCACGGGCTGTCGGTCCGCGGCTGTGTGCTCCTTGCCATTTCTGGGGGAGGTGAGGAAGGCAGGCCTCCTGGACTTGGGGCCCGTCTGCATGTCCCAGGTGGCCAGACTCTCCTCCCTTTTCCTGTGAGCCCATCAGAAGAGGAGGTGTGCATGTCATCCGTGTCCTGCATCATCTTCCAGAGACTGTTTGCCCTAATTTTTCTGGGGGGAAGAAATTCTGACTTGCGTTTTACTCTCTGCTCAATTTTTCCACAGAGAAGTAACAGGACGACATTGTCTCAATAGGGCCTTGTCCCGCCTTGTCCTGTGACGATGATCCCCCCCCCCCCAATTTGGGGCAAGAAAATAACGTGTATAAAACATCAATCCCAAAATTCTCTATTAGGCCTGCCAGTCAAAGTTGTATTATTTCAAGACTCAGGCCTTCGCTTTCTTGCTGGACTTCTCATGTCAGACCCAGGATGTGACTTACTGTATTATTCCACTCTCAGCATTTCCTGCCATACTTTTTTTTTTTTTAATGTACTTCACTTTAAAAATATTCTCCCCTTCTGAAGCATTTGCTTTTTCAGTTTTTGCTTAGATCTCTTCACCAGCCTCACAGTAGTCCTGCCTCATCTGGTTTCTGATGTGGGATGTGCAGCTCTTATTTCTAGGACGCTTGCCTGGCCCCTGGCTGATGGGTGCCCACCATCAGCACCTACCCCTGAAGGATCCACCCTGAAGGTGGATTTGCCTCCTTGCTTCAGGCCCCTCAGTGCCTTATTGGGCCCCTTCTAGCCCTTCCTCACTGCCCTCCTGCTCTCAGGCCAGCAGCACTGCAGTGCTGGGAACTTGCTGTTACCCTGAATGTCACTGCAGAAGGCAGGGAAGATGCCACGAGCTCATACCAGCTGCCTTCTTAGGTTCTATTTTTAGTTTTTAGGTTTTGGAAACAAGGGACAGCGTTAGAACATGTTTCAAGGACCGAGACCATCCTGGCTTTCCAGGACACCCAGCAGCCCCCTGCCTGTGCTCCCCCACCCTCACTGACTCTACCTCCATTCTTAGGAGGTGGCTTCAGCGTCTGAGTGTTGAGTGCGTGCTGGGTAGGGGTTTCGGTTGTATGAGCCATTTAAGAAAGCCCAGGGGTTTTGAAGACATTGTCACCATCTTGGGTTCCCAGAGACTTACTTGGAGCCAGTGCAGACTCGAGGTGCAGTCCTGGAGTGCTGACTGGAGGAGATGTGCAGAGGCCCTGCAGGGAGACAGGCCCTGGTCCCATGCACATAGCTGCCACTGCACCAGCGAAGGCTCCGGGACCCCGGCAGGGCGGGTCTCAGGAGCAGGCTCACCATCTGCCTGCCTCTTTCACTCTGTTCTGATTGCCCACTGGGCAGGCCTTGAATCTGGCAGTGGGATGCGCCTATAAATCCTGCCACTTTAATGTAACTACCTCTCCTCTCTCCACGTTCAGGATAGAGTCCAACGACCTGCCTCTGCTGACGGCCATTGCGAGCACGCACTCTCCTTACGTCGCCCAGATACTCTTATAAGCTAATGCTCAGGACAGCTCCTCCTTGAAGAAAATTGGATTCTCAGCCCGAGGAGGAAGGCAGGCAGCTCCCTGCGACCACGAGGCGCCAGCAGGGTGGACAGACGCGGTCCTCCCCGTGCTGTGCTGTGTCAGGGCGTCGCTTCCCGGGGTGCTGGCTGGAAGCCGTAGCTTCCCTGACACCAGGCGTCTGTGTTGTCGTGAGCAGGCAGGCCTCCATCACTCTCGGGTCAGCGTGGGCACTGAGGGCACAGCAGTGACCAGGGGCCTGAGAGTGGGCCTGAGCAACACAGGCATCATCGCTGCTAGAAACATCTCAGAGTGCAGGCATGCGCTCCCCAAGCTGGAGGAAGCGATCCTGCTGTCCTGAGAAGGCGGTCAGCACGGGGACCCTGGATACCAGGGACCGCGGTGTAGTGGAGCCCGTGTGTACCGCCTCCACGCCAGTGGCTTTGATGTCATCCTCTGGCAGAGAGCACGAGGGGACTGGCTATGGGGAGCAGAGCTCCAGGGACCCACTGCTTCCAGCCTTTCCCGTTTCCCTTGTTTGAGATGCAGCAACGGGTAGGTTAGGGATGGACTGTTGGTGCAATAAACCCAAGAATCAATGTAGCATCCTCATCCCATCCACATACAGTGCACAGCAGCGGAGGGCACAGTCTGACCCCACTCGCTTCATCCTGAGGCCTCAGAGCTCTCAGCAGCCTTGTCAAAGGGGCCGTTTACCAAAGTTATTTCTATAAGCTTGAGAGCATTTCTGTGGCTAAATCCCTCCAGCTGAAGCCACGTTCTTTCTGTAACAGTTAATACAGATGACTGTTTATACTTTAAAAGGCACAGCTGTCCAGGTGGGAAGTGAAATTTGCAACAGTTCAGGATGACTTATGAAGCAGTTTGACCATTTCTAAACAGTCCATCTATGAGCTCAATTTTCACTCTATCATCTCTGTGCCTTCCAAACCCTACATCCTTTTCAAAACACCTTCCCAGAAATTGACTGCCCTGTAGTATAAAACCTGCCACAAGGCAGCATTGCTTATGTATGAGCGTAGTTTGCTTTTTAAAAACGCTGAGTTTTCTGTTAATACGAACTTTAGTTTACTGATTGTGAAGCAGGTGATGTCCTGACCTCCAGGGTAAAGGAAAAGACTAGTAAATTGGTGGTGTAAAAGGCAGGGCTAACCCTGTTAACAGCACACCTGTTAACACCGGCAGACCTTGAGGACTTTAATTATAACCAGGCCCTGATGTCCTTCTCCTTTAAAAATTAATCCCAATCCTTTCCGTGTAGTTTTGCACCTAAGAATATGAAGCGACTTCCCTTTCAGGAGTTAGAATATTCTGTCTTCAGATTTGCTATGTGATAAAATCCCCAAACCCCAAGTTACATACGTCTCTGTCTTTATTCTTTGACAAATGTGAGTTGTTTGTTTGAAAGAGCAGAGCAGCAGGACCAATGGAAAAAGACAGGTGTGTTCTTTCTTAGGAGTGGTTCTTAGGGATAGGTCAGAACTACAGCCTTCGCCTCTTTTTAATAAATCATGTGTTTGTCCCCCTCCTGCCCCTTGGCTGCTCCTCTCAGCTTGTTGGCTGCTCCACTCGGCTTGTAGGATCTTAGTTCCCCAGCCAGAGACTGAATCTGGGCCCTTGGCAGTGAAAGCTCAGAGTCCCAACCACTGGACCATCGGGGAAGTACCCCTTCTCTCTCTTATTTTAAGGATGTGAAGCGCAGAGGGTCTCGAGACTCTAAAAATCTTTAATTTGTATTTTATGTCTCTCATCATAAAAGTGATGCCCATTTTATCTACGTTTTCTGTTTTCCTTTTGCCTGACGTCCGAGATGAGACGGGTATGTTTAGAGTCCCTGGTTCCGTGACACCGTGGAGGTTGTCATGGACCTGGCCCATGGCCGCCCTCTCCCCATCTGAGTCCCTTACGTGTGATGCATTGTGCTGAGCAAGGTCACAGCGTCCCCTCTGCACCAGCTTTGAGCATCCCCCAGTCTCTGACTCCCTTCTCACTGGCATGTTCTGGACACTTTCCCTCCCCTGCCACCCTCCAGGGTTTACAGACAATAACTAGATGCAAAATCAGTGCAGGTAGCGGCCTGTGGAGAATTAGACCCAGCCCAGGGAAGCTGAGCTTTAAATGGTCAATTTAAGCTTCATGCAGAAAAGATGTGGCCCAGCCCCTGGCAGCCGAGAAAACTCGCTTGGCCTCTGCATGCCCCCCCTCTCCCAGAAGAAGGTAACGAGGGAGACCCCTCAGGACGCCAGGCAGCCTGCCCCTCACGGCTGCCGCCTGCATCACAGACCAGGAATGCTGCTGCTCTTCTGTAAACCCTCCTTCTCTCAAGAACATCCACCTGTTCTCTCATAAACGCAACCTTTTCCCAAAAGTGGAAAAAGAATCTCATGGAACTGGGTGGAGACACGCCGGACACCACCCTGGGGCCGGGTTCTGTCTCAGCCACAGAGGTGAGGAAGGGACCCACCCTCACCCAGGCCCACCTCAAGAAAAAAACAAAATTTTTAAAAAAATGTACAAATGGAGAAAACTACCTCAGTTGACAGGATTCCACCTTTAGGGTTTCTTCAACTTTGACGTCTTACCTGTTGAGTGTACCTTTTGTAGCATCTTGCTTGTCCAGGCGAATGGGAGGCAGACGGAGCAGGTGTGCACCAGCGTTGCCGTGCGGGCCTTCCTCCAGCATGTCGAGGCTTAATTTTTCGTAGATTGACGAGTGATATGAATGTAAAGATACTTGTGTACGTTTAAACATGACAATGAAAACTTAAAATGTAGCTTCCATACTTGTGCATAATTCCAAAGTATTTTATTTTTATCAGTGTTAAATAGCTTTTTGTACAGGCTCCAATCCATTTTTCTGAAGTGTGCTGTTTTTTAATGAAAGTAACGATAAACTTTTCACATCCCATGGAACTGCCGTTTACACATCGCAACTTTTTAAATGTATCATATTTTTCGAAGTTAACTTTTTTCAAGGGAGGAAAATCCCTGCCTGCTAAACGATACTAAACTCTTGTTTGGCTCTTCTAATTAGGTCCTGAGATTTTATAAAATTCAGTCTGTAGCTTTTTAGGTTCCTCACTGGAGTTGGTTGTACATAAAGAATATAAAGTGACCCTACAGTTCTTTTAAATATCTGGGTTTTTCCACTTAAATGTGCTTTCGAAAGTATTTTGTTCATGCATACTTTCACCAATAAATTGAAAAAGTCTTGAGCTTCTTGGTAAATGTGAACCATTTGTTTTCTATTGTGCTTTGGGGGCAGGAACCTTTTAATATAATATTTGCCTAAATCAAGCAGCCCCCTCTGAATGTTAATTTTTAAATGTCCACATTTGGTGAACCATAAATCTTGGAAGCAAGACTGCAGTATGCTTAAGTGGTGTTTTAAAAGGAGAAAATTCCAGGGTTGATTTGTTATCATTGAAGTTCCATTACAACAAATTGATGGACTTTGTTTTTGATCAGTGAAATAGATATCAGTATCAATGTATGGAAGTATTTTTTCTTAAAACTTGTTCACATATTACTTTGATCCATTTTTCTGTGGCATCTGGTGCAATAAACCTTTTGAATTTATCTTGAACACTTTCTTGGTACTGCCTATGATTTGTCTATTTAATCAGACTTAGACATCTCATTTCCAGTAATTCACGCTGAAACAAGCCCACTCTAAATGTTAGTGACTCTCAGCAGGGGTGTTTGGTGAGCATGTAATGGGAGAGGGCTTCAGGCACAGAGAGGGTGGGAGCAGAGCAAATCTCCTAGGGATAGAGAAAATCTCGTCCCATGCTGGACACCACAGAATAAGGAGTTATCCTGTGTCACTTGAATATCCTGCTGCCGTTCATATGGGTGAAAACCTGTTTATAATTATTTAAGCTGAGAATTTAATTTTGCTTTACATAAATGCACAACATACTTCTCTCATGATCTTAACATACACCTAATTTTCCAGGAATGCCACTGTTGTATAAACTGAGGCAAGATTTTACTTTGTAAGGTTTAGGATGTTAGTAAGAACTGACATACATTTGGAAAACCATATTACCAGTAGCTGTGTTAATCATGGAGTTTGTCAACAACACAGTCTTCTGATCGTCTCTGCTTAGAGCTGTTGCCTTCATGGAGATTCCATTCGGAAGCAAGTGTCTGTTGATTATATTTTCTAAATTACTAGTGCCCCAATATTTATGTATTAAACTATATATTAATATAAGTTGTAAAACAGTACCACTAGGACATTATAGTGGTTTTTCAGAAATTACGTGTGTAAGTAAGTTATTCTGTTGATGAAAATTATGCATTTTATTTTAGGAAAATAAAGGGCATTACAGAATATTTACTATGAAATCTATCACTGATGCATACAGCCTCAAGAAGAATATGCTGTTAAGTGTAACTTTTGTAGCAATATAAGACCACATTGAATCATGTCATTTTAAGACTAAAGTTCAGTCCTCAGTCATGTCCGATTCTTTGCAACCCCATGGACTGACTGCAGCACACCAGGCTTCCCTGTCCATCACCAATTCTCGGAACTTATTCAAACTGATGTGCATCGAGATGGTGATGCCATCCAACCATCTCGTCCTCTGTTGTTCCCTTCTCCTCCTATCTCCAATCTTTCTCGGCATCAGGGTCTTTTCAAATGAGTCAGTTCTTTGCATGAGGTGANCACACCAGGCTTCCCTGTCCATCACCAATTCTCGGAACTTATTCAAACTGATGTGCATCGAGATGGTGATGCCATCCAACCATCTCATCCTCTGTTGTTCCCTTCTCCTCCTATCTCCAATCTTTCTCGGCATCAGGGTCTTTTCAAATGAGTCAGTTCTTTGCATGAGGTGACCAAAGTATTGGAGCTTCAGCATCAGTCCTTCCAATGAATACTCAGGACTGATTTCCTTTAGGATGGACTGGTTGGATCTCCTTGCAGTCCAAGGGACTCTCAAGAGTCTTCTCCAACACCACAGTTCAAAAGCATAAATTCTTTGGTGCTCAGCTTTCTTTATAGCCCAACTCTCACATCCATACATGACTACTGGAAAAACCATAACTTGGACTAGATGGACCTCTGTCTGCAAAATAATGTCTCTGCTTTTTGATATGCTGTCTAGGTTTGTCATAGCTTTTCTTCTAAGGAGCAAGCATCTTTTAATATCATGGCTGCAGTCACCATCTGCAGTGATTTTGAAGCCCCAAAACAATAAAGTTTGTCACTGTTTCCATTGTTTCCTCATCTATTTGCCATGAAGTGATGGGACCAGATGCTGCAATCTTATTTTTTTGAATGTTGAGTTTTAATCCAGCTTTTTAAAGACTACAGGAAAGAGGTAATGTTCGGTACTGCTAACTCCTTTTTGGATTAAATGAAAATTTTTAGTGTTTTTCTTGCTCCTTTTAAAATCATGCCATTGATGAGGCACTTACACATATACACAACACACTCCTTGATTCTATCAGATGCGTGATATATATCACCTCATTGAATCCTCACACCTTAATGAGGGGGATACTGTGATTGTTAATCTTGTATGTCTCCTTGATTAGGTCCCAGTGCCCACGTATCTGAGTTTTGCATGCATTATGTCATAAATCTGGAAGACCCAGCAGTGGCCACTGGAAAAGGTCAATCCTCATCCCAATTCCCAAGAAGGGTGGTACTAAAGAATGTCCTAACCATCAGACAGTTGCACTCATCTGCCATGCTAGTAAGGTCATGCTTAAAATCTTGCCTACTAGGCTTCAGTCAGTCAGTTCAGTCACTCAGTCATGTCCAACTGTGTGACCCCATGGACTGCAGAACACCAGGCTTCCCTGTCCATGACCAACTCCTGGAGCCTACTCAAGCTCATGTCCATCGCGTTGGTGATAACATCCAACCATCTCACCCTCTGTCATCCCCTTCTCTTCTTGCTTTCAATCTTTCCCAGCATCAGGGTCTTTCCAAATAAGTCAGTTCTTCATATCAGGTGGCCAAAGTATTGGAGCTTCAGCTTCAGCATCAGTCCTTCCAATGAATATTCAGGATTGATTTCCTTTAGGTTGGACTGGTTGGATCTCCTTGCAGTCCAAGGGACTCTCAAGAGTCTTCTCCAACACCACAGTTCAAAAGCATCAATTCTTTGGCGCTTAGCTTTCTCTTTAGTGCAACTCTCACATCCATACATGACTACTGGAAAAACCATAACTTGGACTAGATGGACCTCTGTCAAAATAATGTCTCTGCTTTTTAATATGCTGTCTAGGTTGGTCATAACTTTTCTTCCAAGGAGCAAGCATCTTTTAATTTCATGGCTGCAGTCACCATCTGCAGTGATTTTGGAGCCCCCCAAAATAAAGTCTCTCACTGTTTCCATTGTTTCCCATCTATTTGCCATGAAGTGATGGCACTGGAATGCCATGATCTTCATTTTCTGAATGTTGAGTTTTAAGCTTCAGCACTATGCAAACCAAAAATTTCCAGATGTACAATCTGGGTTTATAAAAGGAGGAGGAACTAGAGATCAAATTGCCAACATTCACTGGATTATAGAGAAAGCAAGGGAATTTCAGAAGAAGCATCTCTGTTTCACTGACTATGCTAAAGCCTTTGACTGTATGGATCATGACAAACTGCAAAAAGCTCTTAGAGAGATGGGAGTTGCCAGATCATCTTACCTGTCTTCTGAGAAACCTATATGTGGGTCAAGAAGCAGCAGTTAAGAACCCTGTAGGGAACAACTGATTGGTTCAAGAGCAAGAAAGGAGTATGACAGAGCTGTCTGCTGTCACCCTGTTTGTTTAACCTGTATGCTGAGCACACCATGAAAAATACTGGGCTGGGTGAGTTACAAGCCACAATCAAGATAGGCAGGAGAAACATCAACAACCTCAGATACACAGATGATACCACTTTAATGGCAGAAAGAGGAGAGGAACTAAAGAGCCTCTTGATGAAGGTGAAGGAGAGTGAAAGAGCCAGCTTAAGACTAAATATTAAAAAAGACTAAGATCATGGCATCTGGCCCCATTACTTCATGCAAATAGAAGGGGAAAAGGTGGAAGTGGTGATAGATTTCTTCTTCTTGGGCTCTAAAAGCACTGCGGATGGTGACTGCAGCCATGACATCAGAAAATGCTTGCTTCTTGATAGGAAAGTGATGACAAACCTAGACAGTGTGTTGAAAAGCAGAGATATTACTCTGCCAACAAAGGTGCATATAGTCAGGGCTATGGTCTTCCCAGTGGTCATGTAAGGTTGTGAGAGTCTGACCATAAAGAAGGCCGAGTGCCTAAGAACTGATGCCTTCGAACTGTGGTGCTGGAGAAGACTCCTGAAAGTCCCTTGGACAAGGAGATCACACCAGTCAATCTTAAGGGAGATCAACCCTGAATATTCACTGAAAGGACTGATGCTGAAATTGAAGCTCCAGTATTTTGGTCATCTGATGCTTGGAAAAGTCCCTGATTCTGGGAAAAACTGAGGGCTGGAGGAGAGGAAGGTGTCAGAGGATGAAATGGCTGGACAGCATCACCGAGCCAATGAACATGAACTTGGGTAAACTCTGGGAGATGCTGAAGTACAGGGAGGCCTGGCATGCTGCAGTCCATGGGGTCACAAAGAGTTGGACACGACTGGGCAACTGAACAACAACAGCCACCACCCAGATATCTGGCCTCACACCAGTGTGGTGTTAATGTGAAGGCCTTTCATGAGAGCAACACTGAGATGAATCGGCTTTGAGTAAAGCGGGTAATCCTCCATAACGTGAGGGGAGGCTCATCCGGTCAGTGGGAGGACTTCAGAGGAAACAGACCAAGATCCCCTGAGGAAGAGGGAATTCTGCCTTCCAGCAACCTTCACACAATTGCCTGGGTCTCCAGCCTCCTGGTTTACATTTAGATGTGGGATCTGCCAGCCTTCACAACCACGTGAGCCAGTTCCCTAAAAGAAAGCTATCTGTCTGTCTCTCTTTTTATCCATCCATCCATCCATTTTGTCCCATTATCCATCCATCCTATTGGTTCTTTTTCTCTGGAGAACCCCTGAGTAATACAGCTACTTAAGATATTGGCCCAATGACATACATGAGGACCCAATAATGCAGCTGGGAGTCAGAATATCCTCACACCGTGTTATAGGATGGCTCCTTTGAAGCAAAGATCTTTAACGTAGTGAACAGTGCAGACTTCACAGTTTCCCCTGGAGGGTTGAGAGGCAATTCACATAGACTCAATATGTGCTGCAAAAGGGGTGCTGGAGAACAGGCAGAGTCCAAGTTAGGACAGCCTCTGAGATGGCAGGGGAGGAGGTATCACCCCATTTGTGGCGCCAGAGTGGGGATTAATCCCCACACCGAGCCTTATCCTCTGTGTCCTTGCAACCTCCAGCCATCAGTCGTCAGCCCTTTCCTGACCTGCAAGTTCTGTCTACTGAGCCTCCTCCTAGGCCCCCGTCCCCGTCTTCATCCTCAATTTCTCTTTCCTTGACAACGGAGCATTTTCCAGAGAGGCTGCCTTGGCATTCACTTCTTCGCTTCCTACTCTCTCCTTACTGCCCCCTGCCTCCACCCTTCATCTCACAAGGCTGGGGTCGGTTGGCCTCCACTGCCTTTTCCCATAGTTACTGAGATCTTTCCCCATGTCCAGTCAGTAACCAGAGCTGCTGAACTTCTTTTCTTTGGGTCCCAATGCGTTGCCTTTTCTCCTTCCCCTCTGCCTTCTTTTAATCCCTCCTGATTTCTCAACTGGGTTACCAAAATGCCCTCCAAATGTACCTCCCTCTCACCAATCCCCTTCCAGGCTGACTTCTAAATAACCTCCCCCCCAAATTAAAGCTTAACCCTGCCACTTCTGTTTTTAGAGAAATGCAAAGCAAAACTACAAGGAGGTATCACCTCACACTGACCAGAAAGACCATCATCAAGAATATTCTACAAACAATAAATGCTGGAGGGGATGTGGACCAAAGGGAACCCTCCTACACTGTTGGTGGGAATTTAAATCAGTGCAGCCACTATGGAGAACAGGATGGAGGCTCCTTAAAATACTAAAAATAGAATTACTATATGATCCAGCAATCCCACTCCTGGGCATATATCCAGAAAAAAAAAACACACACAATTAAAAAAGGCACATGCACCCCAATGTTTATAGCGGCACTATTTACAATAGCCAGGATATGAGAGCAACCCTCAGCAGAGGAATGGATAAAGAAGACATGGTACATATATAAAATGGCATTTTACTCAGCCATAAAGATGAATGAAGCAGTGCCATTTGCAGAGATGTGGGTGGACCTAGAGATTGTCATACAGAGTAGATACGTCAGGAGCAGAAAAACAAATATCATATTGCTTATATGCGGAATCTAGGAAAATGGCACAGATGAACTTATTTGCAAAGCAGAAATAGAGACACAGATGTAGAGAACAAACTTACAGATGCCCAGAGGGAAATAGGGAGTAGGATAAATGGGGTGATTAGGATTGAGTTATTGATACTATGTATAAAATAGATAACTAATGAGACCCTCCTGTATAGCTCAGGGAACTCTACTCAGTGCTCTGTGGTGACCTCAGTGGGAAGGGAATCCAAAAAAGAGGAGACAGAAGTATACCTGTGACTGACTCACTTTGCTGTGCAGCAGAAACTAATACAACATTGTAAAGCAACCACACTCCAGTACAAGTTAATCTAAAAAAGAAAGTCAGTCCAGGAAAATCCAAGCCCCTCAGCACCTGGTCCCCCTCCTCTGGCCTCACCACTGAGCACTGACTCCCACCCCTGACTTTGGAGGCAGCCTGCAAAGTCGGACTGCATACCCTTTCCAAAGGCACTAGCTGACGCTGCCTGAGCCCTGTTAATCCTTCATCCTGGCCTCCCACTTCCCTTTGCTCCATCAAGTTCCTCCTGTTCTGATTCAAAATGCAGCTTAGGGTGGTGAATCCTCCAGCACCTCAGGGTGCCTGGATGTGAAGAATCTCAAGTCCCATCCCAGACAGACCGAATCAGAATCTGCACCTTACTGTGATCTCCAGTAGATGCGCGTGTGTGTGTGTGTTGTGCTTAGCCACTCAGTCGTGTCCAGCTCTGCAACCCCATGGACTGTAGCCCTTCAGGCTCCTCTGTCCATGAGGATTCTTCAGGCAAGAATACTGGAGTGGATTGCCATGCCCTCCTCCAGGGGATCTTCCCAACCCAAGGGTCAAACCCAGGTCTCCTGCATTGCAGGTGGATTCTTTACCATCTGAGCCACCTGGGAAGTCCCCAGGTGATGCATATGCATATTAAAATTTGAAAATCACTACTCCCACATCCAATGTGAGTGAGTGGCAAGGGAAAGAACGTACCAATCTCTGAGATTATGTCCATGTTTTGGAGGAAAGGGGAGCAATGAAGATATTTGCAAAGAAATGACATAGAAATGGATGACAATATTGAAAGCGTCTGTCATATACACAGAAGTTTCACAACACTTAAGTAGCTATTATTTATGTGGAGAAAATAATGTCAACCAAAAAGCAAGAAAGGAAAACAATGAATGTAATAGATGGTAGGGCTTGAGAGATATTTTGTGATTTAAAAGAAGAAATTTTGGGAAATGTAGGTGGCGCTAGTGGTAAAGAACCCACCTGCAAAGCAGGGGACCTAAGAGAGAATAATTTGATCCCTGGGTTGAGAAGATCCCCTGGAGAAGGAAATGGCAGCCCACTCCAGTATTCTTGCCTGGAGAATTCCATGGACAGAGGAGCCTGGCAGGCTACAGTCCATGGGTTGCAACTTGACTGAAGTTGCTCCAGTAACTGAAGCAACTTAGCACAGCATAGCATGGAAGAGATAGTTCAGAAATTTGTGCAACTGATTTCCAAAAATATTTGTACAAGCATTTGGGGTGTTATATACAAGAGTGGTACATACTGTTAAATATCATAAATTGCACTTTTAGAAACCTTTAGAAATTAATCTCTGTACTTGGGTTTACAGGTATAAATCCAAACTTTAGAACATGAATATAAAATGTCCCCATTTTCAGCTGTCTATCTTGGTAAGAAAGCACTGTGATATTGTGTATAGGATTCTGTGTTTGAAATGTCCTCCGAGTCTCCCAGTACTATTGACAGAGTTTTGTTTTTCCAAGGCTGCTGCCAGTGCATAGTCCTGGCGCTCACACCATATGGATGGCAAGTGGGCTGCATCCCAGGTGAGTATGGCAACAGGAGCCAAGCACAGGTGGCTGGTGTGAGGCTTTCTTTGGAAGCTCTTGAATTTATAATTTGCTCCAACTTATTTTTCCTGAAGAGAATTTATGTCAAGTGGGGAGAGGGCTTGCATACTTACCGAAGTATCACCCACAAGAACCCTGGGGGATCATCCAAAGAAAGGGCTTGGGGAAAAAGTTTCTAATTTTGTAAATTCTGGAATTTACAAAAAGGCATGGCTGATAAAAAAGATTATTTTGAATGACGTAATATTTTGTTTATCTCTGGAAGGGAAGAGGTTTAACCAAGTGAGCAGTTTCCATCACCAATGATGAGTCAAGTACTCTGTGATGAGATACCTTCCAGATGACATGAACACTAGCCTCGGGATTCCTGTCTGAAACGTATCACCGAAGAAAATACCAGATATAACTGAATTAAGAGGAATTCCACAGAACTGGTCTGAATCCTTCAAGAACATCAGTGTCATGAAAGACCAAGGCTGAGGGGCTGTCCCTAACTGAAGGAGACTGTGGGGCTTGAGAAGTAAATATAAGAGCTAATCCTGAATCAAACATTGCGTCAGGGAACAGGACAAAGAGCACCACCGTTGGGCCAACTAATAAAATTTGCTTATGAACTGCAGATTAGGCAACACTGTGTCCGTGCTAAATTTGCTATACCTTATGATCGTATCATGGCTATGTGCGAGAACCCCCTTATTCTTAGGAAATGCACCCTGAAATCTTCAGAGGTAAAGCAAAACCACGTCTGCAATGTACCTTCAAATGTTTCAGTAAAAACAAAAGTATGTGTGTGTAGAAAGAAAGCATTAGAACGAATAAAATTACCAACCAATGGTTCTGGGGGAGGAATGTATTGGTTCATTTTGTACTGTTCTTGCACCTCTTCTGTGAGTTTGAAATCATTCCAAAGTCAGTCTTTCAACAGACTTTTTTTTTAATGCATAAAAGCATCTCAGTTGGATTTAGTAGGATGCATTTGGGATCACTCCATGATCATGCTTGTTCTACACAAAATGAATTCACTGGTAGAAAACAACGAATTAAAGCCTTCTTCACACACACTGCAATAAATCTCATTTGGACCCAGCTCAAAATTCAGACCACATAGGAATGTCAGCAGCCAAGTGCTCCCTTCTTCAATTCAGAACATCCCTGGGTCAGGACCTACTGAGGACTTCCTCGGTTCCTCACAGAGTGTTTCAGATGGATATATAATTAATTGTCACACAGACAACTCCTGATGAACAGATCTCTGGCGCCAGAGGCAAAGCAATATTTTAGGGCAGTGGCAAGGAGCCTCTCTCCTAGTAGAGAACAGGAGTTGCAGTGTATCTGAGCTGCTGCTGCTGCTAAGTCACTTCAGTCGTGTCCGACTCTGTGCGACCCCATAGACGGCAGCCCACCAGGCTCCCCGTCCCTGGGATTCTCCAGGCAAGAACCCTGGAGTGGGTTGCCATTTCCTTCTCCAGTATCTGAGCTAGTGTGGTCATTTTATACCAAGGAAGCTTCTTGTCACATTCAATATTGAAATGCTGGAGGATACAGAGAGGATTTGCTTTGGGTTTATGCAGAAGGGCCTCAGGAAATAGTTGTTCATCTGAATATATGCTTACACACTCTCCACTTGACTCTCACGGTAACTCTACAAAATATTCAGGACAGATAAAAACATTCCCATTTTAGGAATGAAAAAACCCACATTGGGAAATCATGCAACTTGTTCAACATTCAGACAGTAATGGGGAGAAAACCTTGAATTTGAACTGGGATATCCTTACTCTGTTGATCAGTCTATGGGGTTGTAAGGATTGGTTGTAGAGTTACCTCATTTCACAGACTGACAGTTTTCTCAGGTATTGGAAGCCAAGTATATGGCTGTGCTCTTTAGGTTAAACTATAGGATATATAAGTGGTTCTAAGGACTAAGCCACATACCTCCTGTGTAAAATTGGAATAATACTCACCTATATAGACATCACTATGGAAATCCAATATGAATTATAAAACATTTTGATAGGTTGAAAAGAATGATAAAATTGATTATTTGTAGTATTACTATTAAATGAAAAGTAAAAAAGAAAGTGAAGGTGTTAGTCACTCAGTCATGTCTGACTCTTTGCGACCCCATGGATTATAGCCTGCCAGGCTCTTCTGTCCATGGGATTCTCCAGGCACGAATACTGGAGTGGGAGGACATTCCCTTCTCCAGAGGATCTTCTCAAGCCAGAAACTGAACCCAGCTCTCCTGCATTGGCAGGCGGATTCTTTACCATTTGAGCCACCAAGGAAGCCCATTACTATAAACAGCACTCTCTAAGTCAGATGTTAAAATAGCTCAGCCTTTTCCAGGATGACTCAGAAAAGCTAATAATCTGTGAAAGTGAAAAGTGAAAGTTAGTCTCACAGTTGTGGCCAACTCTTTGCAATCCTGTGGACTATACCCCACCAGGCTCCCCTATCCACAGCATTCTCCAGGCAAGAGGGCCGGAGTGGGCTGCCATTTCCCTCTCCATAAGGATCCGTACCTCCTCCTTTTTCGGCAGCTTCGGCAGCTTTGGCGGCTTTGGCGTTCTGGACCCTATCGGCAGGGCTGCCTTGCTCTGTCGGAGGAGGACGGCCCGTTTGGAGTTTCTTTGGCTGATGTCTTCGTAATCCCCCATGTGCCAGGCAATAAAACCACGACTGGAGCTTCCTTCCACATCCATAATAGAAGGACTGGGTTGCCTGAAACAGGAACAGATTGGTTGGTCCTCACACTGGAAGGATGTTAGAAATAAGGCTACCAGTTTTCAGATGCTTGAGACTCATCTGCTTCTGTTGTGATCGTGGTGATTTCTAGCCACAGAGCTTGAAAAGCTAAGGCCCCCAAGCCCTGAGCTGGCATCCTGAGAAGTTTCAAGACTCTGCCCCTCCACTCCTCCAGGGAACTGCCTTCCCAGGTGGACACTTATCTAGGAAGGTTGTTGATCACTTTGCCCAGGTACCATGACTGCTCCTGGCATCATTCCAAGCCAAACAGGCCAGATTCTGGGAAGCTGGGGGTGAGCCAGGCCTTGAGTTCTCCCGCTGGACATGCCGGCTGGGTCTGAGACCTCGGGAACTCAGGGAAATGCCAGCTTGGTGATGGCAGACTCTGGCTTTGGACAATGTGTCACAACAGAGATCCTGGCTTCATTCTCCTTTCCTGATCCAACACCCCTAAACTAGAATATTATCTGAGGACTGCTTTCCCACGGTAAAGGGCCAGGTCTAGGGGCAAAGACAAGAGGATCATAGGATAAGGACTTGCCACGGGCTTCCCTGGTAGTTCAGATGGTAAAGGGCCAGGCTGCCAGTGCAGGAGACCTAGGTTCAATCCCTCACTGGGAAGATGCCCTGGAGAAGGAAACGGCAACCCACTCCGATGCTCTTGCCTGGGGAATTCCAGGGATAGAGGACGCTGGAGGGCTACAGTCTATGGAATCGCAAAGAGATCGACATGACTGCGCAATTAACACTCTCATTTGGAAGAAAGTTGG
This sequence comes from Oreotragus oreotragus, assembly GCA_006410675.1. NCBI lineage: Eukaryota > Metazoa > Chordata > Mammalia > Artiodactyla > Bovidae > Oreotragus > Oreotragus oreotragus. The sequence continues at coordinate 60,768 of SJYX01001563.1, read as the reverse complement.
GACTTCTTGCCCTGTCTCTTATACACATCTAGATGTGTATAAGAGACAGAAACCACGTCGGTCCAACGTCTTCGCAAGTACCCCCCCCGCCACCAGGTGCCCAGGGCCTCTTGGCCACTGCAAAGCTCCCTTCCTAGACCCTGAGTCTTCCAGCTTCCTCAGTTCTTTGGATCAAGGTTCAGGGCAGATCTGTGCGACCCTCACTCCTTACAAGTCCAACACTAGGGAAGTAACTTGAAGACAACTAAAGACAGGTGGGTTCCAGAACTTGTGGGAGTTGGGGACAGGAGGAGAGGCAGCACTGCGTGGAGCTGTGTGGAGAGGGAGTGGGCAGTTTGGGGGCCACCAGACCCCTCCTTCTTCTCCACAACCATAGAGACCCTGTCACTCTCTTGCAAGCCAGCCCCCAGACACCCCGCTGCTAGCAGGATGGAGGTCCACTCTCCAAGTCCAGCACACAAAGGGATGCAGTCGCTGTCTGTTTCTTCTTTTAATGCTCTGCCCTCGGGGCCCCCAAGCCCCTCTCACTGGCCATTTTCTTCGCTCTGAGACCCCTGTGCTCCCAGCCGCCCCCACCTTCACCAGCCCGGGGAGGACTCACCTCCAGACCCTGGCTGTGTCCCCCACCTTTCCTTCTCCCTGTGACCACCCTCTCCTTCAGAGACAAGTGGCAGCTACTCCTTGACAACACCTCTTCTCGGAAGACTCCCTTCACCCCTTGTTGTTGTTCAGTTACTAAGTTATGTCAGGCAGTTTGTGACCCATGGACTGTAGCACGCCAGGCCTCCCTGTCCGTCACCGACTCCCAGAGCTTGCTCAAACTCATGTTCATGGAGTCAATGATGTCATTCAACCATCTCGTCCTCTGTCATCTCCTTCTCTTCCCGCCTTCAATATTTCCCGGGATCAGGGTCTTTCCTAATGAGTCAGCTCCTTGCATCAGGCGGCCAAAGTGTTGGAGCTTCAGCTTCAGCATCAGTCCTTCCAATGAATATTCAGGGTGGATTTCCTTGAGGATTGACTGGTTTGATCTTCTTGCAGTCCAAGCGACTCTCAGGAGTCTTCTCCAGCACCACACTTCAAAGCATCAGTTCTTTGGCCCTCAGCCTTCTTTATGGTCCGACTCTCACATCCATACATGACTACTGGAAAAACTTTGGCAGACCTTTGTTGGCAAAGTGATGTCTCTGATTTTTATTTTTTTATTTTTATTTTATTTATTTTTTTTTTTGTCTCTGATTTTTAATATGCTGTCTACATTTGTTATAGCTTTTCTTTCAAGGAGCAAGTGTCTTTTAATTTTGTGGCTTCAGTCACCATCTGCAGTGATTTTGTAGCCCCCCAAAATAAAATCTGTCACTGTTTCCACTTTCGCCCCATCTATTTGCTGTGAAGCACTGGGACCAGATGCCATGATCTTAGTTTTATTTTTGTTTGTTTGTTTGTTTTTAACTGTTTTCTTCCTTTGGTAGCACATTGTATTTGACTTATCTGATGGAAGCTGGTAGAATATACTTATTAATAAATTGCTAGTGCAAAAGGTTCTCCTCCTCCCATTTCAGGGCTCCTTAAAGAACCCAGAAGTGTCTCCTTCATCACTGCCTCCCAGGCCCAATACCCTCCTGAAGTATGGCTGGCTTGGGGGCTCTGTGATGGATGAGCAGGGAGTGGATCAGAGCTGAGTTACTTTAAGCCCTGACCCTTCTGTCGCTGCTTCCCTCCCACCAGGGCAGGTGTGCAGGCATGGATCCTGCACCCTCCTGTGTCTGAGTTTTCTTATTCACGACTACAGAGTAATTGCCAGGGACATGGATTTCAGGAAAGCATAAAGGGAAAGAGAGCCACTGGTTAGAATGTCTGGAACAGGCACTGTTTACTGTTTCCACTAGCTTGATTCATGATTCCTAGGAAAACCATTTCATGCAAATGTGCCACATTTCCCTAAAACTAATATGTTACAGAAGGAATGACACAGAAGAGCTTAGAAAAGAAAAATCCTTGCATGTCCTTGGTCCTCATGCAAGTGCTAAAATATTTTATAATCTGTTTTAAAATCAGACAGTCCTATGGCTCTGCATCTCACATTACCAGGAACGATAGAAAATTAAAAATTAATTGTAAGTCAAAGACTTTAGAGATCTTATGCATACAATTGCCACATCAACTATGGAAATTTACACACACTATAATGGAACTTACAAATGAGCCGCAAAAGTCAAGAGCTGATGAAAGAGTGGAAGTTTTGGCTCCTGAAAGGTTTGAAGTATGAATGTCAGGCCATCAGTAATGATTTGGTGTTAGTTACAAATACACAATGGCAGCAAACACTCACACAGACACATACACACACACAGACACATGCACACACAACTATCCTCAAATAATGCAAATATTCTTAGTGTAACATTCTATTAATTATGTTAAGTAGACCCCTAAGGCTCAGGTCTTTTTCTTTTTAAATAAATTCAAGCTTATAGAAAGATGGAGGCATACTATAAAAGCTTCTTCACCTAAATAATTTGAAAGTACATTATTGACGTAACACCCATTGTTCCCAACTATTGGGTTGGCCAAAAAGTTCTTTCAGTTTATGGTCATGAGATGTTATGAAAAACCGCGAAAAAGCTTTTTGGCCAGCTCAGTACTTACATGTGTAATTCCTACAAACAAAGACATTCTATATAACTTCAATATACTCATCAAAATTAGAGGAAATTAAACAACAAACTAAGATAAGCAACAAACTAAAAAATAAACAAGTAGGACTACATCAAATTAAAAAGCTTTTGTACTGCAAAAGAAACCATTGATGAAGTGAAAACACAACTTATGTCATGGGGGAAAGTGTTTGCAAACCAGATATCTGATAAAGGGCTAATATCCAAAATACATAAAAAACTCAATAGCAAAATAAAAAAATACGCCAATTTTTAAATGGGCACAGGATCTGAACAGACATTTTCCCATTTTCTCCTTTAGAGAAACATGAATGGCCAAGACACACATGAGAAGATATCCAACATCACTAATCATTGCTGCTGCTGCTGCTAAGTCACTTCAGTCGTGTCCGATTCTGTGCGACCCCACAGACGGCAGCCCACTGGGCTCTGCCATCCCTGGGATTCTCCAGGCAAGAACACTGTGGGTTGCCATTTCCTTCTCCAATGCATGAAAGTGAAAAGTCAAAGTGAAGTTGCTCAGTCGTGTCTGACTCCGCGACCCCATGGACTGCAGCCCACCAGGCTCCTCTGTCCATGGGAGTCTCCAGGCAAGAGTACTGGAGTGGGGTGCCATTGCCTTCGGAAATGCAAATTAAAACTACAGTAAGATATCACCTCACACCTGTCAAATTGGCCATCATCAAAAAGACAAGAAATAACAAATGTTGGTGAGGATGTAGAGCAAAGGAAACTCTCGAACACTGTTGGCAGGAATGTGAATTGATGTAGCCACTATGGAAACAAGTATAGAGGATCCTCAAAATAATTAAAAACAGAACTGCCATAAGCTCTGGCAATTCCACTTCTGGGAGTATATCTAAAGGGAACAAAAACACTAAATTGAAAAGATGCTTGCACCCCAATGTTTACAGCAGCATTATTTATAATAGCCAAGGAAACAACCCAAATGTCTGTCAGTGGATAAATGGATAAAGATGTTCTGATATACACATATACAATGCATATTCAGTTCAGTTCAGTCTCTCAGTCGCCTCCAACTCTTTGTGATCGCATGGACTGCAGCACACCAGGCCTCCCTGT